>OY735198.1:68584603-68697103 GCA_963457665.1 Thysanoteuthis rhombus | reverse complement strand
GTATATATTCAATCAAATTCCAGTTATGTAAGTACATAAATGATGAAAAAAGTATCTATTTTTTAAAATATTTTCTTTTTCAATATCATCTTCTTCCTTAATAATGCACTCAATTTAATAATCAATAATTATCACTTAGATCAAACATTATGCTATTGATGGACTGAAATAAAAAAAACATTACATTGTCGATAAGATAAAATTCAGGGTGAGGCATGACTCCATTCCCTATTTTCTCTGCCCCAATCTCACTGAGTTGAAATTATATGTTAGAAAAATGACAAATGTTACAGAGAGACAGAAAATATACATGGCTTACTATATAAGTAGATTGTAGAAACTACCCGATCCCTGATTATTAAAAGGATTGAAAAAAAAAGTTAGCTAAAACTGTCAGTATCACATGCTGAGAACATTATTACACACACAAAAAAAACTGATAATGAACCCGCTGAAGGTATCTAATACCTAAAGGTTTTCAGTGGATAGTTTCAAGAGTGTGAAAAGAGACAAGGTGCTTCTGGAATCAGTGCTGGATTAAGATTTTGTAGGCCCTGGGCTTACAGGTAATGTGAGGCCCCAAGTGATATTTTCAAAAGAAAAAAACGTCTAAAGAAAAATCAAATCTACTTTTCTATTTTCCCAAGCCATCAATTGTATTATAAAGTCTGTATAATGTCACAAACTGCCATACAATATATATGTCTATAGTACAGTGTTTGGGTCAATACAAATATGTATACACAGTACATCAACTGAAGCCTTTTTAAATAGAGAGGCCTGGTTTGTCTCTCGGTAGAAACCATCATGTGACCAACATCTTTTGATGACCTACCTTATTGGGGGTGATCAATCAAAAAAAGAAAAAAAGGAGTGATCAATGAATAAATTTCTTCACTTGCTTTTTGTTGGGCAGTGATCACTAAAAAGTCTGAATTTTCAAAAAAAAAACAAGTATGAATGGAGCATTTAGTATGAACTTACATTGTAAATTGAACTCCCTGTATGAATGATATATATATAGCCAACCAGCCAGCCAAAATCACTTAAAAACTGAAGAAACTTATATTGACTATGTTGACTTTTTTGGTTTACGGTTTCTAATAAATCAAAGTGCATACTTTGATTTAGCATTCTCAAGTCAAAGAACTTTTTCACTTAATCTCGGGATACATTCCGGCTGGCAGATACCCCCACCGGGCTGCAGTCTCTAAAGCCCATACCTTACTCTAGCACTGTGGGTGAGGCAAAATCACATTTTTTTTTTTTGTATGACCAGACAGAAAAAATTGAAAAAAGTCAATACTTGACTTTTTCAATAATTTAAGAATTCATTGTAGATATCAATATATATATATATATATATATATATATATATATATATATATATTTATATCGCAACACAACATTTTTTCACCCTTGTATCATCTGAGTACTTTCATATAGTTTCACCATCTTCCCAAACACTCTTCACTCTGTTGCTCTGAAGGAGCCAGCAAAACAAAGGCAAAACTTGAGCAATTACATCTAATGAAGAATTTGAGATGCACTAATTAATTCCATATTGTCAACTTTCTATAATCACACACACACATACATACACATGTATATACTTGAGTATTCTAATCATGTAAGAATTCTTTGCAGACGTCAATTTTTAAGTCTGCTTGAGAGTCAGATTTTTAATGGAGGAACAAGTTGCATGCAATGCTTTGATTTAATTAATGTCTACATTGTTCGCTATCTGCATTTTCAGTTGGATTAGAGTTGCCAAAGGAAAATAAAGAATAAATAAAGAAAACTTCACATACCGTACTGCTCAAAGGTATTTTACCAAATAGAAATTTTGTTTATATGGCTCGGTTTTGTGAGTGAAAAACGGGAACTTTATTCAAGAGGAACTGAATTTTATTGCAATCAGCACCAGACATATATTCACTAATGATTTCTAGTTTTAAGTACTAAATTTTAGGAAAATGTTTTTTAATTGAATTAAATTGATGAATGATTAAATCAAATGTTCTTTTCTATCCTTCTAAAATCTTGTTCATTATCTTTCAATAAGATTGAAAAAGCTAACTGACAACACTTTTTATATCGAGAAACCATCGTTTTTAAAAGTAATGCTTATAAGTATTTGAATAAGCACAAACTGTTTTTTTTTGTCTATGATCAAATTCTTCCTTAAATGTCTACTGGTCTAGTTAAAAGTTATTCAACCGACTAGGTTGGCAACTCTACCAAATAGTAATGTTTGTCAATATACAAGGAAAGAAACTATAAGAGAATTCATGAATGTGCCACAAAATTTAATCAATTATTCCTTAGTCCATGACCCTCCCTCTTTCTATATATCATTAAAATCCATCTACAACCTTTGGAGATATTGTGTGGATGGACATATAGACCGATAGACAAACATACAGACATAAGTGAATACTTATACCTCTTCAAACTTCATTGACAGAGGTAAATTAGATGACATTAACAAATGGTGCTGTCACTTATTTCTGTTTGCTACTTCAAATAATTCCAGCTGTCATGATCCCTGGAAATGATGACCTGAAAAAGTCACCACAAGAGATATTTCAGAAATGGCATTTAGTGGTGATACAAGAAAGGTCAGTTTCATGTGATTTCTGAATGGCCACCTTTGGATCTTGGTGATGTCATGCAGTCCAAGTGTGTGCTTAGAATGGCAACTCTTCATCCGCAGACCTTTTGCAGTTTCAGCAAACATCATGAAAGAATGCTTGTTACATAAGATTAGTTGTGGCGCTGTAATAGAGCCCCGTAGGAATTGTTAAGTCAACTAAGGGAACCAATTGGACAAGTTAGAGGGACCTTTAGTCAGTAAAAATATCTTGGGTAGACATTCCAGACCAATTGCAAAAAGTTTTTGTGACATTTTTCATAATGGTGTATTCTTGCTGTGGTGAATATGTAATGAAATTTTGGGGAAGAGTAGGCAATTGATTATAGAAGAAGTATTTGAATTAAAATCAGTCCGTGCAGGAGTTTTATTTTAAAACAAGGGTTTATGACATTTGATTGTCAATAGCTCTAACTTTACTCACCATGAAATTTCCTTTCCAGCAAAGATCTGCCATTATGGAAAATGGTGCCAGAATATTTTGCAACTGATCTGGAATGTTTACTCCAGATATTCTTCCTAACTGAAGGTCACTCTAGCATGTCTGATTGGCTTCATCAGTCAACTCAAAAATTCCTGCAGGCTTTATAATAGTTGCTGGGACTAGATGTTCTCTTCCAGCTTTCAAGTATAAAGATGTCATTTCTTCTTTGTTCAAACAAGTCATAAGTATTTTGAATAATTTTTTTCTTCTTATTGGATGATGTGTTGTAATGCATTATTTTTCTTTTTGACTAGTTTCTACCTTCATCTCAATTTTTACAACTTTTCATTGCTGTAGAAATGATTACCCGAGTTGAGAGTTGTAATATAGGAACTAAAAATTGAGATTAAGTTAAAAACTAGTCAGAATTGATAGCAATATTAAGTAATAAGTACTAGTACTTCTTCAAGTCAAAGATACAGTTTTTTCTCAAATTGTGACTGAAACATTTACTCTGCAACTTGTAAGTTGAAGGGCACATCCCTCATAGACCTAAACTTAAATTTAGTGAAACCATTTTGATACTAAATTGGTAGATGTGTTTTGTGTTCATTTTTATGTATATCTTGTTCGATAGAATTTAGTCACATAATATTCGGCTTTGTCTTCGATACTTAGTGATTTCAATGCCAATACAGTAAAACAGAAAGATAATCAGTCCAGGCAGCTGAGTTGGTAAAATTGCGACGAGCATGTAAGAATGTGATGAAAGGTTGATAATGTAAAGAATCAGTTCCATCAATGATTGCTTACTT
The DNA here is from genome assembly GCA_963457665.1 of Thysanoteuthis rhombus. Classification (NCBI taxonomy): domain Eukaryota; kingdom Metazoa; phylum Mollusca; class Cephalopoda; order Oegopsida; family Thysanoteuthidae; genus Thysanoteuthis; species Thysanoteuthis major. The sequence goes on along the minus strand of OY735198.1, from coordinate 68,693,211 downwards.
ACATATACTTTTAAGGAGGAATTTTTCTATATTTTTCCTCTGTATTTTGATAGCTGCATATTGCAGTCTTCTGAAGAGAAAACAACATTTTTTGTTCTGAGGAAAATAATTGAGTTTTGAGTCATCAAAAATCAGAGCTCGCAAGAGAAACAAAAAATGACTGCAAAGAAGCGAGTTATTCTGATACTTAACTGTCTAGACATATGATAACACAATATTCTAATACCATTGGAAAGTCTGGTCGTCGTTCAAAAGTTGTTGTACACAATAATTTTGGGGTATGTAGGTTTACATATTATCCTAATTAGAAACCATCAACTGTCAGCATAGTCAAGAGGACTCTTCAGTTTTCAGGAGATTCTGGCTGGCTGGCTATCTATCAATCTATGTATGGGTCATGTGTACAGGCTGCATCAATAGAGTAGAGTCCTGAAAATGTAAATGATTAATCCTTATTGTGTTGAGAAAAAAAAGGATTTGTTTTTTTTTTTTATCCCCCCACACCACCCCAATTAGGCTTTTAATGGTGGGTTCAACATAAGTTTATGCTAAATATCCCTTAATTTGTGTCCACCAGCATTCTTGCTTGTTTTTTGAAAATTCTGACTTTTTAATGGTCCAACTACAGGTGAGTGAATTGAATTTGTTCATCACATCTTTTCACAATTTTCAATAGATCACCCCTAACACAGCAGTTAGTCATGTGATGGTTTCTATTGAATGACTAACCAGACCTGTCTCTCTTTTTTTTTTTTTCTCATCTCTCATTCAAAGATGGTTTTAAAAGCAAATGTCTTTGTTATCTTGTATTACATAAATTTATTTAATTCCCATCAAAACACCCTACCAGAATTGAAACAAATGAATGATTTTATTAACAGAAGATAAATTTATTTGCTTTCGTGCTATTTAGTGAGTCTCTGATGAAAGAAGAAAAAAAAGACACACTGCATATTCAATAAAGCCGAGAGCTGAGGAAACAAATGTAATAACATGTCGTTCTGGTGAAGTGGAGATAGTGTTGAACTTATTAAGTTGTGCGTGACGAGACACGGGATTGTTAGTTCTCTTATGATTTAAAGAAAAAAAATGTGTACAGCAGAATGCAAACATCATTATAGACAAATGCATACACTTTGAAAACAGGAAGAACTGAATTGAATGAATGCATGGTGGCTTTTACATAAAGATGCACTGCAATCTACTAATGCATGATAATTTCAGAATACATACTTTATTACTACCACCTCTCAGTCCTTCCCCATCTCTTTCTATTTGTGCATGCACTCACACACACACACACACACACACACACACATACATGCACACACAGGTACAAGTATTATAAATCTAATAGCCCTTTTCAATCATTATTTTGTCTTACATTAATTCCTGACCACTGACAATCCCATTTTCCTAATTTTCAATGAATTTCTATCGTGAAATCATTAGCAATGCATTTACATAAGCCATATAATAGCTCTATTCAATCAGCAATGCTTGCCTTAATTTCTAACCACTGAAAGTCCCTTTTCTTATCTATAATGTGTAGAATACAGATTGAGTGCTGGAACATATTAAGAGAAAATTCATGTCAAACATTGGTGGTTATTCTTCAAATATTTTTCCAAATTGCCAGAAACATTTGGTCTGTTAGTGCAGAAAATAAGATACATTAAACAAGGGAGTGGTGGAGTAGCGGTAAAGAAAGTGATAAGAAAAGTCAAATATTTTTTCACCTGAGTATCATGGCTCCAAAACATTCTGATCTTATCCAGATCATCATATCTCACCTTACTTTTTGCCAGTCAAAATTTTCTCCTTCATCTTGAGAAATACATGTTGTGAGTTTTGATGTCCAGCAGTTGTTTGATGTCTTTGTAACATGGCCTGTCTACTTCCATTCAAGTTTTTAAATGGCTTCTTGGATTTCTCCGATATTTTCTCTCCAATTCATTGTGCTGTCATGTGATTTTTCCATTTGATATTTAGCACAATTTTTTTTCCTGAGTACATTGAATGGCTCTTATTTTGAGAGCCAATCTTCTGGTTGTTCCATATTTCAGCTCTGTAGGTTAGGATGGGCGGACACACTGGTCGTAGATCATCTTTTTTAAGACCAATGGGATATTCTTGTTCTTGAAGATCAAATTTACTCTGTTGAAAGTTTGCCCACCTCAGGTGATTCTTCACTTGATTTATTATCCTTTTGAGGATTCTATGATTTCTTGTCCCAGGTAGATGTAGTGATTTTCTTTCTTCAGCTCTATGTTTTCAATTCTGATTGTTGCATATCTATCCTTACCAAATTCATTGCAAATGAATTTTTATTTCATTGAAGTTAATTTTGAGACCAACTTTCTTGTTTTCTTCACTCACCTTATTTTGCATTGTATGCCTTTAGGAAATTTTTGATATGTATTTATTAGACAAGTCCGATTTTTGGCATATGGTTTCATTCCCAGAGCACTTGAGGAATATAAAACATGTGAACCATAATATAGTTTGGAGTGTCCCTGGGAAATCATTACTAAAATGGTCTGGAAAAAAAAAGGTAAAAAATAGTAAAGTATTTTAAAGATGTTTTATATCCCTCCAGTAATTTTTTTACCTCTTTCTTTTTTTTTAATTAGAAATTGTCAACCAAAACTGTCAACATAGGTTTCTTCAGCTTTTTGATGGTCTGGCTGGCTATGTATGTATGTATGTATTTATGTATATATTGCATATACAGGCCAAATTAATAGAGATTGTGGGATGAAAATTTAAACATTTACTTCTGATCATGTCTTGAAAAAACTATTTCATTTGCTTTTTTGTTTTTTAAATTCTCCTCTAAATAGGTTTTCAGTGTGTGTGTGTGTGAGGGGGTCCAATTTGCAATTTAGATTTATACTAAATTGGTCCCTGAGTTTGTTTGGCAGCTTCCACACTTGTTTTTCATTTCCAAATTTAGATTTATTCAATGATCATTTCCCAACAAAAGGCGAGAGAAGTAACTTTTTAATTGATCACTCTTTTTTTCAATTTTTTCAAATGATCACTCCCAACACAGCATGTCCCTGAAAGACGTTGGTCATATGATAGTTTCCATTGAGTAACTAACCAGAGCTGTTTTATTTCATTCCATAGGTTTCCTGTATAAAATATATAATATGATTAGCATCTGTAATTCTGTGTATAGGTGAGTATAAGCGCTTCATTTTATGTCTGCACCAGTGAATAAGACTATTAATGTCTCAAAGTCTGCAGGGTATGAATTTGCTTCTGTCTGCTTGGTATGTTATAAATGGCTGGAACATTAATGTTTTATAATCATAATGCTGAAAACCTTCACAATGGACATTCATAGATACAGATTCTTATCTTGTAATTCATATAAAAGCCTCAAAATGCTACAAGCTGAAATGTGAAATTTTTTTACATTGTTAGCAGATTTCTGACTATAATCTCTAAATGCTTATTTTCTCTATTGATTGGGATATCTTGAAGACTCTATAGCAGGGTTAGACTTTCTTTGTCATGAATATATGTTTAGAAAGAGTATAGTATAATATCAAATGGCCTGATCATCCAGCCTAGTGGGCTACTGCCTCCTCTCTCTTTGAGCATCTGTGTCTATCTATATACCTATATATATGAGTGTGTGTGTGTCAGGGCATTCCTGGTCACATTTTAGGACTACGATCTTGTGCATGAGTAAACTACTAAGTGCTTTTGTTTTTCAAAAAAGTACCTTTTGGGTCTAAAAAGTCATTTTGGACCAACAATGCCCAAATCTTGAGCCAGTGTTTTTTAGATAATTTCAGATAAAAGATCTATAGTTCTTTGGACAATTTTAGATAATTTTTTAGCCAATTAGTACTGTTACATGCACTGGCTATGGTGATTCAGTAATGCCAAGTATGGAAATTTCATTTAATTTTGCCCATGAGTCAAGTGTATAGCCACAGCCTGTTGCCAGAGGTTGGTGCTCAAGATCTGTTAAAAGCCAGGATTTTGTATGCTGATTCTCTAAGTAGTGTAGCATAATCTTCCTACACCTATTTCCATTTAGTCTTGTGCTGTACTAAGCTTCGTAAATACTGAGTCAGTTATGTACTAAGATCTTTAATTGTGGTAAATTGGATATATTTTTAGAACTGAAAAAAAACAAAAAATGTGCTACAATTTATTGGATCTAAATATTCATGATAAAAAACTATAATCTAAAACTGTTGTGAGTTTAGGAATGAATCCCCATGGAATCCTCTAGAGAAAAAAAAAAAAAGTCATTCTAGGTTGGCAAGCTTTCAACAGAGCAAGTTTGATCTTCAAGCACAAGAAAATCCTATTGTTCTAAAAAAGAAGGGTCTATAACTTTTGCCAAGTTTTTCTTTCCATCCAAATATATTGATAAAGTTAGCCTCTACCAACAATTAATTTTTTCTCTTCCACAGTGCCTCAGTTTCACCTATACCTTCTCAGTGGCATAACGAGGGTTCTCAATGCGAAGACAGTACCTGGAGGCAAATACAGTGCCTAGGGGTGAAGACAGCAGCTGGGGGCAAATATAAATATAAAAAAAAGTAGAACCTTTCACCATCTTTGATGGCTATAGTTGTTCAATAGTCTGAACAACTCTTAAAATATATAAATATATATCCATAACTCTCCACGTGTGTGTGCGTGTATGTGTGTGTGCAAATATGTGTGCATATTCTGGCTTGTGCATTTAGAATATTAAGATCATACATTTTCAGTCAAAACTCTGTTATTACCTCACATTTAGATCAGCAAAACTTACATCTGCTAATCATTGTAAGTTATTCAATTGATATAAATCTGACTTCCTACAATATCTAAGGGACTTCTTGCAATCATCAACAACTGGGTTCCTGATTATAGCAGTTTTTGTTCATTCAGCCCTTTTTGTTCTGTTTGTTTTGAATGTCTTTTTGGAGTTTAATGCGCTTAACATGGAGAGATCATTCCTGACAGCATCACTTTCTCAGGCAAGAAGTGTGAGACTTCCCCCAAGTTGTTCAGATTTCTCAGTCTCAAAGCATCTCTTCTGAGAAAATGAGAATCTGGATCCAAGCAGAAGTTAAGCTCTTCTTAGGCTAAAAATTTTCAATAGATAATAATTATAACGAGCTTAACCCACGGGAATGTATCCATTATCTCATGCCCCTGTTCTTTGTTTACCCTTCATTTGTATCTTCACACTCTCTCCCTTATCCCTTCCAATCCTCATTGCTTATCTATATTTTTATCTAAATGTTATTCAAACATAGATCAGTTTCATATGAGAAAATTCCCCCCCCTTCAGTAAACTATCTTACTTTCTTTTTATTCCCTCTCCTTTCCAACCCTCTTATTAAACTATCTAAGCTCTCCCTTGTGTTATCACTGAACGCATAACATTCAAATGCAGGTAGGAACAGGCAGAATAATATAATAGATTGAAAAATAAAAATAAAATTGAAGCAATTCACATAGTTCTTTAGCCCAATTTTTGTCAGGTGTTACTCTCAGTGTCAAAATAAAATGAATAATATGTAATATATTCCTGGTCTTTCAAGAAACCAATATAGGGTAACTGATGTAAAGGGGCTATAAAAGCAGAATGACACTTATTCAAGACAAGAGAAATGAAACGAGTGGATTCTAATGACAGGCAGATCATAGTCTTGATGTCTCTTCGTGGTTTTTATGTCTCCAGCATGAGCCCTGAATAAGAATGTTTCATTACTTTTAGAGATTCCTCATATAAAGAGACACGTGTAACAGTTTAGAGAGGTGGGGAGAAGTCTGACCAAAACTGCACACGCATACACACTTACACACACAAACATACGATTCTGAGGTTTTCTCTCACAGCATCAATAAGCTAAAAGGAAGATCACTCTAACTAAACTCCAACCACTAATTTGATATACTCTCTTCAAGTAAGTTTCATACAAAAACCCAGATTTTCCCTAATGCACCCTGCTGAAAATGAATGATTGTTCTTATTTAACCTGTCCTCTCTGCATTTCCTGCTTTGGTTCAAATACTTAACAACACAAATGAGATTTGTAACCTGACACAATGATGTATCATACAGAGTACACATCTGGCAACCTTATTGTGTTAAACCTGTCTGTTGAGTGTTCTGGCCAGTTTTGCTTCTTATTCATTATTATGATATTTGTACATAGAACAATTTCAGTAGAAAATGTTTATTTCCCTTTCTAACATGCCAACTGCAAAGAGCAGTTTCTCATATTGAACTTTTTTAGTTGGTTTTTCGTTGAAATTTTGGAAGAAAACTGAAAATGAATAGCTTGTTAGAGTGTGAATACTGGTAAAAGGTATGCATGTGGTTATAACTGTGCATTTTTTGCAGGCCAGAACACCAGATCAAGCGATCATAAACATGTTAAAGAACACCTGTCAGTGAGTGGATTTTACTGTTTCAGTAGATCACAGAATAAAATCGAAAGCAAGTGGAAAGCTCGACAAATATCTACACCTCACAAGAAAAGTGGAAAAAAAAAATGAGGAACATGAAAGTGACTGTAGAGTTCATCATCATTATTCCAGCACTTGGAATGATCCGAAAGAATATGACAAAAAGGTTGAAAGAACTGGAAATCCAAGGAAGAATGGAGATCATCTAGATGATAGCATTACTGAAAACTGCTGGAATGGAATACTAAGGACAGTGCAGGGGAGGCTTTTAATCGTATGTTTTCCAGTGTTATCTACAAGGTACCACTGGTGGGAACAATCAATGATAATCTTGAAAGCTTTGCAGAGAGGTTGGATGAACTGGAAGAAACAATAATACTACTGTTCAGAACTGGTTTAAGCATTCCAAGAGTGGTAAATTATCTGTTGAAATAAAGCCCATCAGTTGTTGATAATGAGGGTTTAAAACACAAGTTAGAGGAGAACCTGACCACCAGCACTCAGAAACTATCAGATGAGCTATGGTCATTGAAAGATACCCTAGGTAGACCATTACATAAGCTTGATAAAGAAAGTACCTTTGATACACTTCAATAGCTTGTGTAGTGAAATGTTTCATTGGTTCAATACATATAGAACTTATGAGTTGGCTTTGAACAATAACCTTTGCTATGCAAGTTCTTTTTACACCACCTTGCTTTTACAGAAGATGTCAAGCTGCCATAGCTTTGAACTACTGGGAGCTTTTGTACTTTATCTTGATTTATTTTGTGCATTTGTGAATAAAATGTATCCTTAAAAAAAAGCCTGACAAAGTTTGTAAAGGGGACTTATCGTAAAACTTGCAGACATAAAAGAAAGTTATTTTGGGGGTCTTTGACTGCTGAAAAAATATTTCCATATAATTCTATGGTTAGTGCTTTACACCATTTCAACTTATTAAAGGTTTCATGGATATGCTTAATTTTTGAACAACAGGGTATATCTGTATTTCAATCGTGTGTATATGACAGTCAAAATCCCTTCATCGTAAATTTAGGGATTTTAGAATGTGATGCATGTTTGTATATGTGTGTGTGTATGTTTTGCAGAGATGATCCACTGATTCCAAACACCAAAAGCAGATCTTAGTTAGGATTTATGGACTAGCATTCTCTGTGGTACAAAAAAGAGATTGCACATGATAAAATCCTCTGGGATAACATGAAAATTAAATGAAATAACATTTGCATATCAACAGGACATCAAGGTTTCCTTTGAAAATCAATCACAGTCTACAAATGGAATATATTGGTTTGTTTTATTCATAACTTTTTTATCACAAAGAATATTAATATTTCAACATTATTGTTATTCTTTGGAGGTGCAAGTTGACATGATGGTTAGCTATAGATAGTGAATAGACTGAATAAACCAAGTCCAAATTCCAGCCAAAGTTCTTTATGTTCAATATGCATCAATGTCTCCGGGAAGGGAGAGGCACAAATCCACTATGCTCCATCTTATTGATAAGCAGCTAGATAGAGCTATTACCCACAGTTGAAGAGAGTGCTGGAGTATTGAAGAAGGGTTCAGTAGGATATCTATCTTTATTGTAATTCATAGAAGCACTGCAGTATTTTCCAAATTAAAACATTGTTACTGTAAGATTACAATAACATCATATATATCAATGTGGCTTCAGCTGAATCATTAACCTCGCTGATCTGATATTTTACTTGTGGTCAGCTCATAAAAATTTCAAACATCAGAAACAATGTGTAATCGATAATATCTGTCCAAAAGAGCCTTGAATGCTTGAGTAACATTATGCATCTAAAGAAGAAGAAAGTGAAAAAAAAAGTGAAAAAGAAAAAGGAAGAAATTAAGACTGATGATGATAGTGATGTTGATACTGATGATAATCATTACCATAGCTAGCAATCACAGTTGATAATTGAACAACTGTAGTGTCAAAATTTTAAGTCAAGTAAAAAAAATTCCATCAAAGAATAAACATGCTCAGAATAAATTCTATTCATGATATCACTGGTGTTTTTCACTGGAAAACATTTAAAATAGAGTAAAAACACATCTAGTTTCTGGAGAATCTAGACGTTATTAAACTGTCAGAATATGATCAAAAAAGTGCAAAAAAAAAACATTTTTAGATGTGGTGCACTGATGCCAAATTTAAAGTTTGTAGACAAACCGGAATGGCCAGGAGCACTGGAATACACAAACTAACACACACAAATATAAAAAAAGATACAAGCTTCCATTAATTCTTATGGCTATGGTTGTTCAATTTCCGTCTGAACTTTTTAGGTGAAGGATGTTCCTGAATCCAGCCATTTATTCTTTAGCAAATCACTTATTTGGCCATTGCATTAGACAGCAATTAATCAGAATAAAGAAATAGCTTTGACTGAGACTTGAACACGAATCCAATACTTGGAGAGTTTGTCTTTCATTGACAGTATCTCCTCCTATTCCATGCAGCAGCAGCAGTAGTAGTAGTAGTAGTAGTAATAGTAGTAGTAGTAATCAGCTGTTCTCAACCTTTTGGTCTGAAGCAATAACTTGTTCTAGCAGGGCTTCCCACCAGGGTCAATCCTTGATGTTTGATGCGTCCCAAAGTGAAGTGCTGAGGGAACTAGACAATTTCTGACATTACCCATGCACATGTGTGAATGTCTCTTCACTAACATCAATTTTGTGCCCAATACCACCCTTGTTGGGAGTTGAAGAAATACCGATAACATAACCCTTGATATCATGGGTAGATTTTATTAGACAAAAACGTAAAAATTTTCATTCACTGGTTACTTAGATAGAGATACACTAAATTCAGAAGGTTGGTTGAGAATGTAAGTATGATTATGGTTGTACTCCAATGCTGATCACATCTGAACCCAGTATATATAAGCAAGGTTTCAGCTGCATGCATTTAATCAAAATCAAAAACACAGAACTAAAGAAAGTAAACAACATATGCTTGAGACAACATGAAATCCTCAAAAGAAGAAAAAATCAACTAAATAATCACTCCAAGGTGACAAGCTTTTGGTAGAGCAATCCCAACCCTCAAGAACAAGAAAATCCCACAAGTCCTAAAAAGAAATGTCGGCTGAAACATGGAACCCAACCAAAAGATTGAGTTTCAAACTAAGAACCATGCAACGCGCACCAGAGAGAATCATGCTCAACATAACACAGAGAGATCATAGGACAGCACAATATATCAATGGAAAAATAGGAGTTTGAGATATTATGGAATTCATTAGAAAACTCAAATGGCGATGGGCTGGTCATGTTGTGAGAATGACACACTGCCAACAGAATATAAGATGGCATGATGAATTAGAAAATTTCAGAAATTATTGGCTCTGCAATGCCTATAATAGATTTGGCAAATCTTAGGGAAGCTCTATGTCCAACAATAGATGCTAAACAGTTGATGATGATGAAGACGTTTGAACCCAGCACATATAAGCAAAGTGTCAGCTTTTCTTATCACTACTCACTGAGTACTCACTTCAGTACTATCCCACCATTCTCCTGTTTAGACTTGGTCATTTTCTATAGTAACAAACTAAATATTTTTGGCTGCAGGGAAAAAGTATTGATGATTAAGCACTTATATTTGCAATTTTTTACCTAACGTTTGTAAGTTTCAGCTATTCGTATGTTGTGAACTGAAAATAAGAAAAAAATCAATTGTCAGTAGTCAGGATTTGAGACAATTGTTACAAACAGAATCCGACTATTATACATATTACGTAAATGCATTGCTAATGATATTACTATAGAAATGCATCAAAAATCAAAGAGGAGGGGAAGTCATTGGTCAAGAATTAAGGAAATCCTTATTGAAATAATCAAACTATTATATATATAATGGTTAATCTTTTTTGTGATTTTTAGTATCTTCATAACGTGTTTTTATTATTTGTTTTGACTAGTTCTTTTTGTTTTCTTCTTTTCTTTTTGATGTTTTTTATCACAACTTATTTTTCAGTCAGTCATTGTGATAGAAAGTGACAAAATAAGATAAATTATGTATTATTATTATGTTTAACTCCTACCACCTCAATTTCCCTTGTTAAACCATAGCAATGAGAGTGAAAAGATGAAATATAGTCATCGCTTTGTACTGACCCATCTCCACCAGCATGGCCAACCCCCAACCTAGTGTAAAAGTTGATCAGGGGACTGGCAAGAAATTATCTTGTAGAAATGTAAAACGTTGAATTTTAAAAAATTTAAAGATTAAAGCAAATGAAGATGAGGGTGAAAAAGGTTAAAGGAGATTTGAGAAGAAAATTCATTTAAAACAAGGAAGAGTAAAAATTCAAAGAAAAGAAGGAAGAGGATAAATCAAATGTTGAAGAAGAATGTGAAAGAAAAATGAAAGAAAAAGAGAAACAAGAAAAAAAGAAATGATTATATCCTAGAAAATAATGATAGATAGATGAGAAGGAATGAATAGAATAAATACACCATTTTTCTATCGAGATGAATTTTTTTTAGATGATGTAATTTCAACAGGATACTGCTAGTTAATAATCAAGCAATATATATGTAAGCAAAATATCTGATCCCAAAATTCTTCAAGCATTGTAAGAAAATATCTACTCATTTATGGCTCTGAATGCAGGCAATAATTTCAGGTCATGACATCGTCTTGTCTGTTAACATGGCTCAATACATACGTAGAAACTAGCAAAATCGTGTAGGGCGGAGATCCAGAAATCTGGAAATGTTGCCAAAATACTTAGAAAAGTTTAAGATCTCTCGGGCAATTAACAGATACTCGACCTTGAATAATGCCTATACAAATTTATGGTGAGGAGATATCTTATAAAAAAGTCACTTTTTTGTTTGTTTGCTTGATTGGTTTTTAGTCATACTAAATCAAAGAGATATATAAAACTAAGTGAATGTTGCCATGTTTCGAACATCCAACCTTGAGATAAGCAGAATGATGACAAATCCATGGTCCAGCTTCTTGACCATTGAATGAAATTGATTTGCAAATACTAAGTCGAGAGTTGTTTTTTATGTTGGTAATTACTTGAATGAGTCATTTATATTTCTTTTTTTTTCCCAAATAATACTGCTGTGTTTAAAAAAATGAAAACTTTGTTTAGCATAATAAAAATATAATGCAAACAAAATTTTAACATACAGTCAATTGGAACATTAAAGAAAATAGAATCCTTACACCAATTGGTTGGACTTTTCATCTGTCAGCTTAATATTCAAATCGCTGCACGATATATACATCTTAATTCTTCTTCTATTCAAAGAAAAATGTTGAATTTAGTTGACTTTTCTTTAAATGAGTTTAACTCATTAGAATTATTTGAAAAAAAAAGAAAAGAAATATATAAGACTAATTCAAATGATTTGTACTAAAATACAGGTCTAGTAAGACATTCAATAAAAAGTGTTTCATGATTGATAAAATGAGTCAGTTACTTCACTCACCTTTTGTTGAGCAGTGATCACTAAAAAATACGAAATTTAAAAAAAAACAAGCATGAACGCTGTCCAACACAAACTAAGGGACTAATTTAGTATGAATTTAAATTGTAAATTCAATTCTCCCCTAAAAACTTATTTTGGGGAAGAATTTGGAGAAGAACAAAAAAAATTTTTTCCTAGACATAATAAGGAGTGAATGTTTAAATTTTCAACCCTCTATCTCCAATGGTGCTGCCTACCTTCATGACGCATACGTAGCCAAACAGAATCACCGGAAAACTGAAAAGACCCTATGTTGTCTATGTTGACAGTTTTGGTCGATGGTTTCTAATACATTAGTATAATCTATTTGTACACGAATAATCCTGTCAATTTTTACTACGGTAGTAAATAATAACGATAATGTGTGCTACTGAACCAGCTTTTACTCAGCAAGTGATAAAAAATTTCCATTTCCAGACGCAGCTGTTGCTGTTACCTGATTCTTTTCTCCGTTTCAATTGCTACACTTTTAATCTTTATGAATTCTTTATGAATTCAAGAGATTGATTTTTTTTTTCAACCTAAAAATCATGAAATCATAATTTCCTGTCAACCTAAATTAACTGCTCCAATGGCTACACGAGGAATGACATCAACCAGGTGATGGATTTTCTTTGTATGAGTGTCTGTGCCAGCGAGATCATGTACAATGTGTGCATGTGTGTGTTCACGCGTGTGCAAATAAAAGCACACAGCGTATTTTCTCTCTCTTGTTTTTGCATCTTGATTTTCACATGACATCGTTAATATCGGGTGTAGTTGGATTCTGTTAAAATTATGACTGAGAGCGGCTTGCTTGAAACCAATTAAGGCTGAATAAACAGGAAGAAAAGATTCATCAAAAGGTCCAAGTTATAGATTCTTTCCTTTGGGAATTTTCATAATGGATAGCAAGCTCCAAATACAAGGAAAAGCAATTTAAAAGGAATAAATGAGTCAATGAAATATAAAATAGAAGCACAGAATATGATTAAATAGGACTGCCTTGATACTTTGAAATTAATAGAAAATGAAATTTACGTTTTTTTTTCTTTTCAATGTGATTAAAGTTATAGGGTTGCAACAGACCCCTAGTCATACGATCCTAATTTTTGCCAAGCTCCAATCCAAGAACAATCCCCACTATATTTAGGGAAGTAACTCATCACTATTTGTCTTACCCATCACATTAAACCAAACATATATATAAAATTAACATTTGCCTTATGTGGTTTGAAATCACAATCTGGTTGGCAGCTTTTTTAACAACTGAGCTAAGCTGACAAGTCTCATATATTTACAAATCTATTCATAATACGTACAATACAAAAGTCGCAGTAATCATCTTCAGTCAGGACTGAAGTTGGAGTAGAGTTTGACCCTGCAGCCGACAGTCTTGTTTCTAAAAGAGTTTTTAGTCTCTATACATTGTGTTTTCTGGATTGATAAATCATTTCTGCTCTCTCCATTGCCCTTGCAGTCAGGTCATGGATTTCCCCCTGCTATTGGAATCATATAAACCAGGCAGAGAGGACTGGCCTTGAGATCAATACAAAGAAGATAGAGATGATGCGAATCAACTACAAACAGGAGTTTTCAAATCAACTTCACTTAGACGAATAATCAGCAAAGATAGCATTGCAGAAAATGATGTCAAGAATCAAATCAGCTTGTCAAGATATACATCCAGCACCGTGTTACCTATTTGAAACACCAAAGCATTGTCCATCAGAAATAAGATCAGAATTTTCAAGACCAATATGAACGCAGATCTCCTGTATGAATCTGCATGAGGAATGACAGACACTATTATCAACAATCTGTAGACATTTGTCGACAGATGCTTACGACACATTCTGAGAAGATTTCCAACACCAACCTGTAGGAAGGAACCCCAACCACAATACCATCAGCCAAGAAGCAGAGCTAGATTGGACACAACCAGTGTAAATTGTCTGACAATGTCACAATGCATTGGATTGGAATAAACAGGGAAAGGGAAGAATTCAGAAATCAAGGTGGACTTTTTCTCTAGGTTCAGTTGAGAGTGGAGAAAAGGTGGCCAAATTGACATGGGTCCAGCAGAAATGAGTTGCTAAGAATCAAGTCCATCGGTGTTATGTAGTTGTGGACCTATGCTCCACCTGGAGTCAACAGGAATAAAGAGTACCACCTGTCTTTTGTTACTTCGAAAGGAGACTGGCTTGTCGTATTCTTAAATTTGCTTGCCTTACTTTTTAATTTGCTGGTTATATTTTTAATTTGCTTGCTGCATTTTTTGATTTGCTTAAGAAAAGGTTGAGCATTATCAAGACAATCATGTATTGTGATAGTAGAGATACATTACATTGAGAAAAACTCTTTTTCTATAGGTTTAAAGATACCAGACATTAGTTCAGTTAAGAACAGTTATTCAGTATATAGATAAGAGAGAAATTTAAAAAACAGGAGGAAATCAATTTTTTCTATTAACATAACTGTTCTTTAAATAGTCTTTTGGTAACAGATATAAAATATTTGAGCTTCCAACCCTAAAATTTACCCGGTGGATGTAGAGAATCATGAATATTACGGCCATCAGTAGACAGTACTGTCTTTTCTTTTGTTTAAGATTATTGTCAAGAATCCATTATTCTTTGTTTCACACATCACACTTTCCTTTCAAAACTCATTTGCAAGTTGCACCAGAAGATTTAAAAGCAATTTCAGCTTAGGTAATATGATCGCTTGGGGGAATTGCAGCAAGCACCTAAATAACTTCTTCACAGAGATTTTATTTTGGCCATTATATGTGCTTCTCTTTCTTTCCTTTTTTCTTTTTATTATTCTGTAAATTGTTCTGCAGTTTTTCACCACTGTTGGGTCAGTTTCTGCAACTATCCTTAGAGTTTCTGCAACTATCTTCAGTATTAATATCTGTTTCAATAAAGGCAGCCAATAATGGACGTTTTCTAGGCTGGTATTTCTTCAGCAGAATTTACTAAACCGATTCTGAGGTGTCTCTATCTTCAATATATTCCCATCCTGACTTTTATAAATAAAAAGTTGTCAGATATTCTGAAGCTTGAAATGGCTTTGAAGAACATCCAATGTGTTCTTATCTATCCTGCTGCCTCCATTTTAAGCTCAATCTAAAATAAAGCGAGAGATGAAGGAAAAAAACGGAAAGCGAGAAGTTGATACTTCAACACGAAAATTCTCTTGTAAACTTTTGGACTTGAATTGAATTTTTAGAATTTTTATTCTGATTTAATAAAGCTGGTAGAGGATAAATTTTAACCTAAACAAAATGTTTTTAAAATCAAGAAATGATTTGAACTTATTGTTCATAAAACTTCATAAAAAAAGGCTCAGTGTTTTCGTAGATATCTTGATTACAGATGTATGATCTGATATTTAATGCATTTTTCATGTCCCATGGACTTTGGAGTTTCTCCTAGTTATCAGGGATGTATACTGTATTTAAGAGTATTTATCCATATATTTATTAATATGATAATTAATAAAATGACTGCAAACAAAATGCTTTATTACAACCTGCTCTAATTAATTGAAAATTAAAATATCATTTATGTATGTGCGTTCAAGCTTATACCATGGGATTTATATTGTATTTCCTTAGAAAGAGAGCCTTACTTGCCCTTCAGAACCCTTCATAGTTTAACCCAAAGCTGCAACCTGGAGACACATCCATTCATTGACATAAAATAATGTATCATTCATTCTTTGTAAAATCTTGAAATCCATGTTCTAATGAGTGATTAATCATCAATTTTCATCAACTTTTTTTTTGTTTTTTTTCCATCTCTGCCAATCCAATTAGTCTTTGTTTATTTAACAGTTGTTTTCCCATCAATTATTTGAATTAAAATTCATTCCAGTTCGGCAATTTTTAAATCCTTCATTAAGATATTATATGAATTAGGAAATAAAATTTTCCTTACAACTTCTGGAAAAAAGAAAAAATTTCTAGGTTTAAGCTTTAGTAATTGCCAAGTGAATCTGGTAAAATTTTGGCTATCATTTATGATAATTATTTCATTATTCCTTCATTGGAATTTTCATTTGTTAGAAACTACCAATGAAAACTATCACCAGAACTGTCAACATAGGTTTCTTCAGTTTTCAAGAGGGTCAGGCTGGCTATGTATGAATAACATATACAGGCCACACCAATGGAACTAGACAACTGAAAATTAAAATTCACTCTTTACCTTGTCTGGAAGAAAACATTTTTTTTAATACCCCCCCCCAACCGTCAGATTTTTCATGGGGATTCAATTTGCAATGTAATTTTGCGCAAAATTGGTCCCTCAATTTATGTTCGCCAACATTCTCGCTTATTTTCTGAAAACTTAGACTCTTTTAGTGATCACGACCCAATAGAAGGCGGGAGAACTGACATATTCATTGATCACACCTTTCTCCAATTTCGTTATTGATCACCCCCAACACAGCATGTTGCCAAAAGATGTTGGCCAGTTACTATTGAATGACCAACCAGACCTGTCTTTTATGGACTATAGATCTCTATCAAGTCCTTTTATTGTCGGTTCATTGATCAACTTTATTCATTATTCCATCAGTGGAGCAGTGGTTAGCGTACTAATCTTGTAGACTATTGCTACTGTAGTGGGTTCAATCCTTACTATGTGTCCTATACATAAGGTTTTTTTCAGACCAAGCTAAAGTTAATGATACATTGTTATCTATAATGATGAACTTGGTTAAGCAAGTTCTGGTGTAATGTTTATTGCTGGGTGATCAAACATCAAAGTTTAGTTTCATTAACAGAGATTTTGCTACTATATTTCTAGGAAGACTGGATTGAATGAAATCAATCTGATTGGAGGAAAAATGGCTGATATAGACTGGTAGAAGTCTTGATGGATCTGAAGCCATTATTTTAGTAGAAGCAGACATACAGAAAAAACACATTCATAATACATCATTAGTAAAAAAGATATTGTCTATTTGTCTTACAGAACCTCATTGGTTGTAAGTAATTGAACTGTAAATGACATGAATCCCTGAAATATGATTTTGGCTTGAATAATAGTAGTAATAATAATAATAGGATGAGCATTGCTGATATAAATTATATGAGGAGGACAATAGCTGCAGACATCTGAGTGAGACTTTTGCGTGGGAATATTTGGTACTTATTAAGATTTTATAAAAGAACTTTGTGGTAACGCCTGCAGATCTTAATGTCTCCCATTGTTCCTGACCAAACGCCATTTCTCATTTAATTCCTCTTGACTGTAACATATAGAGGAGAACCAAAAGCAAAGAAAACCAGAGAAAGAATTGTAGAAACTGAATCATAATTTGAGAACTTTTTTTGTAATTCAGGTCTGATCAAACTTACAGTCAAAGCATGCTGAAAACATTGGTTCTCATTCAATCATCGAAGTTGAGCAACATCAAGCCTGATCAGTACTCACATGGGGTACTGCTTGAGAACACCAAGTTCTGTAAGCAAACTCCATAGATACAGATTCCAAACCAGGCTACCCAAAAGGGGTAAGAGGTATTAAAAAAAAAGATCTTATTGTTATACATGTTTTGATCAATGTACCAGGTTTTTAAATTCATTTTTGCCAAAGTTAGTACTTGGAATCTAATTAATGAAACTGTGATAAAATTTGAAGAAAATTAATTTGATTTAATAATAAACTTCTCTGTTGTAGAAGACAGCTCTTACACTACTTACAACTAGCAAAAATGTGTACAAAAAAAGATAACATCTCAAGAAAATTTCAATTTCAACACTCATTTATTCTGACCAAAATAGAACCCAATTAACCAACAAGTGAACAGTTAAATTAGACACCTTTTTGATCTGGCCAGTCTTTATAAATACTCAGTTCTGTAACTGGATTGATCCAAAGCTATGAACAAGCTAACAATCTGATTGCTCAACAAAAAATTTGACAAGTTTTTTCTATCATCAACTCAATCACCAGGAAATTCTGAAGAAAAATTCAATCCCAGCTCTTAACTACAGCCAATAGTAATTTCATTCAAGGTCAGTTTTATGTATTGCTCCTACTATGAATTTCCACATACATACAAACATATTAACTTCACGAAACCACACTTACACATTAATGTATCAAAGTAAATCTCCCACTACTATATAGACTATAAGAAGCTAATTACATACTATATATACAGGAAGTAAGTAGAAAACTTGACCAAAGAACTTTTTTGTCTTTTTAATTCAATGTTTATGAGTAGAAAAAAATTTAGTCAATGATGTGACACAAAATCTTATTCTCTTTACTATTTATTCTGTCTGACAATTTATAGCTATTACAAGTATTCAAAATGTTTAGTTGAATATACACACATATTACCTTCATCCTGCTACTATGAAAATCAGTTATTTCATCCAATAGTTATTTACCAAACTTGGCCTAGTCTGGTACAAAGCCACAAGGGTGGAGCACTGTGAGGATCACATCTGCTACTAGCCTGTGAAACTTACTTGTTAACCACTAGTCTTTGAGTAGGGACCCATTATTTTATTCAATAAGTGATTACCTTGAAACAAACTAATAACTTGTACAAACACAAAATAGGTAAGACAGTTTGCATAAGAATATTGGAAAAGTAAGCTCACAGTTATAAATATCATTATATGTTAATAATTTCATTTTAAAATTGATATTTTGTATTATTTTGAATTTTAGGAAAAGGGTTGTGGGTTTGAATCTTGACATAGACTTATTCTTTATTTTTTATCCAATTTGCTTATTCACAACCATAGTAAGATGGTTTGAGAGTTGTGATAAAAAGCCACAGAAATAAGATGAAAGAAATACTTGTAAAAAATTAATGATAATTAGTATATGCTTGTTGCCTTGCTAATGGTTTCATTGAAGCTATGTTCTGTGTCAGTATATTCACACAGTAATTTGAAAGGTTCCCAAAAAATGTTGTCAACTAAAATTCTTGAATAAATTTAGGGTAAAAAATAAAACCGGAACATCAGCAGCAGTACCCAAAGTCGTTGCAGTAGTAGTAGTTATATTATCAGCAGCCAGCAAAAGCATACACATACATACACAGAGCAGTATACTCAATTTAGTATTTGTGTGCTTGCATTACCCTCTTCCTCTCTGTCTGTTTGTTATTTCATTGACTGTCTGACATATTTCAATTTATAATGATGATTGACATTGATTCACCATACTATAATTCAGCGACTGTGTATCTGTCCGTCCAGCATTGCAAAACTCAAAAATGGCCAGAGCTATGACCACAAAATTTTCTCTGGTTACTGATGGGACCCTGGAGAATGTTTTTCATGTATCAGTCCCTGAAAAACAAAAACAAATTAATGTGGGATCTGTGTTCACACTCTCCCCAATGATAATGATCTGTTATATCTATCTATATTATACTAAAAGTCTGATTGTGATTCAGTAGTACTAAGGTACCCCTAAAAAACAATTTTGATCTCTTATTAGGGCCAAATACCCCATTTGAGCCTTCTGCTGGAACTGGCTGGAGATTCCTCCTGAACGGCAGGTATTTCAGCCACTCTAAGAAATTTAAAAAAATGATATCTTCTAGTATATGTAAATAAGGATGGCAACATATCAGGTAGTCAGGGGAGATAAAAAATGGCTATATGGTCAAATTCAAATGACTGTAGCTAGAAGGCTCTGTAGCCTTAGCTGTAAAGCAGCTGTTTAATAGATAGGTTTCTCAAGGAAAAAAGCATGCAAGTTCAGAGACCAATTTTATGTTCAATGAATCATTTTTATTCCTAAAATTAGAAATATCCAGAGAAAATACAGTTAGCAAAGTGCTCTCCAAAAAACGTGACAGCACAGAAGGTATAAAATTTGAAATATCACACAGTAAGACACTTGAATTGCCAGTGAGTATTCTCAAGGAAGTTCAAAGTTCTCAAAACCTTTCAATGAAAAAGCTAAAAATGCTGCCAAAGATAAAAGTTACATCTTCATGATCTATGTAGCTTGCAGCTTTGAACTTTTCTTTGTTCTCTTTTGGAACATTTGGGAAGAAAATCAATAGTCATTTGGCCAGAGGATTTATGCTGAAATTACCGCAGATTACCATGGCAACAATCAGTAAGGAGGTACACATAAACTTTTGTCAGTAATTTGTGGACAGTTATTGGTTCATGAAAAGGAGAAATTTATTGGAAAATGGACGGTCCGGTTTTTCAGTTTTTCTAAAGTCCAAAGTAAATGTGAAAGAGAAAAATTAATAAATTATATCGAAATAAACTGAGCTGGGTACTCTTTCTTAACTCTTTGAACAAGTTTTTGCAGCAGCTTTTTGAAAGTCCATAAACACAAGCTGCTACCGCCCTAGTGGCCGCTGCCACATGTGTTTCGTTTACAAACCCAGGAATCATGACCCACTGACTCTAATTTGACGTGGGAACATTGATCGTCAGGTCTAAATATCATATACACACACACATATATATATATATATATATATATATATATATATATATATATATATATATATATATATTGTATAATGTTATTACATTTGCAGTTCATATTTCTAAATGCATATTGGTAGTACTTTGAGTTTGGTTGCCTGATTCCTGTATGTCAGGAAATCATATATATGAGGGAGTCAGTGTTTAAAAGGTTAAATCATGACCCATGAAATTGTCAAATAGATTAATAATATTTGAGTAGCTAATTAATTACTACATCAGTTTTAACCACAGGTAAGGGTAGTAAATTTGAAAAGCTTTTTATCATGATAATTAGTTATATATGGGAATAAGGCCAACTTATGAAGCAATACTCATGATATTCATATGAAGATATAAGTGTTTTCCACCAAAAATATTTGCCACCAAATTGGCTGGTTGTCAAATAACATAACTTAAGATCAATAACTAGAAGAAATTCAAAAAATGTTTTAGTATTCATATGCTTCAGATGATTTTCAAGACTAGATTTAATGATATAGCTATGAAAAGTTTGTAGATTTATTTTAAAATATCAATATACATCATCAAATTCTTTTCTGATTCTGATGAACTGGGTCACCTGTTAATCAGGGCATTCATCTATTTGAACTAAATCTTAAGGAAATCAAAACAAATCGAATATATTTGTACTTATAATTTCCTTTGCTCAATTAGGCCACTAAGCATTTTAATTGGGCCTAGGTAAACAAACAAAAATAACTTTTTGGTTGGCCATGACTAAGTCACTCACTGCTTAGTCAGTCAGGTTAGGCATTATCTGCTATGTATCTTTTAGGAGAAGCCTATTATAGAATAGGTACAATTATGTATAAAAATTACAAAAACCTAAAAATATGGTGTGACCAAGAAGTAATGAAACATAGAGATGGATTATGATGTCATTTTATGCAAGAAGCTATTGGAGGAAGTCCAATAATTTTCACTAGCTTATGCCCGTACTGATTGTTTTCACATGCAATCGCCTCAGAGACC
This sequence comes from Thysanoteuthis rhombus, assembly GCA_963457665.1. Classification (NCBI taxonomy): domain Eukaryota; kingdom Metazoa; phylum Mollusca; class Cephalopoda; order Oegopsida; family Thysanoteuthidae; genus Thysanoteuthis; species Thysanoteuthis major. The sequence goes on along the minus strand of OY735198.1, from coordinate 68,671,817 downwards.
ACGGCAAGATGCATTTAATGAATTCCCCAATCTTCTGTCAATGAGCATCAACAGTGGTTCAATAAGTTATTAAATCTTATTATTAAATGAAGAAATTAAATATCTTTAAAATCATATATCTTCCCAACTATGTATATTTTGTCGTACAACAATTACTTACTCAATAAAGCTTAATCATATATATGTCATGAGCCATATCTATCTCATTTATAGTGTCAATAGCTGTCATCAGCCCATATCCTCTTATTAAACTTTCTGTTCTCCCTTCTTCCTAACCTATTAGACTATCTTTCTTTTCAACCCCTCACTCTTCCTATCCTCTTATTGAACTACCTAACTTTCTTTTCTAATCTCTCCTTCCTACCCTCATTAAACTACCTAACTTTCTTTACATACAGCATCAGTAGCAGCCATCTACCAAGCCTGTTGTTGTACACAGCAAAGCGACACGTCATGAACTAGTATCTATAGAATGAAATATGGTAGCTCTAGATCTACCTTAAAGATAATAGCTACTCCCTCCCTGACCAATTTATGACTCTTAACAGGTCTGGATAGCCACTCAGTAGGAACCGGCAAGTGATCAACATCTTTTGGCAGCATACCGTAATTTTAAAAATTGGAAGAAGTGTGATCAATGAACAAGTTATTTCTGTCACCTTTGCAAGCATGAATGACACAAACTATGGGACCAATTTAGCTTAGAATAACATTGCAAATTGAAACCTTCCCCAACCACCACTAAAAGCCTAGGGGGGGGTTAGAAAAAAACAACAAAAAAACATTTTTTCTAGATATAATAAGGAGTAGATATTAAAATTTAGCCCTTTAGCTTCATCTGGGAACACGTGATGCTTACATACATAGACAGCCAGCTATACCAACTTGAAAGCTGAAGAAACCTCTGTTGATAGTTTTGGCCGGTGGTCTTTGACAAGGCCTTGACATCCCTGACCCGATAAATAACGAGTTCATTTTGTGATACTATTGAGCTGATGAATGAACCAAGATTAATAAGCAATGATCAAGCTTTTCAAATGCTCAAGGAAATATTTCTAGGTCATTGCTAATGTCTTTCAACTGGTTAAACCATGCGTGAAGCTTTTGGTTCTCAAATTACTTTTTCTCTTGTAATTGGCTCCCAGAAAGAAATTCTTTCTTTTCCAAAGGCTCATAGGGAATTATTGCCAGTTTTCTACAAGAAAATGTTCCTGAGAAACAGATAAAAGGCCTTTTTAGTTAATTAAGAATTACAGGTCTGGTTGGTCACTCAATAGAAACCATCACATGACCTACAGCTTTTGGCAGCATGTTGTGGAAAAAGAGCCGAACAATGAATAAGTTACTTCTCTCTCTTTCTGTTTGGTAGTGATCACTAAAAAAGTTCAAATTTCCAAAAAGCAAGGATTAATGATGCCGGACTCCAATTTAGCATGAAGTTCCATTGCAAATGAAACCTTGCAATAAAAGCCTATTTTTTGAAGAAAAAAAACCATAATTTTTTCTAGACATAATAAGGAGCAAATGTTAATTATCAGCTCTGTAGCCTCATTGGCATAGCATGTATATGTTATTCATACATAGCCAGCCAGCCAGCCAGCCAGCCAGCTGGACCAACTTAAAAACTGAAGGAACCTACATTGATAGTTTTGGTCAGCAATTTTGATAAGGCCCAGACATCCCTGACTCAATTACTAAGAGTTTATTTGATGATACTATTGAGCTGATGAATGAAATTAGATAATTAGACAATGATCAAACTTTTCAAATGCTTTTTTTCCAAAAGCCGCCATAGCATCTCTGACACATTCAAGAAATCTATGCTGATAGTTCTAGAGCAAAATTCGATTGATAGACAAGTTTTACAACTGTTGTATCTGCAAGGGTCGTTTATTTTGTATCAGAGTAATTCTGATTGGTCCATTCTGGTACTTGTGTCCTTATTGTCTCACAAGGTTATAAAATGACTTCTAGACGTTTGAACTGTTACTCTGTTCACTCTCTGCTACTCAATGAATGACTTTAAATCAATGTTTACAGTATGATTATACAACCTCTTGCTCCTGGAAAAAGGCTCTCATCTGCACCTCTAGTAAAGATATGCTCAAAGCAAGACTTGTCATTCTACTGAACAAGGAGTAGGAGGAGGTGATGTAACAATAGTAATGAGAGTACCCAACACCCTAGCTTTTTCGAGGAGAACTCTTCATGACCCAACAATTTGATAAAAAGAAAATAGATTAAGACTGGAAGAATGATTGCAGACAACTGCTTCATTTTCTTATCTTTTTATTCACAAGATGAATCTGCCTTGAAAAGTTTGGGATAACTCAGTGAATCATAATTGTTTGAATATCATTCAGTAGCCAAAGGCTGAACTAACATAGCATAAAATATGATTTTACGTGATAAAACTAGAAAATAACCAGAGAAGACTCTCTTTTTATAGAAAAATGTAAAATTTGCTGGATCTGCCCCAATATTCAATCAATTCTTCCTGTAGCCCATCTTTCCAGAAAATGTCATTGGAATTCGTGACAGAATTGAGAATTTTTGGAGATATTGTGTGGACAAACATGAATGAATACCTAAATATAAGGAGAAAAAATGAAGAAATATCTCTCAATTGAGTAAAAAAGATTCCTGGATCTAGTCCAAAATTCAACCAATTCTCCTTTACCCTTCCTGAATAATTCACTGATAATGTTTTCAGGCAGTCATTGTTGCCAAAGAAGGAATGCAACCAAATATAAAAGAAGTGTGCCAATATTAGAGTCTGGGTCATATTTTCAATTTCTTCTTTGAAATAACCGTCTGTAAGTTGATGGGATTAAGAAGATACAGGTAAAGGGAGAGAGAGCAGTAGAGCCATGAGATGATGGATAATCTCAGTTGTCAACACTTGTGGAATTTCAGCAGGTATTGAAGAAAATGTCAATGTGAAGAAATTTACTTTCAAAAGCAATACTTAGTAGAGCTTTTAAATTTAATAGTATCATAACGGTAAATTGTAAAAAAAACCCTATTGTTTATATAGCAGTGAAGTCTAGCAAATTATACTCATGATCATCATCATCAATCTATTATAATCCCTTGTTGGACATAGACATTCCCCAGGAATTGCTGCACCTCTCTATCATGGGTGTCGCGGAGCCAATATTTTTTTAACCTGTCCAGTTTGTCTATCTGTTGTCTGCCATTCTTGCAACATGACCAGCCCATTGCCATTTGAGTTTCCTAATGGATTCTATGATGTCTCAGTCTCCTGTTATTTCCCTAATACTGTCTTGTGATCTTTCCATGTGAGGTATAGCATGATTCTCTCTGGTTCTCTCATGGTTCTTAGTTTGTGGGTCTGTCTCTTGATTAGCTTCCATGTTTCAGCTCTATAGGTGACTATTGGGAGGATGCATTGGTTGTACACTCTTCTTTCTAGAACTAGTGGGATTTTCTTGTTCTTGAAGGTTGAGCTTGCTGTACCGAAGGCTTGCCATCCCAGACTGATTCTTCACTTAATTTCTTCTTCTTTTGAGGATTTCACAGAGATCTTTTGTCCTAGATAGATGGAGTGATCTACTTTCTCCTGCTTTGTGTTTTCAATTTTGATCATTGTGCATTTATAGTCACCATGAAAGTTCTAGATGCTTTAAAAAAATGTCCAATAAGATAACAATTTCTTGAAACCTGTAGAAGAAGAACAGGTTTTATCTATTTCTACTAAAAAGTCAATTAATTCTGTGATTTGATGAGCAACAAATAACTGGAGCAATCAAGTTGTCCACAAAGAGAACACATTGTTAACATATAGATTGAAAGGACAATGGAAAGTGGTTAAGACTGAGTATTAACTAACTTGCCACAAAGATGGAAGTTGCTAATGGAGTGACTATAAAAGGATTTTCTCTTGAGTCACACTTTTAGATTAGAAATAAATTAGGTATTTTTTCCTACCTGGAACCAGGACCAGATTAACCTCAGGTCCCAGACTATAAAAATTTATGCATGTGACTACATGCAGAATTCCTTTGTTTGTCAGCATGTGCTACCAGTTTGAAAAAGGAAGAATGCCTCTCATTTCAGATTGGATAATGCAGAACACAGTCAAGTTCCTAGCTTAGGTTTACATTCAGTGCATCTTGAGATTGTCATTTGGTCAGTTGATTCCAATCTTATATCATTGAATTAATGATTCATTTCTAGGTACATGAATTTTGAGTGGAAAACTGTGAGTGTAAGAATTTATAATTAAGCTGCATTTTCATCTGGTATTCCCACATTGTGACAGAAAACCAACGAGGTCTGGTGGTCTCAGATTAGTGGTAATGATGGTCCAACTCTTGAACCATGCCTGACCTCTGGGTCATCATCCAATGGAGGTTTTATTGGGCACACAGCTGTTGTGTCTTGCAGCAACATGTGTATGAAATTATAATGTTTACATTCATATACAATAGTTTATTTCAAACAATTTAAGTATAAAGTGTTCTAAAGAAATTTTTTATTATAAAGCAAATTTCATTAAAGGAGAAATCATACATAGTTTGTTTGATTTTTTTAAAGATTCTGACTTCTGACATTTTATTCACCCACACTGAAGCAATGATTTTTAATGCTTGTACAATCATGTGTGCCCCACACTTGTCACCTTGAGTTGTTCTAAGGTAAGCATATAAATAAATATTTCAACATCTTTAGTCAGTTTGAATTGAACAAGCAAATGTAACTCCCGAATATTGGCTAGCAGTGCCTGATTAACCATGTAGCAAAAGTGACATCTTCTACAAGCCTTGCATTTCCAAGAGCCTGTTATTGAATACTTAGAAAGCCATCAATCTCACCTTATATTGGGGTTATTCTTTTTGACACAGAAATCATTGGCATCGGCTAAACGTAAAGGGGTAAACAGGGTATTTATTCCCCCCTCCTTGCACTCCCTTATCCTTTACCTAACAACTGACAACTGGTGTAAGTATGATGAACAGAACACAAGAAAAATGAAGTAATAGTTACTGAAATGTAAGACACACTGATTATATCATCTGACTGTGTAGTAAATGAAAAAATTTAATTACTTTACTATGTAAGTAAAAAATTTATGCGTTTTAATATTTATGTGTATTTTAGAAATTCATAACATGTGCTACAGGCTCTGCACAAGCTTAATCTGATCTTGTTGGTAAGTGTCGAATAGATATATAATGATCGAGAGTTAAGTTGATCAATAAGACAAGTGTTTAGAGATGAAATTGGAAGAGGAATGGCCATCAAAAGCTGAAAGTTTTCTATTCTTTTCAGAAGAGATGTAATTAATATAATTAATGCACCTAAGACAATAAAATGGTAAAAGATGATACATATAATAAGCTGAATGAACTTGAAAGATAAAAACACTTCAAAATGAAATTAGTTATGTTGTGTGCATAGAAACCTTTATAGAAAATTAATGTCACGGACACTATAAGAGCTGGTTAGAAAATTCTTTTGTTGAGCCAAGAATTGAATCATTGAGAAAAATGCGTGAAAGTCACCATTCACAAAAATCACAAAAGCCACATGATCTGAAGAAAATGAGGGTAATGTGTTCTGTCTTAGGAACAAATCTATTTTTGACTAGATTAACCTGTAGAAATTCCATGAGTGCTGTCAATAAGGATATGATCATCACTCTGCAACTGAATCATTTTGATGTCTGTTAACCTATTTTCCAAGTCTTCTTTGTCGTTGTAATCTCCTTGAAACACCTCTCGTATTTTGTAATCACTCTGGCGTCAATTTTTTTTGTCTCTTGATTTGTTTGTCACAACCTTTGCAAAAAAAAAAAAAAATCTTGCTACTGTCCTTCGTTCATATTTACTCTTTGCAACTGCAATCTTTCTCTTCCTTTCTACATGTACACAGTTTATTCTTCTTTGTTCATAGCAGTTGTTATTCTCTGGAGCTGCTGCTATTCTCTCTCCCTTATCTTATAACCCCTGCTCTTCTCTCACACCCTTTGCAAGTATCTTCTCATTTTTCTCTTTTATTCCTTCCTATCTTTGTTGCCTGTCCAGTTTTTTTTATCTAAATCTTAAACAAACATGGATTAGTTTTATATGTAAAAAAGGTATAGGCATACAAGTCAGGTGGCAGGAGGCAGTTGCACCCCGTTCAGGCCAAACAGTGTGAAATTTCAGATGAATCAGTTAAATTCAGTCAAAACTGTGTAAGTTTTCGGGCAAATCAAAGCCTCTGCCCCACCTCTTTAACCAAAAAGTTCTTGTTCGCCTATGAAAAACAGGATAAGGAATACAAAAGTGTTTTTTTTTTCATAGAAATTTACCAAGTTCAGTACAATATCATTTCATAATCTTGAATCATAAGTCGAACACTCTTTCACAATAATCACTTCTTGAATTTCGTCTTATTCAAAATTGACTAAACATTGTCACTTAAGAAACTCAAAGAATGGGATCTTTGAAAACATAGGAATAAAAAGCATAAAAGTACAGTGGTAAATAACAGAGCCAGGAGCTCAAATAAGGTGATAAATAGGACTGAACTCAATAATCATTACTCAACTGACACCACTGAAGTGTCTGTTGCCAGGGTGTTTCTGTAATTTCATGTAGTATAGGCTCTGTTGGCATGCTGTTATGTGCTTATAAAATGTCTCCATTCACCATGTCATAAGTTTTTTCCACTGTATATCATCGCTGTGGGTCACTTTTTTTCAGAACATGCAATGTAGCTATCTTTGAAGTATGGCATAATTCATGATCAAGTAGATTAAGTGATATCTTCTATTAAAAAGGTCACTGCAGTTGTAAGATGTTCATCTTAGAGCTTAAATATCCACTACATTTTGAGGCCTTGTTAAATTTTATGGAAATAGGATATTATACTTCAGTTCTTGTGGAAAATAATTGATTTCTCCCTTTCATCTACTCTGTAAGTGGTAGAACATCAAAAGGAGAGAGGCGTAATGAAACCCGAGCACATCTTGAAACAAATTAATGAACAAGTTTTATAGATGGGAAAAGACACAAGAGAAGAGATGTAACTCGGTCAGGAATTGTCATTCATTTTAACCCTCTATTAATACTCTCTGATGTCTAAGATATGCTGTCTATCTAGTTGTAAAAATTCTATAGAAATTCACAACTTAATCATAAATCTTTGATATTTCACTCCATTATCCCAGTTAGTGTGTCAATCAAAGAAATAATCCAAATTTACATGCAGCAAAGGAATGAAATAACAAAAATTCCTAAATTATTCATGACCTCAGTCAATGAAGTTATAGAGGAATATGTATTCAGTGACATCTTTCCATCTATTTTTTTGTCTGTCTGTCTGTCCACACAATATCTGCTAAAGTAGCCAATAGATTTCAATGAAATTTAGTGGGAGGGTGGGCAACTAGAAAAGGGAAAGTTGGTTAAATTTGGGGGCGGATCCAGGGATTTCCTAGAGACATTTTCTCAGTTTTTTTCTATACATTTATGTATATGCTCATGTCTGTCAAAACGATATCTCCAAAAGTCCTCAATGAATTTCTATAGAATTTTTTGGAGGAGTGAGCCGAGGACTGATAAAGAAGTGATTGAATTTTGAAACGGATCCATCCACAATTATTTCTCCTAATAATGGTGTTGGCAGCCAAAATTTGTCCCTTCTTAATACTTTGAAATCTTCCTAGGAATTTGTCCTAGTTTATCTGTTTGGAAACAGAGAAATAATTACCTCAAACAGCTTCTCGATGATGGAAAAGCTCGAAACCCATAAAATAAAGATGTAAATCCATTTTCTTTGACAGAAGGAAATGAAAGTATTTATCACAAAGGAAAACAAAGGAAAAGATATGAAACATTTAATCACCTAAAACTGATTCTATTCAGACATACTCATAAATCATTTTCATTGCCTTTTGTATAGCAAATATTGCTAACACTAAAGAAAACTAGAAAGCACTCAGAGAGTGCATAACTCTGCCGATGCTATACTCAGGGGAAGTAATTGTGGAGGGATTCACCCCCAAATTTAAACACTTCTTATGTAGTCTATTTGCATCCTTCCAGAACCTTTGAAAATATATGGACAGAGATAAAACTTTGGCAATATCATTACTTTGAACATATCACTACGATGTAGGGAAGGTAATTTTCAATGGATCCACCCAAAACTTCAATCACTTCTTCTGTAGCCTATTGTCCACCTTTCAACATAATTTCATCGAAATTTATTGTGAACTTTAGGAGATTTCATGTAGACAGACATGAGCATATACATAAATATATAATAAAAATTAAAAAATCAGGAAAATTTCTCTCAATTTAGAAAGTATTCCTGGATTTGCCCCAAAATTCAACCAAATCTTCCTTCTCCAATTGCTAACCCTTTCACAAAAGTTCATTGAAATTTATAGATTGCTTTTAGAGGTATCTTGTGGATAGATGGAAAGACATAAAAAAATCATTATGTAAAATAAACGCTTTTTTCATCATTAGGCTATTAACTCATTGATATATATATATGTATATATATATATATGAGAGTGGACCAATAGGCCAGTAGCCTGAAATTTAGTCATTACCTGAATTTTGATCTAAAATTCTTATTGTATATTTGGTCTATGTGATCAATATTCATCATGAAATTAAGTGCATTGACAAGGAAGGAGATTATGCAGTGAAATCAAATAATATTATGCTCAATGGGAATTTGAGAACGTGTGTGCTTGTTGGGTCATTAGTTTGAGCGGTAATTACTTGTAGGGTCAGTTGGCCAATCACTGGGTCTCTTACAAAATAGTATGGTCCACCTATCCAATCATTAGACAAATTAAGAGTAGCTCTCTCTTCTCATTGGGTTCAATCTTCAAATAAAGGAGCTCTGGAGCTAAAAGGTAGCAGCCATGAGATTAGGATGGAAACATCAGTCAGCAACTGTGGCTAATAAGAGGACACAAGTCTATCCCAGCTATCGACTGGTAAGGGGGTGGAATAGTAGAAGAGGAATCAACTATAATTTGTGTCTTTCCTGTCCATCATTTCCTTCTCAAACCTTTGTCCCTCTTTTTTGTTTGTTGTTTTCATCTTTGTCTTCAGAAGCTGCTCTTGTAACTTCAACAAAGCTGTCTCAATCACAATGGCTTTTCCTTGGACTTTTGTGCCTTGTGCATTTATGTTAGCACCCTTTTATTCTACAATTATGTTGCAGAATAAACATTTGTTGTGTGAAAAAAATACTTTTTTTTCATTAGGCTGCATATATGATAATGTATAGCAACACCCATGAATAGTGCATTTTTTATCAGTGCAAGTTTTGATATAGTATAGTTAAAGTATTGCCGTGCAAATAAATGTAACCAAGTAAAAACTGATAGAAAAACACATTAAATTATGTTAAGACTTTGAACAGTACAGTTTTGAACTGTATGGAGAGGTTTGGAATGAATTAACCGCACAAATCAAGGTATACTTATACCTATGTATGCGCAAAAAAAGCTTTTGTCCAACGATGATAATGTTGTCTGTGGGAAGAAAGTCAAGCCTACATGCAACATACTATTTAATGTCTTCTCCTTACAGACATCTAAACTAGTATCCATAAAAGAAGTGGGAATGAATTACTCCCTGGGGATCGAAGCAAGCCTACTAAGAAATAGAAGAAGAGAAATAGAAGATACGATAGTTATGTCAGGAAAGAGGCAGGTTACTGGAAGAAAGAAGGAGGAGGAGGAGGAGGAGGAAGAGAGGCAGCTGCTGCCAAGGAACCAATAAAATGTTATCAAATTACTGTCTTGTAACTCTCTCCCAGTTGAAGCCAAGCTCAAGGAAGCAAAGGTATAAACTCTCTTGTTATGTTAAAACAGATGGAGAGGCACAGATAGTTTGACTAATGAACCTTACATAAAGAAATTGAAATGAAAAAAATGAGACAGAATAAAAGAGGAAAAAGAGGAGAAAACAAGCCTAGGTGCTGCAGGGCCAAACTCTACACCTACTTCTATTCTGACTAAAGATGATTACTGTATCTTATCTATTGTATATATAATAACTAAAAAAATATTCTTTTCAAGTATAAATGCATTTATTTATTAAAATGGAATAAGCTCTTGTGTATCTGTTAGATAAATCTTCGTAGGTATGCAAGTCTTGTCACTTTGGCTCAGTCAAAGAGAGAGAGCTAGCTACCAATCACCTGATCATGATTTCAAATCACAGTAGGGAATATTAATTTCATAGATGCATTTATTCATTAGAATGAAATAAGCCCTTGACATGAATTGTACATGTGTGAGACTTGTGAGTTTTTAGCTCAATTAGTAAAATTTCAAATCTTGGTAAGAGAACCATAATTTTTACTCCCTCTAAATTTGGTGAGGATTATTCTTATTTTTTTGTTCTTATTATTTTTGTAAAAGAAAGTCAACTCCAGATTTTGCCTGGAATTGGACAGAAATGAACATTACTGGGGAAAAGGAAAGAGAGTTTAGAAATGATATGTAGAGAAAAAGAGTAAAGAAGACAACTATTTGCCAAAAGCAGAAAATGAATACCAACGCATGAATACCAAATCATCAAATATATGACCAACCGCCCAGCAGATGATTCCTAAAATAATCAAATGAATACTGGAATAATCAAGTTACCAGTCAATGAATACCAAGACAATGCTAAATGATTGACAGATGACTACCCGCTGAATAGCGGATAAGAATCAAATAAATGACAGACAATCACCGGAAGACCACCAGATGATGAACGGATAAAAAACAGATGACTGGGAGATGAAACAGATGACCAGCAATAAATACAAAATAACAAATGTCATTTGCCAAATAATTAATAGATTAAAGTGAATGCATGAATATCAAATGATCATGAGATTGTAGTGGAATTCTGTACTACTTTGGAATATATAATATGAATCCTCAAGAGAAGAAAAAATCAAGCGAAGTATCACTCTAGGATGGCAAAAGCAAGTTCAATCTTCAAGAACAAGAAAATCCCATTTGTCCTAAAAAAAAAGGTACACAACCAACGCATCCTTCTGATAGTCACCTATGGAGTTGAAATATAGAACCTAACCAAAAGATTGACCCTCAAGAGAACCATACAACGTGCACATGAAAAAATCATGCTCAACATCACAAGACAACACAATATATAAGGGAAAAAACAGGAGTCAGAGACATCATAGAATTCATTAGAAAACTCAACCAGTGATGGGCTGGTTATATTGCAAGTATAGCAGAAAACCAATGGACATCATGACTCACAACATGGATCCCCAGAGATCACATGCAAAACTGTGTCCGCCAGAATATAAGATGGCAGGATAAACAACACAAGCTCAGAAAGTATTGGCTCTGTGATACCTATGATGGAGAGATGTAGTGAATCTGAGGGAAGATCTGTGTCCAACAATAAAAGATGAAAATGATAATGAATATTAAAAATCATAGACTTTGTTTAGATATTGTATGTCTTTTATTGAAATAGACCTTGCTTTAGTATCATCAGGAAAGAAAGGACGTGAGACATCTCCATAACCCAATGATAGGTTTTTCCTTTCCTGATAATCCTTAAGTAATTTTTATTTCAATAAAAGATGTACAATATCTTTATGAAGTTCATGATTTTTAATATTATGGAGTAATCTGTCAAATTCAAAGGGGTACTTTCAGTTATTTCAAAATGGCCCACAAGAAAGCTAAGTGTCTTAAACACAAAGCTATGGAGTTTATGATTTATTTACTTCACAAGAATCAGGCCAACTACCACCAGAACAATTGCCCCCTGAATAACTGCCTCCCCAGATAAATGACTCTTGACAATTGCTCCTTAGAAATTTTCCCCATGGGTGTATTCATTTACATAGCCAACTCCTAAACATCCACAAATTTCAACTTCGGCTTTACTTTGAGTATGCTACTGATAGGGGGCAATTAGCTGGGGGAAGAAGGGTAATTTGAATCATACTTTACAAGAGGGACTGATGGATATTCCATAGGTATATATTGACTCATGTCTCTACCCCTGTCTCGCCGTTGCCTGTATCTTCTCATTCTTTCCCTTATCCTTTCCAATCTTTGTTGCCTGTCCATATATTTATCTAAATGTTATGCAGAAATAGATTAGTTTCATATGCAAAAATCTTTCTTCTCTGAAAAAACTGTTTCTTTCTATCAACTTGGAAAAATTAATTTATTGAAAAAAATTTGCTGACCTACATTTATTATTTTGTCTTGAAGTAATTTTTTGATTAAATATGATAGATATCACTTCGAGATAAACTAAGTTTACGTGTAACAAATTTGAGTAATTTTTTTAAAGTTCCACCACAACACTTTCTTCAGTGCTCCCCATTCCCCATGAATAAACTACCTAACTTTCTCATCTACCCTCTCTCTTCAAACTCTCCTATCAAACTACCTAACCTTTCTCTTATGTTGTTACTGAAACCATAATATTTGAATGCAGGTAGGGACAAGCAGAATGAAATTATGGATTTCAGATTGGATAAACTTGAAATGCTAAATTTTTTGGCCATAAAGGAGAGATGTGTTATCTATGATTAGTACCAAATTAAGAAGTAAGAAATATTGGCCTTCAAAATCAACAAGTTGGGCCAATTTGTAATAAATGAACAATACCATTAATTAATTCTTCAGCAGCTGCTTTGGTGCATAAAAAGCAGCAGTCATTAATATCTTCCAAGGCAAGTACTTCTTAAATAATCTTGATTAACGAGTCAAAAATCCATCTATCGTAATTATTTACATTATCATCTTTTCAGAAAGGATTTTCAACATTGAAAATACAGGTCTGGTCAGTCACCCAATTGAAACTGTCACATGACCAATGTCTTTTGGCAGCATGCTATGCAGGAGGTGATCAATTGAAAAATTGGAAAAAGGGCTGATTGATGAATAAGTTCCTTATCTTGCCCTTTGTTTAGCTGTGATCAGAAAAAAAGTCTCAATTTTCAGAAAAAAAAAACAAGGTAGACACAAATGAAGGGATCAATTTAGCATGAGCTTATCTTGTAAATTGAACACTTGACTAAAAACTTATTTTGGGGGAAAGAAATTTTCAAAAATCAAAAAGGGTGTTTTCCCTAGATGTAATATATAGTAAATGTTTAAGTTTTCAGTCCTCTAGCTCCATCAGTGACCTTTATGCCAGCCAGTCAGCAAGCCAGCCAAACCAACTTGAGAACAGAAGAAACCTATGTTGACAGTTTTAGTTGACAGATTGCAAATACAAGAGGTGATCAATAAATGAGGTCTGCAATCTCATAAAACAATCTTTAGACCAGATAGAATAGTGAAACTTGTATCAAAATGAAGTAAATTTATTTGTCTTTAGCAATATTCATTTTTTTAAACATCTCCACTTTTTCATTCCATTCAAGAAAGTTCATGGTTTACTTTTGACCCAATCGTGCACAGCAGCTTCAATTTTGGCATCAGTTGAAAAAGGTTGACCTTTCATGGCCCCTCTCAATTTAAGGAACAACCAAGTCCTATGGTATCAAATCATGACTGTTTAAAGAGTGTGAAACAACAGTGAATTTCAAACTTCTTACTGTTTGAGCTATTTGTTGACTGAAAGGTAGCCTTGCGTTGTCATGATAAAAAAAAGGTCCTCTTTCAAGCTTCATTCTGCACCATAAATTGCTTTCACTATGAACTGATACTAAGCATATTTGATCAGAACTTTATATACATGTTCAAACATGTTTCTATGTCCACTATTCGCAATGCTATGTGATAGGAAACCTTACTTATCAATCAGCCCTTCTAAATTATTCCATAATGTCAGTAGACGGTTTATAATTCAATGAATTTTTTCCTTTTTTCACATGAGTTTTTATTGAGTTAGTATTTAGACATTATCATCAGTCTTTTAACATCTGTCGTTGAACATTGACCTTTATCAGGATTTGCCACACCTCTCTATCATGGGCGTCGCAGAGCCAGTACTTTCTGAATTTGTCCCCCATTTTGTATTCTGCTGACTTCCATTGCACATGTGATCTCTAGGAATGCATGTTATGAGTTGTAATGTCAATCTGTTGTCTGTCATTCTTGCAAAATAACCAACCCATTGCCATTTAAGTTTTCTAATGGATTCTATAATGTCTTGGACTTCTGTTTTTTCCCTGATATACTGTGCTGTCTGGTGATCTCTCCATGTGGGGTTTACCATGATTCTTTCATGTGCACATTGCATGCTACTCAGTCTGCAGGTCAGTCTCTTGGTTAGGTTCCATGTTTCAGCTCCATAGGTGACTATCAAGAGGATGTATACCCTTCTTTTTAGGACTAATAGGATCGTCTTGTGTTGGAAGGTTGAGCATGCTCTGCCAAAGATCTGCCATCTTAAGTGTTTCTCTGCTTGATCTTTTCTTCTTTTGAGGCTTTCATGGAGATTCGTTGTATATATGTATGATCAATGACATTGAAATGAAATTTCATGAGATTTCAATATTTACTGTTGATAGTTCTAAAAAGAATCATATTCATTCGATATATTTCTCAGACTAAGGAACTCATTCTTTGAGCTGCTTTTGTTGTTACTGCAATGTTTCAGTAGTAGAAGTATCAATTTCTAAGCTTAAGAATTTCACAAAAATTTTTTTGCAACACCAGAAAAATGCTGAGAAGATTAAAAAAATGTTAAATTGTAGCAGTATCAAGAGGTAATGCTGCTTTAAAATCTATCACCATCTTCAAAGTGATATTCTTATTAACTTGTTTTGGCTTTGTCAAAAATAAAATCTACAAATATATTATATTCTTCTTGCATCATTTCCACTTCATCCTCATCAAAGTGGTGGTAAATGGTGTAGCTAGAGATTTCAAGGCCTAGGGAGTTGGTTACTTATGGGGTCCCCAGCAACATTAGGTGAGATTTAATGAAAAAGGAAATTTTCAAATAAATAAGCCTGAAGATAGGTGAAAAACTTTCAAAGAGTTTTTTTCAACTTTTTCTTGTTTGTGTTCTAGCCAATCTATTCCATGGCCTTCTTCGGGTGTACTATCTGCATATGATGGTGGTGAAGAACCACCAAAACTGAGTTATTATTTACGCAATTCATGTATGTGCAAATATATCATTGTTATTTTATAATGTCTGCAGAAATGCAGTATGTATACTATAATCTAAAAAGCTTTTGGGTGTCCCTTTCCATTGGGCAACTGGGGACTTTTTTTGATGGCCCGCCCTTCTTCCCCACCAGCCATGCCTCTGGTCCTCACAATTTTCTGAAGCTGAAGCAACACCTGCCAACAGCAACGAAAAAAAAAGGCTGTCGTAAGAGACATTAATAGAATTCTACCCAAGTTGCAATGTTGCGATGATAGAAAAAGTTGCCTGTATCGATCGACAGACAGTCTTGTTGGGGAAGATAGCGGAAAGTATTGGATGAAGGATGGTGCTGCCTGGCTGTGTAGAACGTCCTTTTTTTTTCTTGTGGCATTGGTGCTTTTAGCAAAGTGCATTGATCAGAAATTATGCTCTCTCAAAAAGGGGACACACGCTGGAACAGTTCTGTCAGAATCAGATGGGAAATTCGTGGTTTGGCTGCAAAAAGCCAGAATGAAAAGTTTCGTATTTTTCTAATGATATATCACTTGAGTTTATTTGTTTCCTTCTTGCCAAATATCCATCCTATAAACAAGTTATTCAGCTAGACAGGAACCATCCACCAAAACTGTCAACATATTCAACATAGGTTTCATCAGTTTCTTAGTGATTTTGCCTGGCTAGCTGGCAATGGATGCGTCATGTGTATAGGCTGAACTGATTTGATGAAATGTCTGTTCATGTAGATTGAACATTCATCAGCAAAAAGCCTGAACAATTTTGTCACATAACAGCTGCAGTTATTGCATATCAGCAGCCATCACATATCAGCAGCAGTTTTGGTTACATAGATGTACCTTAGAATCATTATGATAAAGATTTGTTTGATTTGAAATGTTTTTGTTACTCTGAAACGTTTAAATATTCTTTATCTCATTCACTCAGCCTCCAGTCAGTTCAGTGGACACTTTTGGTTAAATATTATAAAGTGTCACAGAAAATTCATAAACTAGAAAGCACCCAGAAAGTGCATACCTCTGCCAACACCATTGTTACAACAAACTGAACAGAAATCAGTTCACAAATAGTTATAATGCCGGGGAGGTGAGTGTAAAAACTCCCTAAATCCACCCCAAAATTTAATCAATTCTTTCTTTGTCCATCGCCTACTCTTCAACAAAATTTCATAGGAATTCATTGAGAATTTTTGAAGATATTGTATGTACAAACATGAATGAATACATAAATTCACTAAGTAAAAATCTCTCAATAGAAAAATATTCCTGTAACTGATTCTTCTTTACCCTGTGGCCAAACCTTTCGGGAATTTTTCATTTTAAATTCATCAAGAACTTTTGAAGATATTTGACAGACATATATCTACGATGTAAAGGAATTACCAAAGAAAAATCCAAGGATCTATCCTGAAATTTAATCAATTTTTCCTTAGCCCATGACCAGTCTTTCTACAGAATGTTATTGAAATTCATTGAGAACTTTTGGAGATATTGTGGGGACATACATACAGATAAGATTAATACACATACCTCTTCCAATTTCATCGGCTGAGGTAAAGAAAAATAAATTCATTTTTAATTATATTTTATATTTATAAGAAATGGATTTGGACACTTTCCAGACCCAATATCATGGGAAATGATTTTTATTTACTTATTAGCTCCAAAACAGTGATATTTGAGAAATATTTTATCAGGGAATGCACATCTATAAATTATATGAATTATACAATTTTAGACAGCTGGATTTATATTGCTTCTATTTAATTTGAGGATAAGTTAGATTTCAAAGGGTACAGAGCTCTTTGTAGTATAAACTTCTGTACATTGATTACTGTACCAAACACAGTCACAACACCAAATGCAATGTAAACATTTGATAGAAACTTGTGATTCCCTTTCTTTAGCCTATGATCATCTAGTCTAGTGATTGGATGTTGAAAATACCACTCAATTCGCTTTGGATATAGTTGCGAGATCTTGTTTTATTTTAATCTACAGAATGGAGAAAAAGAGAGACTTAATAAGCAATGAAGTTCTCTCAGTTAAACAAGAAACCTTTTTTGTCTGACTGTATGGAAAAGTAGGGTTGAAGGACCTGAACAAGAATGCTTCACTTTGGATGCTTGCTATTTGCTTTATATAAGTTCAATGGTCAAAACTGCATAATAATAACATGTACTCAAGTCACAAGACTAGTTCAAATGTATTGCCTTTGTTCGACTGTGCGTCACTGACACATCCCTTCGAACAGCAGATGCATAAATTTTGTTTCTTTCAAGTCATATTGCTGAATATATTACACCATTATTTGGATTATTTCACTTCACTGTGTATAATATATTAAATCCATAATTCAATTTATCCACATGAAGATTTTTTAAATTAAATTCTGTAGTGTATTTTTTATATGATTTGGCCACATATATCACTGTTATCAATAGCCCAGTGATTATTTGTACTGTTCTGGCAAGAGAAGTAGTTCTTTTCCACCTGTCAATGGTGTAATTATTTCATGCTCATTAATTACAGACAGTTCTGGGTAAAGTGTGGATGCAGTGTCACAGTAAACAAACAAATCTCAACTTGTTATTAGAAACCATCAACTAAAACTGGTTTCTTTAGTTTTGAATTTGTTTTGATTGGGGGCTGTGTATCACACAAACAGGCCGTACCAATGGAGCAAGAGGGCTAAAATTTTCTCAAAAATCTGCCTGCTAAATAGATTTTTAGAGCGGGGGGGGGGGTAATTTTACAATATAAAATTTACTGCTACATTAGTCTCTTGGTTTGTGTCCGGCTCTTGTTTTTTTCAAAAATTCAGACATTTTTGTGATCATTACCCAACAAAATGAGAGAGAAGTAATTTATCCATTGATCACCAGTTTTCCCAATTTTTCAATTGATCACCCCAAACATGGTGTGTTGCCAAAAGACGTTGGTCATGTTATGGTTTCTATTCAGTGACTAACATGACCTATTTCAATTTCTGTAATACAGTGTTCATTAAGACTGCCATTCACCGGGCTAAGATATAATGTTGAAGACAGAGAAAGTTTGCATGTATAGTCAGAAACTATTAAAAACTGAGATTCTGGCTTTCCTTAGTGATTGCGTCATTGGCATTAGTTGATGTATTTTAATGAAAAAACTCTCCATGTTCAAACAAGAATAAATTTTACCTCTGTCAACAGACCAGACCAGTTATCTTTTTTCTTTTTATCAAATGAAGCATCATCAATTCACCTCTGCCAACAAAGTTAGAAGAGGTATATGTACTCACTCATGTCTGTCTGTTTGTCCATACAATATCTCCAGAAGTTCTTGAAAAATTTCAATTAAATTTTGTGGAAGTGTAGGCCATAGGCTAAGGAAAAATTGATTGAATTTTATGGCAGATCCAAGAATATATAAGGAGATATTTCTTCAGTAATGCGGAAGCTAAAAATTGGAAACTCACAGTTACTTCCCCTGAATCCAGTCCTTGATTTACCATTAAGCTAAATAAGCACATGGTTAGGGCAATCAAAAGAGAAAGGGGCTCGACAAGTTTCTTGCCATTTCCAGCTTTATACTATTAAAAGTTGTTCAAATTTAAATTGTGCAACATGGAAATTTTGATTAAAAATTTCATTTTTTTCTCTTATGTAAGAAGTCAATTCAAACATTGAAATGATTTAATTGTCCATACAAATACTATTGTAGAAAAGTAGTTTATTGAAGTAATATATTTTTGTAGAAAAATGTATTTTTCTAACATATTTTGATGTGTTTTAAATGAATACAACCTTCATTTGTTCAGGAATGTTTCATTTTGGAAAATCTTGTCATTTAAGCAATGGGTGGTCCGAGATGGTGGCACCATTTTTGATCTGTGCTTAGGGCATCATGCGGCTTTAATCAAGCCATGCCTGCACCTCAACTATATATGAGCTGATTTTCACTGTTTTTAGTTCGTGTATTAGGTTTGCAGAAGTATGCACTCTCCGAGTGTTTCCTCAATTAATGTTTATAAGTGAACACCCACTTTGAAGAGTTTCAGTAGAGATGAGCTTTTTCTCACTTGAAATGCACAACTCTAGACTAATTAAGTTATTTCGAAAGTAATGGAATTTTGTGTTGTATGACTGATGGAAGAATAAGCTAAAATCGCAATTAACAGGAGTTAATTAAAAACCAAAAAAATTGATAAAATCATTTACAAGATGATTAGAAAACAAGTTAACGAGTATTTCTTAATTGCATTTCTATGATTGATTCCAGAAACCAATTTATTTGTAATCCCTTTTCTAAACAAATAATAGCTGATAAAAATGACTTGATTGATGATGATAATGATAATGATGGAAGAAGTGATGATATTAATCATTTATAGGTTATAATAGTGGTTCCCAAACTTCTCCCAATCTCAGCACTCAGTGCCAAATTGAGGCATGGGCTTTAAGAGCTGCACATCAAGGGCCTCAGTCAGAAGAAAAGGCATCCAGAGATTAAGTGAACAGATATTTCTTTTGTGAATACTTATACAAAGTATAAGTACTCTAAATTTTACTATTCAAATAGGGATGCAATAATATACTGTATATGTATATATTTGTAGTGTAAGAACCACAGCAGAAAGAAAAACTATACTCTATATATACATGTATCATCAAATGGCTTAAAAAGTGAATTGACTCTATCAGTCCATATTGTTGAAATGGCACTCCTGTATGGATCTACTGGTGTCTTAAGGCAAGCTAAGGTTACACTTACGATCGGTCACCAATTGGATTTCATCAGATCGCAAATTGTTTGAGTCCAAATGGCGGTGAATATATCAGCGATTGAATTTCAAGATGAGTGTTCTTACGACTTTGAAGATCGTCTGGGAACGTGTCATTAATCCAGTTGTAGCGAGAGAAATAATTCTATTTCCTATGAACGAGTCAGATGTTGTAGCCAATCAGAAGGAGAGAAAGTATTTTACATCACATCCTCTTCAAGTAAAAAAAATTGAAATAAGAATGACGACCTTTTTGTAAAATAGTGAGAAACTTTGGATGATTAACAATACCTATATTTGATTTTCTTAATCACTTTTTTGTAAAAAAAAAAGTTTCATTGTAGTTATCCTTGATCTGGATAAATCAAATCAAATAAAATTTCGATTCAGTTATAACTATCTCTTTATTTATTCTCACTTATATATTATGCTCATGTGGCACCTGATTTTTCTGTAGCATTGTATCAACATGAGTATTAAACATCTTGATCTGTGATTAAAAAAAGAAATCAGCAACACTGTGCAAAATCCAACCTAAGTTCAACATACGGTTCAATCAGCAATGATTTGATCGGATCACAGTGCAACTTAAGCATAGTTTAATGATAACTAATGCGTCTGGAGAGAGGATTTTCTCCAAGATAAAACGGCTAAAGACTTGCGCAAGAATGACTGAAGCAGACTTGCTCTCATTGCAATTACAATAACATTCTCAAGAACTTACAATTTTCTGAGGTTTTAGAGATATTCGTTGCCTGGAAATTATGCAAATGTAGTGTAAAGCATTTCTTTGCATGTATGCACACCACGGCTGTAGCAAGTGAAGGAACAAAGCTGCAAGACTCATGTCGAGATTCAAAATCAAACCATTATTTTTTCTTTAAATTTGGCTGGCTGAAAATACAATAGTCTTTGTTCAAAGAGAGAGAGAGAGAGAGAGAGAGAGAGAGAGAGAGAGAGAGAGAGAGAGAGAGAGAGAGCCAGTGGATGCTACCCTACTGTGGAAGGGGGTATCCAAGTGATAATGCTCTAGCTGAAAAGGGTTACTCTGTAACATATCTTATCTTTGAGTAAGTATGTAAGTACATAGTAAATTCATAAAGAAGTTAGAATCAGGTTATTTATATACAAATACTATACACTAAGAATGTTTGACATAGTTCTAGAACATTCCAGAATGTAAACCTTGTCTATTGACTGAACATCTAATGTTGAAATGATGAAGCTCAACACTAGATGGACAGGGTGATTCAATATTTACCAGCTATAAGTTACTTCCTATCATTGTGTTTCAGCACATTGAATTATGATTGTCAGGAATCATTTTGAATGCCATGTGGCATCCTTGAAAGCTTACTGTGAGCTTCCTTATGAGACATGAGCCCTCTTTGGGAATTACAATTACTGAGTTATAACATTAGAGGCATAAATGGATTGACAATTGAATAACAAGGAATAAAAGAAGGCATTTTGAGGACAAAGACACAACGATCAAAATCGAAAACATAGAACTGAAGAAAGCAGACCACTACATCTATCTAGGATAACAAATCTTCATGAAATCCTTAAAAGGAGAAATCAAGCAAAAGAATCACACTCAACTTTCAAGAACAAGAAAATACAACTAGTCCAAAAAAGAAGGGTATACAAACAATGCATCCTCCTGATAGTCATATATGGAGCAGGAACATAACCTAACCAAAAGATGGACCCTCAGACTGAGAGCCATGCAATGTGCACATGAGAAAATCATGCTCAACCCCATGCAGAGAGATCATAAGACCACACAGTATATCAGAGAAAACACAGGAGTCTGAGATATCATAGAAACCATTAGAAAACTCGATTGGCAATGGGCTGGACATGTTGTAAAATGTTACACAACTGCTGGAGATCATGACTCACAATATAGATTCCAAAAGATCATATGTAAAATTGGAGCCAACAGAAAGTAAGATGATGTGACAAATTGGACAGATTCTGGAAGTACTTGCTCTGCAATGCCCATGATGAAAAGGTTTTGCGAATCTTGGGGGAAGTCTATATCCAACCACAGGATGACTGTGGTGGTTATAGTAGAGCATGAATAAATTGAAAATGCATTGTTTTGAGCCTGGAATGGAAAATCTTGACATTTGCATGACATCCAAGAATAACTTTTGTTTCCCAAAGGAATCATCAGTAAATGTGCACTTATTAACAAGTGCTGAAGATATTTTAGTACCTGTCTTTGTTTATAGAATAGTGAAATTATACACCATTATTGTCATATATTAACACATAGACATGTGGCCAGCCTTGTGACTGAGATAATGTCTTATTTCTCATAAGTACCAAAGGTCAATGTTCAAGCACAAGTGGAAGGCTGGAATTTCAAATGCAGATTTTCAAGGCAGCCAAGCTCTTCCAATTTGGATAACTGATATAACGCAATCATATAACTCAAATATCACCCTCCTCTGGTCATGTACTGTACTAAAAAAAGCTTATATTAATTAATACAGAAGAAGCTGTTTATTATTTCCACAGATAATATTATCAATCGGTTATTATTATCAAAATCAGTTGGTTCCAAATACTCAATTGAAAATGAATTAAAAATATTACCATCAACATCATCATCATCATTATCAATTTCATATTAAGTTTTAATAATTTGAAGTTGTTTATAACAATGAATTTAATAACATAATGAATTTATAATTGTGAATGTAAATCTATAACAATGAATGTAAATTGTTACAATTTTCATATCCTTTGCTCAAGGTTATCAGCTGGTTATTGTTATCTAAAAAACTCTGTCCCAAAGTGATCACAATAAGAGGCTTGCTGTGTAACAATAAACATATCTTGGGTAAGTAAATGAATTTGATTTGCTCGACAGATGAACTCCACTGATTAAATCACAACACCTTATTCAAACATTTCCTTTCTTAGAGGAAACACTTATTTCATGGCTCAGTGGTCCCTTCAGACCCATCTCACAGGCAGCATCTTCCCATTGCACTAAAAAAGGATGGAACATCCTGACAACTGTGACAATAACACTGCTTGAAGACTGAGCAATTTTTGCCTCTAATCCACGTAAAATTATGTGTGGGTCTCCATGTTTGCATGGGAGGATAAGTAAATAGCTTTTGTGGCTTGTTTCTTTTAGAACCATCTCCTAGGTAGCAATATCCCCATCCATTGCATTAAAGAAGTCAAGTCAGAGAGCATGCTGTGATGCCTGGGTAAATAGTTGATGGGATTGGAAAATTTATGTACATATCCATAAAACAAGTGTGTGTAGGCCCAAATCCTTAAAATGACCTTGTGACACATCTTTTTCCCAATGGGAGGCAGAAAGATTTTTTACTTTATGGCTTTTGGGGAAGTCAGATAGGTCCTTACTCCAGGCTGTAATGTACTACATAGTTAGCAAGCTGATCTCATAGCTACAGTATTGAGTTTGATCCAAACAGAGTGACCCATGTTTGTGGCTTTGTAGATACCTTGTTATGATGTAATAGTTATTGAGCTGACCATTATTACTGTTTACTGAGTTGCTGAAAAACTTTCCAATGACAAAAAGCAAAAATAATGATCGAGACCTGGAACATCAGAACCCTATTTGAGAATTGAAAATCAGCTCAAGTGGTGGACTGGAGTCCACAGGGAAAGTGAAGAGTTTGGGGACAAAAGCAGACCTGGAGTAGATCAGTCAAGTGGGAGACAAAGGTGGCTGGACTGACATGGACCTAGATGAGAGGAGTCACCATGAACCAAATATGGATGTTAAAAAAAAAAGATTAGTCTATAAAACGTAACATTACATCCTTTCTCTCAACACTACTGCAGTACTGTTGGAGAATTTAACTAACTACCATAGAATTTTTCAAAATGTTCAACTTGTGTTCGCTACTTGCCATAAAATTGTAGATAAGATTTAAAAACAGTCTGTACTAAGATGTAATTTATAAAAATTTGTTTTGGTTTTACGGAGAAAAAATTGGTCTTTTTCCAATTTATCAAAAGAAAAATTAAAATTTTAGTTGAGCTAAAAATATTGTTTGTATCATTAGAGGAATTTTGTGTACCAATTATCCCCAAAGTGAATCAAATTACAATGCATCAGTGAATCATTGTAGCCCTACTATGCTCAACAAGAGGTTTAAAGGAATAAACAACTCAAACATTTTTTGGTTGGGGAAGACATAGTAAGGAAAAGGAATTGATGTGATACTTCAAACTAAAACCAAATGGATCCCACAACTGATGTCCTTCATATATTATACAAAATGCATTCCTGGTTGCTACTGAAACTAGAGACAATCAAAATAGTGAAAACTTTTTTTTTAAACAACTGTACTTTTAAATAAAGAATGTAAACAAAATACTTACATTCTTGTATAGCTTATAATTCCACCCACACACTTTCCACTTCAAGTTGATGCCAAAAGCTTTTTTATGACTGAGTCGAAAAGTCAGAAGTTATACATCTTATATTCTAACAATCTCATGCGTAGTGTTGAGCTTTATGTTAAGAATATTTTGGTATTTTCTTTTAGAATAATGTCGGGAAAATATGTATTTTGCTCATTACATATGTTACTAATAGAATATAATTTCCAATGACGACTACCATACAGTATTATTTCAAGCCAAGGAATATACTTCCATGACAATCAATCTAATGCTTGGTATTCCTTCCTGTTCTGCAAAGACAATGAGTCAGTGAATTTTTTGCATTCCTAGATAATAAGATTATTATTATCAATATGTTGTGTTGTTCTTTTCACCACCTTTTCTTGACAATTATGAAGAAATATGAAACTTTAAAACAAATTGGCACTCAGGTTATAAATCTAGTCCCAACAACATAGAACATAATTCTTCAAGACAGAATCAACTAGCTTTATCATTTTCATGTTTGAACACCAGATTTTACAAGACCAGAAGGCAAGACCCTTTCAAAAAATCAAATATCACCCGCTGGGCATTACATTCCCTTTATGGCTTGGGCATTACATATCACCAGTCTTTCCTAAAGGCATCAGTGCTAAATGAATGCAGATTGTCTCAGCAGGACTTTAGGGAGTCACTTACTTGTTGATCATACCATGCCTAATAAGAACTTGCCTTATATGTTTACTGGCAAACCACAAACAATATTTTATCCTTTTAAATATCTGCTAGCAAATTTCATGTTGCTTGTTTAATAAATTCTTTGTTGATGTTGTAACATATGTCTTATCCACTTCAATTCTTATTTGCCTGCCAATTCGTATTGTCAGCAATATTTGAAATATGGATAGCATAAGCGATGACTCTCTGTACACGTAAAATGTACCTCAAACCTCTTAGATATTAACCTCTTGCATAGCCATTTAATCATACCAGTAAGTTACCTTACTTACCTTTATCAATATTTGATTGGTAAATTAAGGTATGGAGTATGACACTGACTACGACCATGTATACAAGTCATTTGGAAAGTTTGCAATGCAATGTATTACCATCATCATTATGAACATCCATATTTGTGATATGTTGAATCAGGTAACAAGTCATAAGGGTCAGTTCAAGCTAGAGATAAAAATAGCTAATGTGAGTGATTTGGGGGGGATTTTTGGATTTTTTACAAAATGACTCCCTCAATAACTTAATTCACCATCCCCATTGAAAATATGAATGTTTAATAATCGAAAACATGTTTTGATGAGTTTTTCTGAGACCACATCACTAGAAATAATGTATACTAGTATATTTTCAGTGTGAATTTTCTCAAAACTTCCGTTAGAAAATTTCTGCAAGTCCCTGAAATTAACTGTACCGCATCTTCATAATCATATAAGCTATCAAGAGTAAGTACCAAAATAGAGCCTATGATGTGCTGAATGTGAATCCAATGCCATTCAAAATCATCCTGTAAGACACTTAGTACTTGGAAATTGATAATTTTCACTTATTGGCATTCATGCCATTCATTGCTTATTCCAAGACATACAAAATTGAAAATAGATACTGAAAAGAAAGTATATAAAGTAGATCAAGATAAAGCAAGAAAGGTGTTCATAATTATTGGTGAATGCTACTTACCAAAGAATTGTAGGCAAAAAGTCAACTTCAAGTTTTAGGATCATAATCATGTTCACTTACCTGAAATAAATGAAGATAAATTTGGAAATCAACAGTTTTTACAAAATAGATATTTCAAAAAAATTGATAGAGAAAATTTAAATTCTAACATTGCATAGAAGATCAGAAAAACAAGTTTAAAAACCAATGAAATAATAAATTAGTCATCATCTCTACAGGAAAATACTGATCAATCTAGCAACATCACTTAATGAATTTACTCATATAAATATATTCAACATTAAAAATTTTGCATACAATTCAGTCTCCACGTTTTTGTCTCTGTTTTGTTTTGGTATGTGTGTCAACCTTTATCTGTTTTTCTACTCTCAAAGAATTTCAATGACAATTTTTAGAAGGGTGAACCAGGGGGTAAGGAAAGGAAGAACTGGTTAAATTTAGAGGCAGATCCAAGAATTTTTTTTTTTTTTTGAGATATTTTTTTTTTCATTTTGTTCCATATATCTATGTATTCACTTATGAATTTTGAAGAACATTTTGTCGAAAGGTGGCCCATTGGCTGAGGGAGAATTGGTTACATTTTGAGGCGGATCCAGGAGTTTTTCTTGATTGAGAGATGAATTTATGATACATCAAGATAATAGCACTATAAGTGAAAAATCAGAACTTAACTTCCCTTTTCAATAATTTTTTATGGACTGATTTTCATTAGGTTTTATTACTGTATAGCATTGGCAAAGCTATGTACTCTCTAAATGCTGTCTAGTTTTTCCATTTTTCAATGTCAGTGAACATATGACAGATTATTGTGAGTTATATGATAACAGGAGCAGAGAGTAATCACTGATTGAATCTATTAGGAGAGTTGAATTCTTGCCTTTCCCAATTATTTTTTCAATTGAGATATATCTATACATCATACATCAAGATAATAGCAGCCCTGTTTTTTGTTGTTGATAATTTTAGATTATGTCATGACCGTGCAGTCCTTAATGGCATTCCTCAAGACAATAGAATTTATTTGATGGTGACCATCTATCCCTAAATTCAATGAATTCTTCCTTAGCCCCTATTGAAAATGTTTTAAATGTTTCAAACCATTTATTAACTTTTGCATGTTAAAATCATTTATATCAAATTGTGGAGGTGCAGAGTTAGCCTAGTGGTCAACAGTATGGAAAATAAAATTAGGAAACCAAGTTCAAATTCTGGCTGAATTTGTGTTCACTTTGTACTAATGCCCTTGGGAAAGGTATGAATTTAGCTCTACTAATAGATCCAGTCAGAGATTACTCCTGATACTATAAAACTCAGTATAATCTGTCACATGTTACTTGGAGAGGGGATGGTCACCACCAAATAAATTGTATTGTCTTCAGAAATGCCATGAAGGACTGCACAGTCATGACATAATATAAAATAATTAAAAAAACAGGTTTGCTTAGTCACCCAATAGAAATCGTAATATGGCCAACGTCTTTTGGCAGCATGCTGCGTTTGGATTGATCAATCAAAAATTGGAAAAAAGGATGATCAATGAATAGGTCACTTTTCTTGCCTTTTGTTGGATCACTGAAAAGTAAAAGATTTTCAAAAAAATGAACTTTGAAAAAATTAAAAAAATTTTTTTCTCAATATGATAAAGAGTAAATGCTTAAATTTTCAGCCCTCTATCTTCATTGGTGTGGCCTGTACACATGTATGGTCAACATCATCCAGGAATAACTAAAAAACTGAAGCAACCTATGTAGACAGTTTTGGTGACAGTCATGGTTGACAGTATCCTAATACTCAGTTGTGGGAATTTCTGCTTCTGTTTACTTATCTGCTGTCCACTTCTTTTGTCTTCACTGTTTCATCCTCTCTAAATATCTTTTTTTCCATTGCATCCTCAATGATATCTTTTTTTCCATTGCATCTTCAATGATATCTTTTTTTTCTAATCCATCCTCAATAATATCCTTTTTCCCCATTTCATCCTCCTTTTATCTCTCCTCACTCTACTTCTTCATCCATTTTATTCCTCATTCTTCTCCCAGGCTATTGGATAACCATAGCCATCAAAGGTGAAGGATTCTATCCTTTTCTATAAGTGCGTCTGTTTATATGTGTTTGTATATTTCTTTATGTGTTTATGTGTTTGTTCGTATGTTTGTGTGTTCCAGCACTCTTGTTTTGTGTACAGACTTGAAAATTGATAACACTACCCCATTAGATACTTTCAAAGAATTTTTTTTGATTTGGGGAAAAAAGCCTTTTTGACCTTTGTTTGGCCTTGTTCTGATGGGTTTATTTGTTTGTGTGTTCCAGCACTCCAGGCCATACGGGTTTGTCTACAGACTTGAAAATTGGCATCAGTACACTACTTGACCCCTTTCTAAAAATCTTCTTGGGAAAAAAAGCTTTTTTTGACCTTTTTAGGATCTTATTCTGATAGGTTTGTCAATAACATCTAGATTCTGGAGAATCTAAATGTTTCTAAATGTTTTTTTCACTCTATTTTAGATGTTGCCAAGTGGAAAATGTCAGTGATATCATAAATAGAATTATTTCTGACCATATTTATTCTTTGATGGAATTATTTTTACATGAGATCAAATTTTGATGCTACAGTTGTTCAATTATTGACTGTGATGGCAAGTCCTTATTTCAGCTATAAGAATTATTTTCACACTAATGCCTTTGTAAAATCCAGTAGCCACCAGTGCAAATATACTTGGATCAAACAACAAAGAAAATCTTTTGGAAAAGTGAAGATCATATGATATCAGATGATGCAACATAAGTGGCAAAAAATCAATCAAATATTCAATCAATCATCTCTTTCTTTCTTTCTTTCTTCTTTCAGTCTTAGTTCTTCCTTTCTTTATCAAGTTTTTTCTTTCTTCATTTCTTTCTTTTCTTCTCACTTTTCTTCTCTTTTTCTTTCTCTCAACATTTCTTTTCCTTTTCACACTCTATCTACCACCTCTGTCCTTTCTCTTTCTCTTTTACAACCTTTTCTGACTTTCATCATCTCTTACTCTCTGCTTCCGCCTTGTTTTTTTCCACTCTCTCCTCATCATTCACTCTCCACATCTCTTCTCCCTATCTTTCTTTCCCCTGGTCTTCATTTTTCTTTTCCTCCTCCCACTCCTCACCCTTCACTTTCTACTCATCCTTCACTCTCCAGATCTCCTCCCCCTGTCTTTCTTTCTCTAAGTCTTCATCTTTTTTTCCCGTCCCACTCTTCCTCCCTCTCCTGCTCTTCCTCCTCCTCCTCACATTCTCCTCATCCTTCACTCTCTACATCTCTTCTCCCTAACTCTCCTTCACCTGGTCATTATCTTTCTTTCTTCCCCCCTTTCCTCCTCCTCTCCACTTTCTCCTCATCTTTCACTTTCTACCTTTCTTCTCCCTATCTTTTCTTCTCCTCCTTCACTTTCTCCCCCTTGTCCCCCTTTATCACTAACTTTTCCTTCATTTACCTTACATTCCAATCCTAATCAGACTGTTTCTATCACTGCGATCTTCACTCTTGTCAATTAAATAAACAAACTCAAAACTCTTTTCCTCTTTC
Source organism: Thysanoteuthis rhombus (assembly GCA_963457665.1). Taxonomy (NCBI): domain Eukaryota; kingdom Metazoa; phylum Mollusca; class Cephalopoda; order Oegopsida; family Thysanoteuthidae; genus Thysanoteuthis; species Thysanoteuthis major. The sequence continues at coordinate 68,642,318 of OY735198.1, read as the reverse complement.
TTGACAATTTCATTGACTGATTTATAGAGGCCGTCACCATTTTATTATTCCCAACTGTTGCTGCATTCACACATTTTTCAATTGATCCTTGCTAACCGTTTGCTTTATTGCCCACCATTATTGGCCTCCTCACGTTCCATCCAGCACAAAGCGGACATTTTCGAAACATAGAGATTCAGGAATTTATTTCTGTATTCCAACTTCAGAATGAGTAAATGGGTCATCAGAACAGAGAGAGGGGGGGGGCAATTGCTATAAGGAAAATCTTTAGGAAGAAAGAGAGACAGACAGACAGACAGACAGAAAGAGACAGGAGAGGAGAGACAGAAAGAGAGAGACAGACAGAGAGGGGTTGAAAGAGAGAGGACAATAGTAATTACTACCTGGCAAATTTTGCATAAGAGAGAGAGAGAGAGAGAGAGAGAGAGAGAGAGAGAGAGAGAGAGAGAGAGAGAGGACAATAGTAATTGCTACTCGGCATGTTTTCCATTAGGGAGAAACAGACAGACAGACAGAAAGAAGGAAGATATATAGAGATCGAGAAACGGGATGATAACAATTGCGTATTTTTTCTTAGGGAAAAAAAGAGAAAAAGAGAGAGACAGAAAAGAAAGGAAGAGAGATGGGAGGACCAGTCAATAGAAATTGCTTCTGGGCACCTTTTCCATTAATAGAAATTCCAAAATCTATGTATACATATGGTGAAATAAGTTAACCACATTGTCACCTAAAGAAGAAACAGGGGTCATGAAAAATAGAGGCTATGCTATTAAACAACTTGTATAAACTGCTTATTTCTGCAGTGGTTAGTATGTCTCATGAACTTTTTCAAATGTGTAAGAGGTTAGTTAAAACTTGACAATATTTCAACCACAAAAGAAGGGAAGAGGAGAAAGAAAAGAAAAGAGAGGGGGAGATGAAGAGAATGATGACTATTCAGAAAGCTGGAATCTTTTAATTCCAAAATATTTCAGACTGAATTTCGATTTACAAAGATGCACGTTTGTAATGATGCGTCGAGCAGTATTTTCTTTTTTTTTCTTCAATGCGGCCGATTTAGATATTCTATATCAAAATTTAGTTTCATAATTTTAGATAAAAGATCTATATTCTAAAATTTTAAAAAATTCATTTTCACTTTATTTCTCGAGAACAACTGATTCCAAAAACTTCAAATATATACGGTGATGTCAATGTTGAACAACAGCCAGACAGGCAGAGACTTCTTCAATTTTAGTTTGTAGTCCAAGAGCATTATGTCCAAAGATTAGAATTAGTTCTTACAAGCTGATATCTGTTGAATACTTGCAATAGGATACTATAAACTATACTAAAAACCTAGAATTGCAATTGATTTTCCAAAGCAATTCATGGTGGCATCCAAAATAGCCGCTGTATTTAGACAAAATATCATAAATAAAGATACTCATAAAATTGCAACCAAACCTGATATGAATATGGTTTGGAGGTCTATTTCTATATTTTACAAGTTGAAGAATTGATCAAAAACAACCCTGATGTGATATTTTTGCAGGATAGGATGACCAATTCAACATGTCCTCCAAGATGGCTGCCATTTCTGGGCAAAATAGTAAAGAAAGCCATATTTTTGCAATCAGAACAGATAAAAAGTTGATTTTGGTGTGAATTCCTGTTCCTATGGTTGGGCAATTGATTTCAACTCATTATATTGGAGCAATTCATGATTAGTCACTAAAACCAAGTACAGTTCTCAAATGGCCACCAGGGGTGATCATAATTTTTAGAATTTCAGTCAGAAAAAGACAACTTGATGATTTCAGTATACACATAGAGTTGTGAAAATAAGCAATTAGATAAAATGCATTAGATTGGGGTATAAGAAGCATTCTATTGTAATAACTAGAGAAAATCCATCAATTCTCACCAGCTTTGTCAGTAACAACTGGATGAATATTCTGACATATCTGACCATTACAATGACTGCACATCAGTAAACAATGTACTTCAGCTTTTTCAGCAATCACAATTTCTGACAACTTATTTCGCAGCCACGAGCTATGAAATTCAGCACCCTGTCAAGAGCAACTGGTTGATCAGTTCTAATAGACATAAGTATGCAGAACAAAATGGCAATTCAGAAGCCGTATAACCACTGTATCTCACAAATGATCCCATTGTTTCATGTTGTCGGTCATCTACCTTGTGGAAAATCCAATCTGCTGTATCTCTCTCAAAGGCAAAATCGAGAAGAAATCTTGTCAAAAGATGTTTTTAGAAATTTCACTGAAAGAGGTGACTCTTCTGTTCACTCTTCAGACCATTTCTGGAGAGGAAACTTCTCTGATCAGGTTATTGAGCATATGAGCTTATGAGGCTGATCCGAAACATCTGGGGGTATGACACATGGCTGCAGAATCACAGACAGCACATTGAATAAATGGGTTCATGCTCTACTTCAGATTAACCTTGTGGGTGAGGTCCTTGAGAAGTTTGCTGGTATCCATACAGTTTCATATGGACCACACAAAGACCTGAGACCAAGTTGGAAGGCATCAACGAGCATATTGTTGTTCTGGTGCAGTGGCTACAAACTTATTCCTCATTTACTTATTGTAACCAAGATATACTATTCATCATTACAAGTGGCCTAGAGGCTGACAAGTCCATAAATTGCAATAATGCTCATAGCATTGGAATTACTCCAACAACTGCTGTTACAGGAAAGAGTGTCACTGATATCAAGCTTTATAGGAAAGATTGCGTTACCACAATAAATTGGGCAAACAATACAATCCAAGCCTGTGACAAAAATGTACAAATGAGTCCTTCATAGGCTCTCATGGGGATGACTTGCATCATTCAAGATTGGTCTGAGATGCAGCATTATCTCTGTTATGAATTGGAAAAGCAGCCACTATTCATTTTTGACAAAAGGACACTGCAGAAGATACAGAAGTCTTTGGAAGCCTCCTCTTCTCCCTTCTTGAGAACCAATGTGCTAATCTAATCTAAGCTTAACAAATATTTGGCTCTCTAGATGATCATCCCTATCATAGTGAGATCATTTTTCACTGGGTGCCCCAAACTTGTGGCCTTGTATTTATCATGCTAAATTTAGTGAATATCTATACTTTATATAAAATAGTAGATATTTCTTTGGTATCAATGAATTGTAATGATTTTGGAACAAGAAAAACTTCCTTTTAATATTCTATATTGCACTTAATATGTGCCTGTAATGGCATGAGAGTTAAACTTGTCTCACAGAGCAATTTTCTAGTGAACAGCATCAATTTTCATGGCTACCAAACAATTGTGGACATGCTAGACTAAGCAACACATTGTATTTAATTAAAGATTTATATTCAATGGATCAAATGGGTGAGTTATTGATTACGCATTTTGGATCAAGTACAACAGAAAAGTCAAAGAAATCTAATTGCGCAAAGAGATCATTAAATTGCTGAGTCTATCAATCTGATTATAAGCATGTAATGATCTAATATTTTCCTTGGAGCATTTTAATTCATAGGAATTCAAATTTCTTTGTATATTTCAGGAACAGGTTCAGGAATTTGAGCAGGATGGTCCATACGGGAAAAAAATTATTTTTTACTAATGGAAGGTTGTACCTTTGATTTGTGCTCAGGGATCATAAAGGGGTCCATCAGCGACGAGTGAAGTGAAACTGTTCAGCTAGACTTCCCGGGACACTGTAAGATCCTGTAGGTGATTTTTTGAAAGATACAGACAATTTCAGGGTTGTTTTGAACATACCAAAAATTAAGAAGTATGTGTACATTGTACCTATGCATTCCCCCCGCCCGATTTCCACCATTGTTTGTAAGATACAATTGTCAAGTGTTTCTTGCTTTGTTCAATGTTACTTGGGAAACCCTAATTGGATTGGCACTTAACACAGAAAGATTTAATAGTCGTATTTCATCATGTAATTAGCTTTCTTTTTAAATTGACTTGTAAATCAAATATCACATAATCTGCTTTCTCGTGAAATCGATACTTAGTACTCCTGTATTAGAGCAGAACTAATAGCCTCTTTGCTATATTAGAAACCGTCAACTAAAACTGTCGGTGAAACTGTCAAGATATGTTTCTTCAGTGAGCTTGGCTGGCTGGCTGGCTGGCTGGCTGGCTGACAACATATGTATCACACATAGAGGTTACACCAATGGAGCTAGAGGGCTGAAATTCAAACATTTACTCCTTATTATGTTTGGAAAAAACATATTTTTGTTTTTTATTTCCACACCTCCAAATAGGATTTAGTGAGGTGTTTAATATGTAAGTTTATGATAAATTGATCCGTTAGTTTTTATTTGGCAGCATTCACTCTTGTTTTTTCTGAAAATTCAGACTTTTTCCAGGGATCATTGCCCAAGGAAAAGTTCTTTTTCCGATTTAGTAATTGATCACACCCAACATGGTACGCTGCCAAAGGATGGTCGGTCACATGACAGTTTCTTTTGAGTGACTAACAAGACCAGTTATCCTTTTTTTTTTCTTTTTCTTTTTAGTAGATGAAGCATTGTCAACCATTATTATTAATTTACCTCCACCAACAAAGTCGGAAGATGTATATGCATTCACTCATGTCTCTCTGTTTCACCATACAATATCTCCAAAAGTGTGTTCTTTTATCATGAATAATTGCCGATATTATGGATACAGGTCAAGATGCATATCTATATGCTCATATATGTATCTAATTCATATACTCAAGTATATGTATATATATAGACACATACTTACATGCACCTGTGTTCACACCAAAACTCATACACTAGCCTGTACTACTTTAGTTGTCTACTCTTTACCGTTAGATGGAAGTCTCTTTGTTCTTTTCTCTTTAAAATCCATTGACCATTGAGATGCCATTATTGTTGAACTTGAAAAGAAAAAAGAAAAACTTCTTCCTGAAAAAGCTCCACACTCCAATCATATATCATTGTTTGGAACTTAGGATGGAATTACTTCACATTGTTCCTCATTAAGAGTATTGTCTCATTTACGTCCTTTTTTTTTGCCTTCTTTTTCAGCATACTCAGCCATTCTTGTATTTCTGTGTCAAAATCAACTCTTTATTTCACCACAAAGCATCTTTTCATAGAATACGAACAAGTGTAAATATGTTTTTCATTGTAGTATTTCTCCACCGATGTAATTGACTCATGCTTCTTCTTCTGATAACAGTCACACTGTGTAGTTAGTAGTTTTCACTTTTGAGAAGCATTGAGCTACAATTAGAAGATAGACCTGTATATTGTAAAAGATAGAAGAAGAGGAATGAAAGAGGAAGTTGCACCTACAAGGGAGGAGAGAATGACGAGGGGGAGCAGGGATCCGGGGAGAAAGAAGAGGTGTAGAAACAGGGAGGCATTTATAGCAACTCCATAGCCTGGCTTTGCTATCGCAAGAACTAGTTACTACCAGCAGTATAGCAATTTCTGTTTGTTTACCTTCTCATTTCCCAAACTAGTGTTTTTTGTGGAGCTTACTATTGACCAATAGCAAGAGCATTGCGATCCCCATGCGGGGAATCAGTGTCATTACAGAAGAAATTCCTGTGTCAAGGTAGAAGCTGTTTTCCTATTTCTTTTTCTTTTCACTCTCCTGAACAGACTTGATAGACCACAAGCTATTTTGGCAGTTGGCAAAACGGGATGGCAAAAATGATCAGGCCAAGCAGCGACATTTGATGGTCCGGGGGATGTGGTCACTTGGCTCAAAAAGTGAGGCAGGTGGCGAAATACCAGGACACATTATACCCGGAGGGAGACGCATCATTGCTCTACCTGGAGATGAATCAAGCAGAGCAGATGATAAGGGGAAGGATTGAGAGATGAGATTGAGAGAAGCTTTTATGAGGAAGCTGATTGCGGTGAGTTGGACAGGGGAACAGGTAGATGTATATGTCAGAAACATAAAAAGGAATTGTGGGGTTCATGGAAGAGGATCTGGAGAGAGTGGTGAAGTTGGCATTCATAACTTGGTTTCCCGAGCATATTTCAGTGGCCCTATAGCAGCTGCCGGGCATAGAGACTATAGTAATGAGTAAGGTTGGCACCAATGCAAGATTGCTGACACTGGTACGGTGGCCACTGTTGGAAAGGTCAATGACGGAGATGGGTCAAAGGTGGTGAGGTGCTGAGAGATGAAAAAGGAAATGCAGACAGTCAATAGGCTATGTTTTAGGTGCGGTGTGGGGGAGTTCACATGATAAAGAACTGCCCTGGAGAAAGGTCTGAATTGAAGAGCTAGTGGTGTGGAATGGTGGGCCATATAGCAAGGTACTATGGGCAAGGAAACAAATCAAGGGGGGCTACTGTGCAGGTGGTTCCTCTTTTACCTAGTAAAGGTGCCAAATGATACATTGCCTATGGTGGAGTTGAAGGAAGGTGGGAAGGGTGCTAGGACCCTACTTGTCACAAACTGCACTACAACATTAATCACTCCCAGTTTAGTCGACAGTTGGAGAGGGGCAAGTGGCACAAGGGCCTAGCAAGGATGCCAAATGTCATGATACCAGTGAAGTAGAAATGAGGGTGTGCAAGATGCAACATGCTGTAGAGGCGATAGCTATTGACCAGAATGATGAAGACTGACTTCATGCTTGGTATAGATGGGACCAGCAGTCTAGGAACTGTTATGGTCAATCTGGACAGGGTGATGTTTGGTGGTACTCAAAGTGCAGTATCCATGCATATAAGGAAAGGGGTCAGTGGAACCGTGAAAATTATGTCTTGTACAATCGAGGACCAAGACTTCCCCATACAGTTTGACAACCACCAATGATAGGTCAAGTGATGTTCAACAGGAGGGCCGCTGACGCTAAAAATAAGGTCAGTTGCAATTTTGAGATCCTCAAAAGAATGGCCAAGGCATGAAATTGAGAAAGAAATTGAGAGATGGATAAGTGAGGAAATACTGTTGCCATGGGGTATAAACATGGAAACTAAGATGCTGCTATCTGGTAATTTCCAAAATTGAGATAGTTGAACAGCTATGTGGTCTGCCACACTGGGGATGAGGTGGTAAATGTCTGTAGAGAGGTATTGAGGGAGTGGTGGCAAATGACAGAGGCCTCTGCACTCATGGATCTGAAATAAGTCTACCTGAAGTTGCATGTAGTAGAAGAACTTTGAAAATACCAACTGATTAATTAAAAAGGGAAGACGCATTATCCAACGTGCTCGGATTAAACTCCACACTGAAAATCATGGTGAAAGAGCAAAGTGTGAAAGAAGCCACCGAATCTTAGATTGATGACATCATAGTGGGTGATGATGATGGAAGAGGTCAGATGTTAGAGAGTTACTGGTTGAATTGTTGGAAAGGAGGGGGGCAGCACAGGGAATAGAATTGAAGAAGGATGAGGTTGAAGAAGATGGTTTTCCGAAGGGGGAAGTAAATCCCGAAAGTGAGGGAGGAGATCAGCAAGAGGGAACTGTTTCATGTTCATGGAAAATTAATCAGGGACTATTCAATTGCTGGTTGGCTCAGGGCCATGTGCAGTTGAGTGTTGAGAGCTCCGCATGGGGAATCAGTGTCATTACCGAATAAATTCCAGCGTCAAAGTAGGGCTGTTCGCCTCTCTTCCTTATTTTCTTCTTTTCTTTCTCCCAATCGGAGTTTAGTCACTACAGATGTTGGAATTACATCTATCTATATAATAGGCACTATGACTTTTTTCTGCTTGTCTATAACAATGGACTCTTCAACTTAGAGGCAACAATTTTGTTGATAAAAATACATCCTACCCACCTTTTTACTCTTATACTTGAATGAGTTTAGTTACTTTTTAATAAAACCTCAGATGATATTGATAAAATGTGAACATTTATTTACTCTATTAACAGTTTTGAAGTGGTGAACAATCAAATCGTTTAGTAAGTAGGAGAATGTGAAGGTAATGCTTAAACCCCATAGAAACACAGGTAGATATTTTTACCAAATGTACTTCAGCCTCTAGTATATATATACAGTATGTGTCATCATAAATATTCAAACAAAGAGAAATTGTGCTTGTATGGCTCATTTTAAGAGTTAAAATCAAGAACTTTACATAAGAACTAAATTTTATCACAGTCAGCACAATGAGGCATCTGTTGAGGTTCTTAATGCAGTATTTCAGGAAAATTTTTTCTTAATTGAATTAAATTGTTAAATAAAATCCAACTACTCCAAAAAAGAAGGGTATATAACAAATGTATTTTCCCGACAGTCACCCATTAATCTAGAACACAGAACCTGTTCAAAAGTTTGGCCCTCAAACTGAGAACTATGCAACATGCACTTGAGAGAATCATGCTCAACATTACATTGAGAGATCATAAGATAGCACACTATATTAGAGAAAAGACAGGTGTCCGAGATATCATAGAAAACATTAGAAAATTGAAATGGCAATGGGCTAGACATCTTGGACATCACGATTCACAATATAGATCGCCAGAGATCATGCGCAAAATTGGGGCGAACAGAAACTAAGATGGCGTGACAAGCTGGACAAGTTCAGATAGCACCGTCTCCGCAACTCCTATGATAGAGAAGTCTGGTGGATCTTAGGAATGGTTAATGTCCAAAAATGAATGCTAAAAGGCTGATGATGATGATGATGACAAAGTCATTTGAGAGAGTAGCCAAACTAGTTAGCTGAATAGCCTCAAACTCAATCAATATATGTCTTGACACAATACAATCACACACAAGAACACAGAGTTTGTGCTTATTTGAATATTTATGAGCATATTTATAGATATTAACCAAGTAACTAATCTATATTAATATAACATACAGGCATATGTATATATATCAAGTAACTATTTTATATCAATATAACACATACATACAGTGATGTTCAGGCTTATTGAATATGCTCATAAGTATGGATTTGTCTCTCATTGGCAAAGTGCGTATTTGCAACAAGTGGAGTCTATGACAGTTATAAATTGTATTCATAGAAATCTTTGGATCATATTGACAAAAGGCACCCAAGAATTGAAAAGGATACATCCTCACTCAACACAGCATGTAGTCGCCTCATACATCAGCAGTTTTACAAACATAAATGAATATAGTTTGGTTTTACAAAGATTTATTAACACAAAATAAATGCAAAGTGGCTATACATTTTACATCATCAACAATTTCTTTAAAAACTTAATTTGGATTTTTTTTTATAACTTTGCATATATATATGTATATATATATATATTTGTTTTACAATGATTCATTGTGATTAAAAATAAATGCTAAGTTTTTAAAAAAATTATTTCGCTTTGATTTGACCAATTCTGGGGTGCCTTTTATCAATATGATCCAAATTTTAAAAAGATATTTATTTTGAGAGTTACATGCTGGAATTTAATGCTGTTTCACATTCCTTACCATATAGAAAATGAGAAACATAGCAAAGTCTTTTTTTATAGATATGAATGAGAGAATCTTCCCAATAATTCAATTTATGTATTGGAGACAAGACGATAGTAGTTTAGCGGGTATTGTCTTTTGTTGAATCTGAACAGCGATGGATTGTTTGAGGGGCGAAGGGTATTTGGTCCTTGTGGTGGTTTGACTGTAGTGTGTGTGCGGCCCTGTGGATATGGAAGGAAGGATGCAGTACAAAGAGAATGGAATATATGCCAAGTATGAAGTTGGATGCGCATTGATGAAACAAAGAGGAATGAAGATATACACATATTTTGGCCAGACATGAGACATACGTTTAAGAAAAGAATAAAGATGAGGTACATATAAGGATAACATAGATATAATCAATCATGAGAAGTAATGTTAGAAGAGATAGAAGAAGAGATGGCGAAAGGTGGGAGCTTTCTTGTCTTGATAGTACTGGTGTCGGGGTTGTAATGGAGTTGTCTGAACACGTGAATTCCATATGGTTGGATAGCTCCAAGATAATATGTGGAAACCAGGTTCAGTATGCAAGCCTTACTGCCAAGTAAGTGATTTAGCTTGGGGGCTATTCTCAGATACTGTTAGACTCTCGATGAACATACAATGAAAGACATAGAACCTGGAATTTTATCCATATGTGTTTCCTGAAGATTGGATCGACCAGTGGGTCGGTGAAACGACAACAATCTTAGGGAGAAAGAAAGAGAATGGCCAGCTGCAAAAGCTGGAGCCAGAGGCATGGCCAGCTAGGAATACTGGTGCCAATGAGCTTGGGACCAGGGAGAAGGAAAGAGAGAGAACAGCCAGCCACAAAGGCCAGGGCTAGAAGCATAACCAGCTAGTGGTGCTGGAGCTAGTGAGCATTGGACCAGGTGCGTCCAGGGGTTTTATAGGGGTTGTCGGAGGAAGTGACGTTTTTGATATATAGCCAAAAGAAGAGTTTCGTACTAAATTCCTAACTAAAAGTGTAGGGGGCACTACAGCAGCATGTCTTTGTGTTTTTATGGGATTCCGGTGCAAACTGGACCTTGGCACCTTTTATAGTATAGTATTATCTTGTTTCACAGTGTGAAAAAATTAATGTATAGGAATATATATAGGTACTATACTATACTGATTGATTCAAAATATCAATAATTTAAATATAATGCATGAATTAAATGTTCTTGTCATCGGTTACGAGAATTTCCTTAGCCAATTGTTTCTCTTAGTTTCAATGTAACAGAAAGTATTCAACAGATATTTGAAATATTCTTGAAAGATTTTCTCATTTTGATTGTTTTTATTCTGTTTGATTTATTCATTTCCCATCTGTCTATTTGTATTTGGAGAGTCCCACTATCTCAGGCACATGTCAAGCACCCCCTAGCACTTACTGCCTTAGGCAACTCTCCTTGTTGCTGGTAACTTGGGCTGGCCCTGCAAATAACATCACTGGAGAAGCTGATTTGTTTTTTTTATTAATTTGTTCTTTGTCTTCTATCTTAATCAAGAACAGTAAAACCTGAAACCATCAACAAATTTCAAACTTAGTCCTTTAAAATTTGATACATGTAAAAAGTAGAGTGTTAAAAAAAAAATACACTGAAGAGAGATCATTTTTTTTTTTAAGAAATAATAATATGAAAACAACAAACAAGTTTTGAACATTTTTTCATCTATGATAATATTCTGCGTGTTCCTACCTGCGTTCAAATGTTATGCTTCCAGCAATAACATGAAAGAAAAGGTTAGTCTGATAAGACTGTTGGAAAAGAGAGAACAAAAAGGAAGTTAGATAGTTTGATAAAATGGTAGGAAGATAGAGGGCAGAAAAGACAGTTTGTTTCATAAGAGGGTAGGAAGAGAGAGGAGAGGAAAGAAAGGTAGTTTACTGAGGGGGTTGGGAGTTTTTTGCATATGAAACTAATCCATATTTGTATAAGATTTAGATGAAAACATGGCAGGGTAGCAAGAAGGGATAAGGGAGAGAATGAGAAAATACAGACAAAGGGTGAAAGGAGAGTAAAGGCATGAGCTGGTAGATAATCTTAGTTGTCAACACTCAATGGAATTTCCACAGGATTAGCTAGTAGATATGGAAGCAACAGACAAGTTTTGAATAGTTTTTTTTTCTATTTTGTTTTGTTTGGTTTCATTTTATTTATTTTTTGTTCTCTTCAGTATCATTCGAATAGAAAGTGGCAGGCTATCACAGACAAAAGCAGATTAAGTACAAGACAAGATAGGAATAAGATGAACTGTCAAATAAGGATTGAATGTGAATAAATACACATCATTGGTGTGGTTGAAAAGAAAGAAAAGAAATACATCCAGAAACCAGTAAGGAAAAAATTGAAGGAGGAAAAAAAACAGAATTATAAAACATATTTTTTAGGCTCACCACATCAAAACATATCAGTGATTACATGAATTGTTTATCTTTTCATATATGGCCTTCTCATCTTACATATTGGACGTATTCATTCTCTATGATGATAAAAAAAGCAGAAAAGAAAAGAAGTAAAGGAATGAGAAAGCATCAGGTATTAAAAAAAAAAAAATATGTCTGCATACATTCAGCCATGACAAATATGTTGATGTTGAGGCAACATGGATTAACTTTCTTAACATATTCAAACATCTGTTCAAGCAGAGGCTGAGTGCTGAAATATTGAACAATCCCTGCCAGATCTTTCATATTGATTTTCTGTTCAAGTGTCAAGGAAAGAACAGTCAAAGAGTTTAGGATGTGTTAAGGAAGGCTGATATATCAATACTTGCAATATGTGGATGTGAGAGGTTCAATAAAGGATAGATGAAAAAGAAACCAGTCAATTCAAACAAGTTAAACATGAGTGCATGTGTTTTTTGTATGTATATATATATATATATATATATATATATATATATATATATATATATATATATACATATATATATACATACATACATATATATATACATACATATATATATACATACATACATATATATATACATACATATATACATACATACATATATATATACATACATATATACATACATACATACATATATATATACATACATATATACATACATATATATATATATATATATATATATATATATATATATATATATATATACATATACATATATATATATATATATATATATATATATATATATATATTATATATACATATACATATATATATATATATAGCTTCATATAGAATTTGATATTATGGCACTAAGTGTGAATTTTTCCTTGTTGGGATCATCATTTGTTTACCATGTAACCGTTTTGGGAATTTAAAAATTGAACAGTTATATCAAAATAGCTCCCCAGCATTGTTGATCAACCCCCCCCCCCCTCAGTTATACTTATAATATGTAGCTTAGGTCATACTACATGTAGTTTGTTATTTTATGTACGGTATTATCATATATATATGTATATATATATATATATATATATATATATATATATATATATATATATATATATATATACATATATATATATATATGTGTGTGTGTGTGTGTGTGAGTGTGTGTGTGTGTCTGTGTCTGTGTGTCTGTGTGTGTGTGTGTGTGTGTGTGTGTGTGTGTGTATACATTTTTGAATTTTCAATGTCTACTAATGGAGACATTACCATATACCTAGTTCCCAGAACAAAGCATATATCTAGATCCAAAATCTATTTCCATCACTACATACATACATGTATGTATGTAAATAGTAGGATAGTCAGAGCCCTTTAGACCTGCAAGACAGTCCATCTAAGAGAAAATTACTCTGACAGAAAAAAAAACCTATGACTTGGCAGTCACCACTGCTGGTCCTAAGCCTGGGTAAAGAAGGAGGCTTGGGTACGGGGCTAGCAACTCCACTCCTCAAAAATCTACTTGCTCCTTAAACCACAAGGAGTCTAGAGGAATAAACAAAAAAATCCCAATAGATCAAAACATTATACAGTGAAAACTTTAGATCAAAATTAACCCAAAAACTACATATTAGGTTACAGACTTATTGATACACCTTCTTATATCCTAACATATATCACTTTGCATAAAAATATATTTGACCAGGAGAAGAGAAAATATATGTACGGTCTCCATAAAGTCCCCATTTACATTTGTTTAAACAGCATAATAATATCGATATAGACTTTATGGACACCCAGTATATTGCACATCAGTTGTAACCTTGCAACCTTGATGGATAACCAGTTGATGCATTGGAATATTTTATCATTTATTTATCCACACACACGTGAACACGTCCATTACTCACCACACAGTCAACATGGGAACAATTAATATACTAAGAAATATGTAAAAACATGAAGTAGTTCTGAGACCAACAGTGGAAAAACAAAACAGGCCAGCGATCAGAGAAGGGAGGAATGAACTTGAGGTGTTCTTTCAACCTCTGCTTACCGTAAGAATCTTGATAGCTCAAGCAGTTAGAACAAATGAACAGATCTAAGCTACATAGGCATTACCATGGAAAAGGATGTGGGTTCAAATCCCACAAGAGGTTTATTTCTTTATTTTCTGATTAGTGCTATTATTTCAATCTCTACAGCAAGAAGTTTGGTCCAAGCAAAAATTTAGTTCCAAAATTTCATTCTTCATTCACATACATATTTGTTGAGATCTCAGCCTCAAGAGACAAGATGAAACAAATATCATATTAAGAAAAATTATCAATCAATGAAATGTAATACCAACAAGACCCTTCCCCCCTGAAAAAGCAGGCTAAGGAAATCCCTAAAGGCATTCTGATGCACTGGTCTAAATGACCCTCATAAAACCACTCCTCTAGTGAATAGTTTAATGTTGAACTAGGGATCTAGTAGGGGGATTTCTCAAATATTCCAGCTACTGTAAGAGAAGTCAGTCATTAACTTAAACCAGCAGCTTTTAACTTTCTTCAAGGCTCCCTTCAAGATTTCAAAATCTTTCCCACACCCTTTAATCTTAAAGTTAGAAAATATAAATCAAAGTCTGCATCAAGATATTACTAATAAAAGCATTAATTAAAAAAAACAAAATTCGTACACACCAATAATAAAATATAAAAATGTTTATTTGCCTTCATCTTCTCACATCCCTTAAAATTGTCTTACACACCACTCGTGGGTATGTGCACCCCAAGCTTGATTTTTCTTCATTTCTCAGATATCCCTTCATCCAAGATCAAATTTGTGATATTACGGATGGTCGCCCACAGGCTAATCATACCAATCAGTGCATTTAAGGATTGATATTGGAAGGTTAGCTATGACAGAAATTGACATCTAAATTGATTTGAAGCTTGAATGATAAGTTTTCCGTTCAAAGGCAACACTGGAAAAGGAGACTTGTTTCCAAGTTTGGTTCCCTGCTATAACAACTTGAACTCAAATTTGATTTCTCTCTATATTTCATACATGAAATGTCCGGTTTGATTCAAATGTCAAGTTCCAAATACCTCAGGTAGTAGCAGCACTGCAATAAAATTTGAGCCAGCATCAAAGTTGATATTATAAAAACCAATTGCTCATTGCTCCATCAAGACCCAAAAGCTAAATCATCATGATTGATAGTTAACTCCAGAATTGTGTTATATTGTATGTATGTATGTATGTATGTATCTCTCTCTCTCTCTCTCTCTCTCTCTCTCTCTCTCTCTATATATATATATATATATATATATATATATATATATATAATATGGAGAGAGGTTATTTTGGAGCATAGATTCAATAGATAGGAAAAATATATGATAAACATAAAAATATAACGTGAAATTAAAGACATCAGCAATGTCCAGGAAGGAGAAAAATTCTTCATAACAAATGAAAGAAGAAAAAAATGTATACAGTAGTTAAAAATTCAAGATGGGGATTCTTCTCACAACGAGTTGTCAATAATTGGGACAAATTAATGGATCAAGATCCAGAAATAATTAAAATTAAAACAATTAAATAATCTTTGTAAAAAATGATATGACAATTACTCAACCAACAGGGGAAAAACAATAACAAATCAAATTTTTTTCAAAAGAAAAAAATAAGAAAACTCTCATACAAAGAGTGAGATGCAAGCACAAATACATGGAAAAATTTTCCTCGCTATATATCTTATCTTATTATATGTAAACCAAATCATGTAATCATACTTCTCTTCATTTATACATGAAAATAACAAATTATAAGATTATTACAAGTATTCTATCAATTCTGTTATATTTATTTTGGGGATTACTTCTGCAATCATTCTGAGATCCATCCTTTCAGGAGTGCTTTCAACTTTGTAGAATCTGAAGGGATCGAAACAAGATATTTGCTTGCAAAGGTCCCCATGTGAAGCATACTTCCTCTTCACACTCTGTAGGACAACATCAAAGACGATAGTGTGGGATGAAATTGCAAAAGCATTAAAAGAATCACTTATGCTTTTAGAGGTACAAGTTTTACCTCTTGTTGAATGCATTTGGAAGAAGATGGAACTGGTACAAATGTTTTCTGTAGCTAATTTTCCACTTGAATGACCAATGGATTTTGTTATTTTAGTGTGTATTTTGGTAAAATCATGAGAAATCTTATCAATCAAACCATGTAATGACATCATGAATCATTTGCCATTAAATCTAACCCTGTGGTATTTAGTTTATCAGATCAAGAGTTGATTATGTCAAAGATATGGATGAGTGTGAATGCCATCAATATTGTTTCAAATTTACAAATATTACTCCTCAATGTCTGTGCCTCATGATGTGCTGACCTTCCAAAATCTACAGATTCGGTGATATGTTTAAGAATAATCAGAAGGTCTTGATTGGTTTGCATAACACCAAAATACTTTTGGAAGGGGTCTTGCTCTACTTGACCATTTAGTCTTACCAATTTGGAGCTCCCAGGATTGACCTTATCCTTTCATAGGACTCACTGAAAAATACAGGAAGTTCATTGAGGAGCCCAATAACACTTACAACAGGAACACACAGAGACACTATTTGCATCCCTAATAACTAGATTAAACACATATGCATAGCCCCAAGAATGGGTAGGACTAGGCCATGCTTCTTTCATCACAGGATAGATATCACTCATATTGGCTGCTCCATCAAATGAACCTGGGACACAATGCTCAAGATTTATCTTAACATTTAATAGTGATTCATTCAACAAGGGGGGTAAGCTGCTACAACTGGAATCTTCAACATTGCCCAAACATAGAAGTTTCTCCTAGGTCATGTCATAGATAACATATCCAACATCAATAGCACATTAATTATAAGCAAAGACATCTTGAGTTAAATCCATTTGCATAGAATAAAGACCAGCTTCTTTAAATTTCCTTGAGATAGTTTCTTTGATTTCATCTCCAATAATACTCAATACTTTATTTTCTGTTGTTTTACTGAGAAAGGTTACAATTTTTCCATGACCCGTCTTTGCTGGATCATGGCTCTACAGCATCAAATAGGTGTTCTTTAAGAATTGCATTATAATCAGCAATACGCTTTACAGCTTTTGAGAAGTTTCCACAATTTTCTATCAGTTTTCTTTGTCTAAAGCAATTGCTAAAGCTTCAGTCTGTTTGTTACGATACAGGAGCACTCAAAAACCTATATAAAATAGAATATCAATGACAGCCCATCATTGAAATATTTGCCTATTTCTCTGAGAAAATTATTCTTGTAAAAGGCCATGTTTAAAAGACTTGCCTCAAGCATTGATAGAATATGCCTCACTGAAGTGCTGGTGACACTTGGACTTCTCCTGATCCAATAATCTTACTGTTATATGTCACCAGTCAGAGCAACCTTCAATCATCTTTGAATGAATCAATTTATCATGTACATACATCAAACAGAATATGCAATGTAACGTCATATTTTCTTCATTATAAATGATAACCCATTTTCAGTTGATTTACGCTCCTTGTGGCCCTTTTCAGAAATACACCAGCTTGGTATCAAAATCAATATCATACATGGGTTGATTTGAATAGAACTCCAGCACATATCTGCGCAGATGAGTGCCAATGCAGTTGTATGGGTAAAGAAGTCATTTTCTTTCAGTGTTTGCTCATGAAGGTATTATTCCTCTTCTTTTCTGTTGGTGGTTCTGGATCACCTGATTCTGATTCTTGTGCTTCTAGGTCTCTTGATCCTGTTTCATCAGGTATATCATCGGATTGTTCTATCTTTACCTCAGCTACCTGAGATGATGTTGGGGATTTCTTGTTGAAGAAAGTATCAATATCACTTGATGTTCGTTTCATTTTCTGTAGTTCTTTTTTTTTCTTCTCCTCTGGGTGCCCCACTTCTGGTTTGGGCAACCATATACCTGTTCATATTTTAGCACTATACAATTTTAAATTGTTTGTCTTCCAATACTTATATTGGTTTTATATAAATACAATAAGAAATAAAAAGTACTTTAAATTAATATGCATATATTAAGAAATTATATAATATGATAATTATTATTTCATGTAACTCAAGATATCAAAATAATAAAAAATATTGGTATAAATTAGGTAGATAACTTAATAAATATGCATGAATATGTCCATTGTGATGTGATGATTGAGAGAATATTTCCTTGTCTTGAAAGTAATTGATATTCATAAAAATATGTATGAAAATCCTCAATTTGTCACTAAAAATATGCTCGTTTTCAATTTAACAGCAAAGGGTGGAAAAGTTTAGGAAACAAGAGTTTGGGCACAATCCTACTAAAATTTAAATCAAATATTATTTGTATACTTCCTAATCAAGACTTCGACTGGTTTAACTAATTGAATATGAAATATGTACATCAGTGCAAGGGACTTTGATCTCTTTTTAGTTTCCCTCCTCCAAATAGAATGAACATTTTTCAAGGTCAAGTGAACAAATTTTGCTGAGTTTATATATATGAATACATTAACATTGTTGTTGCTGAAGTTTGTACGAGAGATCTGTTGGGAGTTTATTTCCAGTGCTATCTAGTACCATTACAGACATACAGCAGAGTATAATTATAGAACAGCACAGATTTTAGCTATAAAATATTGATTCATTTGAGACCACTTCAAAAATGATTTTTGCTACTTTGGCCTCTTGGTGCTCAACACTCAGTCCCTGAAGGCAGGAGTTTGATATCTATATTTCTCAAACAGACTGAGGCGAGGTTGAAGAAAATATTATTCACTAATATTAACACATTCATTTTTAAACACTTTGTTTTATTGATAGAGTTGAAGTGTAGATATTGTTCACTCAGATGAATACACACACTCTTGAGTCTCTCAAGACACGGGAACTTTTGTAGGAACAGGCATACCTTGATTAGTGCGGTTAATTTGTCCCCAAATTTTCCGTGCTATTCAAAACCATACTGTTCAAGGTCTTACTATTATTTGATGTATTCTTTCAGCTTATACATACATTATTTTTGTACTGCAATACTTTAACCATACAACATCAAAACCTATGCTAATCAAAACTTCACTATTCAAGGTATTTTGTATTCTTCTAAAAAGTTACCTTTAATTCTGGACTTCTGTCTTTTCTAGTCCGACTGTGTCCACCTAAAACTCCCCCTGAAAAGATTCACTTCAACACCCTTCTCACTAAACCAGTTTAGAGGGGAAAGATGGTAAAGTTATCCACATTGATAATTCTAGCCAAAGAAAAAATGTAGTATTTTTTAAGAATACCTATCAGAATAATTGAATTAAATGGATTCTTATGAGAAAATTGGAGATCAAAGAACATTGAAAGGCAGTAGTAGGGTTACCATTTCTGAACATTCAAAAAAGAGAATGTTCCCGATCTCTATAGTAGTTATCAATATACATAAATTATATAGCCACAATGGCTAGATTATGGTTGAAAATTGCTGAAATGCCTTAAATGCAAGGAAAGAAAAACAAATGCCACAATGTAAAAGGAAGCCATGAGAGAAAAAATGGTATCATTTCAATATTTCCTTCATGGCTGTAATAGTAATATGAAAAGAATTATTGCATATGGCTGAAGAACAAGTACAAGCAGTGCAGGCAGTATAGCTAACCCTAAAACTCTCTAAAATTTGCTCTTCCTACCTCTCTTTCACTTACATCATTACAGTTCCATGTTTTTTATTTTCTGCAGGGGAGAAAATGATGGAAACTGAAATTCTGGAATTTTGAAAATTCCCTGCGGATGAAGATTTCAAAACCTCAAAGGAAGACATGCGAAGAGAAATACAGACATATGGCAACTCTAAGCAACAAGGAATACCAAGACTGAAAAAATACATCTGTTCTGAATGACTTCAAATGTTGCTTACTTTTAAATAAATGAAGATATTGTGAGGACATATAGCTACCATGCAGGGTTAATGCTCCCCAAATTTATTCACTTCTTTATCATCCTATGACTCATCCAACTCACTCTCACTCTCTCTCTCTCTCTCTCTCTCTCTCTCTCTCTCTCTCTCTCTCTCTGTATTTGAAACAAAACTCTCAATGTAGGTTTCTTCAGTTTTCAAGTTAGTCGTTGTAGCTATGTATGTATGTATGTATAATGTGTACCAAAGGAGCTTAGGGGACTGAAAATTTCAACACTTTACTCTCTGCTATGTGTAGAAAAAAAGTTGTTTTTTCTCAAATTCCTACCCCAAATGGGTTTATTTTCTTTGGGGGTAGGGGTCAATTTATAATGTTAGTTTATGATAAATTGGTCCCTTAGCTTTTATCTTCTCTGCATTCATGCTTGTTTTTTTAAATTCAGCCTTTTTTGTCAATCACTGCCCAAGTAAAGATGAGAGAAGCGACTTATTTATTGATCAGCCCCTTTCCCAATTTTTTAATTCATCACCCTCAATATGTCATGCTGCCGAAAGATGTTTCTATTGAGTGACTAACCAAACCCTTCTCTCTTTTTCTTCTTTCCTCTCTGTCTCTCAGGAATATAGGCCAGGTGAGGTGCCTTTAGCTAGGCAATAATTAATGAGCTAGTTTAGCAAACTTACTTCTATATAGTGAAATCAGCCTCACTGGGTGCCCCATATTGGTATCCATATGCTAGCTTAACCTACCAAATCATTACTATTGCAGTGAGTTGAACCATTATTCGATCTGCTACACTCATGGTTTTGTGTAAGACCAAGCTTTATTTCTTAGATGGTTCAAAGGTCTAATGAATTGAAAACACCTAAAATAGAAAAAAAAAGCCTGGCTGAGGCAGGATCAAACACCACTCTGACTGCAGATGATTATTGCAACTTTTGTAGATATATATATATATATATATATATATATATATATATATATATATATATATATATATATATATATATATATATACATATATATATATATATCCATTTCTCAATACATAGAACATACAATACATTAAAAAAAATTATCAAAAGAATATATATATTTTGATACAAATGTATTTATTTACCTCGGTTATTTATTAGAATGAAATATATCCTTGAGTATTTGTAACATAAATTTTTATAGATTTATAAGATTTAACTGTTTGGTGCAGTTGGTAAGAGAGTCACCTACTGATCACTTGGTCATGATATTAAATTGTTGGAGGGAAATGTTCATTCTATGTATCGGTTTGATTTAATGTGACACAACAGACAAACAGTGATGAGTTCAACCCCCAACCCTGAATTAGGTGAGAATTGTTGTTGTTATAGTAGAAAAATAAAGTCGACTCCAGCCAGTAACTTGGACTGGAGTTTGACTAATGATTTTCTTCTAGGAGAACATCATTGCAACCTAAGCCAAATTTTCACCCGTACTTGGGTAAACTAGAAAGCACTCAGAGAGCTCAGACCTCTGTCAACGTCATAGTCATGAGGAAGTAATTGAGTATGGATCCATCCCCAAATTTTAATCACTTCTTCCTTAACCCATTGCTCAAACCTTCACAAAATTTCATATTTCATATCATATGGACTGACATGAACTTATGAACTTGACATTATTATGTGGTGTGAACATATATGGTTTTATAAGCATATAGAATTTATATTAGCATCCTGAGTTAAAAATAATTCCCAACTGAAATTTAGCTTTTACTTTTTAAAATCACCAGATTTTGTCATGTTAGGATTAAATGAAAACTTTATACCTAATTAACTCACTTGTCAATCAAAGGCACCTGGTGACTCTACTAACCAGGTCTTGCTCTTTGGCTAAGGTTACATAGACACACAGCGGGTCATTTGAGTGCTTTGCCTGCCAGTTAGGATCATGACAGCAGGTAAATTTGGTGATTCTTCACATTTTCATAATTTGTTAGATTTTTCCATGCTGACATATAACACAAGATTTGATATGACAGTCAACTTGTTCAATCCAGATTAGTCGCTGTAAAACTCCTTACTCCATAAATGTCTTGAGTTTTGGATATTGGAAGAGAATCACCAGAGAGCTGCTTAGAAAGTCACCAAAATCACTACTCTGTGAATTATAAGAATTGGAGAGCACCTGCATTGCATAGAAAATTGAATATAAGAATTTGTAGAAGATCAAACAATAAATACTTTGTTAAACTTTTTAACCAAATGTTTACTTCATCATTAAGGTTATCGGTAACATTGGTAACATTGTCTTGTGACTGGACCAACTCAGCTTGAAGAAGTTTCAACCAACTTCATCAATATTCCTCCTGCAGATGTTTGAACACAGCATGGGCGCAGAAAGTGTTGGCTGGGTGAGACTGACTGAGCAGAGCTTGGGGCTGTGTCATGCGTATAACTACAACACAAATGAAGTAATTTTCAATGGATCCACTCAAAAATGTGACCACTCTTCCTGTAGCTTATCAACCATTTTTCCACGTAATTTCATAGAAATTCATGGAGAATCCTTAGAGGAATCATGCAGACAAACATGAGCTTATACATAAATGCATGAAAAAAAAAAAAAGAAAATTATTTCTCAATCGCAAAGAATCCTTGATCCACCCCAAAATTCAAATACTTCTTCATTATCCCATCTCCTACCTTTCCTCAAAACATTGCGTACTTTTGGAGATATCATGTAGAAAGACAGGCAGAAAGAAAGACAGGAAGACAGGAAAGTGCGGCTGATTACATATACGTCTTAAACTTTGTTGGCAGAGGTAAGTATCAAAAGAAACTGAACACATTTATTTTGCATGGTTCAAGTTCACCTATCTGCCCCCAGTTGACATTTCAAAGAATTACATTTCAACTTTGATATTTAAATAAATAAAACTTGGATCTTACATGTCAGACTAAAAATCTTTTTAAAAATTTTTGGGCCTAATATAACCATCAAATAGGAGTCAATGTGCCATAAATTCAGCCGTTTCCTTCCTTTACGACTTCCTTTTGATGTCATTATATTTTATCCTATCTTTTATCCCCCACATTTTTTTATTTTAAAAAATTTGGTCTTTCATTTCTTCCATCACTTTTTCTTTTCTTCTCATTCCAATCTTCTTGTATTTCCTTTCGTCATTCACTATTTCCATCTCACTTTTGAGTCTTTATCACAAAATTTCATTCACCAATGACTGAATTTCCTTCTGTTTTTGATCATTTTGATTCAGTCTTTCTGGTGTATAATTCTATCCATCATTCATTTTATATTACGAGTAATAAATATGAATTAACCTCTTTTTTAAGTGTTTATTTTATCCAAGTTTTTGAACAACCTAAAAATATGTAACAAAAACCAGGGGAGACATAAATCAACAAAGAAAAAATTATAGGATTTTTTCAGTTGATATTAAGTTTGTAAACAACAATCGTAGAACTTGGACTTTCAATTTTAGATACAGTATTTTTTGTGTTTGCTTACCAAAAAGTTACATTTTTAAGAATAGAAAAATATAAATATAAGAGTCAATTAAATCATTAACCTTTTATATTTGATTCATCCTTCATTTACTTCTTCCAAGATGATTTTATTCACCCTTTGATGAATCATTCACTTGATTAAGAAGCAATTGTTGCTGGAGAATGGAGTAGATGTATAAATTGGTGCTGACAATGCCACTTGCAATTTCTGTATTTCTGTTGGGGAACATTTTTAGAATAACAAATAATACAGATGGGACATTTTTCAATGAGAAAAAACCCCATGAGAAATGTGCACTAATCATTTGAGCATTGAAAATACAATAAATAACTGATTGAACAAAGACAGAAAGTAAGTTGAAATTTATTTATCTACATTGGTCATCTTCTTTAGCCTACAAAATTCAAGCAAAAGGTATCCATCTTTAATAGTTCACCTTTTCCAACTCTTTATTCCATAACTACATACTCATTGAAATTAAATGTCATACATTTCAATGCTTTTGTGTAGCTCTCTATCAATAAAGCTAGAGATGAAATGATCAATGTTTTCAAGCCTCAATGTTAGGGTGAATATATAATATTTCTATACTTTTTTAAAACTGTTATATACAAATATCCTTTTCAAAACTAAAAATCACATTTATGCATTTATTAAGTGACATACAGGTGGAGACATATAAGGCTCAATGTCCAGAGCCTGATACAATAATTACTTCTATTTTGATCTTTAATTTTCATTGTATAATCTTTGATTTATGGAGAAGCATTTGGCCAAGTGCATTGAAAAGGAAAGATTATTTTGAAAAATAAATATTTGTTGTGTAAAATGAATGCTTGTTTTCCTAACAGACTTATAATGAACACATGCAAATAAACATCACATATACACATGCAAGTATATGCACTCATTAAACTTATACTATCTTTATGCATCTTGGATGACAATGACAAAATATTCTTTTTAATTATAAAATATCATACGCATTTATCAAGGTTTTAACATAGTGTTTATTCTTATACAATACAAACTCATGTTAAAATAAGGTATTAGATGCCACAGTCTCCTCTCCGAACAAACATATTTAAATCAAATCTTCGATAAGATATCAGTTATGAATTTTCAAACTGAATAATAAACCACAAAAGAACTCAATAGGTTGACCTTACTAATCTAATATTGTCCTGCTTGAGGTACACATTGAGATGCATCTAATGCAATAACTTTTTTATGCATGCAAAAAAGCATTAACTTTATATTTTGTGTTATCGTAAATAACAGACTTTGCCTTAAGTTAACTATGGACAAGATTAAGTAGAAAAATACAGTCAAAATAAAATAATCTGAGCATCTCGCAACATTGAGTCGTTGTCTGATTACAACTCATTCTTGCAAGCACTGTCATGTCAGTTGTCCATTAAATAAATGCTCATTAGAAAAGAGGGATTCTGTAAATCCTCTTAACATGAGCTTGCAATGTGGAAGAGAGATACTGTTTTGATAGCATTAAGAGCCCTCCTTTTTCAGCAGGAAATAACCAGGAAAGAGATGCATTTCCTCAAGCTCCTCTCATTAATCAACCAGTTTTTTCAAGATCTCAAAGTTTGGTGAATGTGGGGCTAGATGAAGAAGGTTATGTTTATCTATCAAACCATTCTTCTTTTTTGAAAAAAGAACTTTCATCTTATATGCCATTAAATATTTCGCCACTAAAATATGATTTTGAAACCAATACTTGAATGAAATATAAATGAGTGTATATTATATTGAAACCAATACTAAGATGAAATATAGATTAAGTATATTATAATATATTATAACACAATAAAGGTGGTATTGATTTACAGTGAATTGTCCCAGAATCCAATATTGCCTCAGTGAAATGTTGTCGAGCAATAGAATGATATCATTTAGAATTTAAACCAAACGTCAACTCTTTGAAAAGTTCTATTGAACATATTGTAAAAAGAATTGACAAAATCATGTCCTTGCACTTGGAGATTGTTAGTAGTTTGGCTGAAATGGAAAATACACCATTTCATCATTGAATAGTTAAATATTGAGTTAGAGATGGGTTAGGCCTATTAGGGTGGCGTGCAATCTCGAGATGGTATGAGCTGTCAGGTAGTTGGCAATTGATTCATCACTTCCCGAGAGGTGCTTCTGAGCTGCAAAGGCAAAATGAAGAATCGGTTTAAGTCAGGCTGCGACTGCTTGATGAGAGATGGACCCATTTTAGGTATGATACGTAGATCATACTAACATGGTTATTGGAGACAAAGAAGAAGGTTATTAACAATGAAAAGTTTCTGGTTTGTTTGGGTATCTGAGCTGCCAGATTGAACAAAAGAAAAATGAGCTACCAACTTGAACCAAGTGAAGTGGGAAAAAAGAGAACAAGAAAGAAGTTGTTAATATGGAAATAAACATCTTTTTGTTTGGATTTCTTGGAACACTGGACACAATATGAACAAAATGGAGGAAAAGAATAACAAACTTTTGAGCTTTACAACATGTCTAGAGCCATAGAATCATCATTTGCTTCAGCTAAGGTTTTGATTACGTGTTTCTCAGGTCTCTGTTTTTTTTCTTGTTTTCTTGTTAGATTAAAAAAAAGTTCATGCTGATGTCGCTGTCTTATATTTTCTATTCATTTTCTCCTTGAGTTCAAACACACACAACTAATATTCATTTCATATTGTTATGCTTCCCTGGAAGGTTTCGGTTTGGCATCTTGATGAAGACAACCCTAATATTTGAGGAATAACATAGCACTCTGACTTATAAATTTCTAATAACCAATAGATTAACACTCTCCCTTACAAAGTATTTAGAATAAATACCTATTCTTTGAAAATAATTCCAATTATTGTATAAACTTACTTACCTATACAAACTGTGATATCACAGGTAGGATTAATTGAACAAACAAATAAAAAATATCATCATTAAGTATACTGTGATACACCAGATTATAGCAATGGGGGAAAATGAAAAAATAATGTCAGATGTATTTTAGTGCTGACTGCATTTCAACCTAGTACATATATAAGCAAGATTTTTGCTTGTCATATTGCTGTCCACTGACTTTACTTCTACTCTTCCATTTCCCTACTTAGCTTTTGTCATTCTCTGCTCTATCTAAATATCACAATAAAGAAAATAAACTGATGATTAGATATCAAATTTTAAGTTTTTCATCTAAAATTTGTTATAGCAAATTCTAAATCCTAGTACTATCATATGTGTGACTCAAATGAAATTTGGACATGATAGCAAAGGCATAAGAAATTAATTATACCACAGTCCCAAATAATTTTATCTAAAACTTTTGTTGCCATATTTTTTTATCCTTCCAACATGTTTTATCATTGAAAGCCAAATGTTGTATACATCTGAATCTGTTTTTGTACCTTTATCAATTCATTGCACTTTGATGTATTGCTAGGTTTGAATTTTTACTGAATGCACACAAAACCAAGGGAAAGCAAAACAATGACAAATTACACTTAGTACATTTAGTGGCCATTTTGTTTTGTTTTTAACTTCTGTGGAAGTTCATGCAACAAGGGGATAAATAGTAATTTGAGGACCATTTTTCAAAAGTGACATGGAGAGAAAAAAAATGCTGCAACATAGCCTAAAAATTTCATTACGAAAAAGGCAAACAATTAAAATGTGTATAAATGCTCATTTAGGAAAAAGAAACTAATAATAAAGTTTATGAATCTATGATGTGACTACTAAGCTTTTATATTACATTTTATGGTGATCCATTCTCCAACTGGGTTCTTATTTTGAGCCATTTGGGTTACATACATTAGGCACGTACATATGTAAATAACTGCCAGACACATACATGTGCAAATAAATACCAGGGACATATACAAATAAATGTCAGATACATATTTATTCAATAAATGTTGGGCACATATGTACTTTCAATCCTTACATTTACCCTGATTTTTTGGCATATAAGTCCCTGTTCTCATTTCATCAGGGAATATAAAGCAAAGGTTAAACACATTTCCCCGAATTCTTGTCATTTATTTTAAAGTTTTTTTTTTAAATCCTCAAGTTCTGACCAATGTAGGGCTGGACAATGAAAGATACATCAAGAATCATTTCTTTATTGATGGAGACCATTTCTGCTATCATTCTCATATATATATATATATATATATATATATATATATATATATATATATATATATATACATATGTGTGTATATATGTATACACATATATACACAAACTAGCACATTGGCATGTACTTTAAGTAAATAAGTATTTTGGTTAACTGCTTTTGTTCAATAATTCTTCTGGTGCTCTTTTAACAGAGCAATAACTTAAATTACAGAACCAAATCCAAAACAGTGAAAGGATATAAAGTAATTGGGGCGTGTAGACTGGTTTGTTTGATTCTGTGAATTTTTCTGTAGAAATTATCATTTAATTACCTTTTACAAATGTCTGCTTTTGGTGGGAGAACAGAATCTGTTATCTCAAAGAGATCAGAGAATGAAGACACGTGGGTTTAAAGTTTATCATAAAAGTTCAACGTGGACAAAAAAATCTGTACAAGTTGTTAATTAGCTCAACATCGCTAAAATATCTTTTGTCTCGTATACTTTATCAATCGTGCATGAGATAGAAACCCACACAATTGAAATAAAAATGGAGTCTCCAGTGTTTTGTGAGCATTCTGAGAAAATTAGCATATCTATTGATCTACACAGTGTATATAGCTGGATTTTTTTTTTACCTCTGTCAACGAAGTTGAAAGAGATACATGTATTCACTTGTGAATGTCTGTCTGGGTGTCCACACAATAGTTTCTATACATCTCAATGAATTTCAATAAAATTCAATAAAATTCTTTGGAAGGGTAGATTATTGGGTAGGGAACAATTGATTAAAGGGGATTAAGGGGTTCTTTTTCGATTGAGAGATTAAAAAAAAAAAATTCTCCTATAAATTCATGTATTCACACAATATCTCCAAAAGTTCTCAATTAATTTCAAGGATATTCTGTGCAAAGGTGGGCCAAGGATTGAAGAGGGATTGATCAAATTTTTGGACTGAATAAAGAAACTCCCCGGCTAAAAAACAACTGATTTCCATTCAGATTTTAGTGATAATGGTGTTGGCTGAGGTATGCTTTTGTAACTTGGAAAGAAAAAAATATTGATGCTACTTACAGGACTCTCTAACACCCACCTCTAATACCAGCTATGGTATAATCCTCTATCTACTGAATGAATTATGCAACTGAGGACAACTGTATTAAGCTTCAGGTCACTTCATCATTAGTCTTTTATCATACATTGTTGGACATAGACCTTCCCCAAGATTTGCCAGATCTCTCTGTCATGGGTGTTGCAGATTCAATACTTTCTGAATTTGTCTAGTTCATTTCTCCATCTGGTATTCTGCCGGCCTCAGTTTCACATGTGATCTCTAGGGATCCATGTTGTGAGTCGTGATGTCCATTGGTTGTCTGCTATCTGCTATTCTTGCAACATGACCAGCCCATTGTAACTTGAGTTTTCTAATTGATTCTATGATGTCTTGGACTCTTATTTTTTCTCAAACATATTGTGCAGTCTCATGATCCCTCCATGAGATGTGGTGCATGATTCTCTTATGTACACATTGTATGGTTTTCAGTTTGAGGGTCTCCTGATTTGGTTTGATGTTTCAGCTCCATAGGTGACTATCGGGAGGATGCATGGGTTGTATACCCTTCTTTTTAGGGACCAATTGGAATTTCTTGCTCTGGAAGATTGAGCTTGCTCTGCCAAAGGCTGGTCATCCTAGAGAGATTCTTTGCTTGATTTCTTCTTTTTTTGAGGATTTTATGGAGATTTATCATCCAAGGTAAATGTAGTGGTCCAGTTTCTCCAACTTTGCCTTTTTGATTTCAATTGTTATATGTTTATTTTCGACATGATTGTTGCACGTCAACTTTAGTCGCAGTTAAAAATATGGATAAAGACCTGATCTTTCTACAGCAGAATAATCAGTTCTAAGTATATCATTCCTGGATTTTTCAGGGAATCCTAAAAAGATATAATGCCAAAATTCAATAATTCTCACCTGGATTTGAGAGCAAATTTATTATAGATATTATGCCAGCATCTTTATTAGATTTCTGGAGATTGGGAAATGCATACATTACAAATTCCATAAAGAGAACTGCATTTTGTATGATTTCTCATCTTCTTCAATACTTATATTTGTGAGAGTTTGAGACTATGTTTGCATTCTCCTCCCTAATGGTGCCTCACTGCTCGAGCTAATGGTTTCAAGTACCTCTAAAATGTGGAAGATTAGAGTGTGCAGAAAAATATGAGGTGATTTGTAACATTTTGAAGGGTTTTGAGAGAATTGATTTCTATTTAATACATGACTATCATGCTGATCTAAACCCTCCCTTCGTTTGTGTTTCCAGAGGAAAACGCTGTGATGTCATTTTAGAACATTTATTTTGTCAACAGCTATTCTTGGAAATATTTTTTTTATATAACTTCATATTCTGATGGCTCTAATTTCATCTAATTTTTTTACTTTTAGAGATGAAAAAGTAGAGAAAGATTTTTTTTTCATTTTCAAGGTTCAAAATCGAGGTGGAACTTATTTTTTTTAAGGGGTTAAAATTGAGGGAAAATTTTTTCCACCTTTAGGGGTCGAAATCAAGGTGGAAAATTTTCAGTTCTGGGAGTCAAAATCTTGGGGGAATTCTTTGTATTTTCAAGGGTCAAACTTGTGTGGGATTTTATTTTCACATCTATGAGTCAAAGTTGGGGTGAGGAATTTCTTTCTTTTTTTTAGGGGTGCAAGTGGAGGCAGAATTTTTTTCATTTTTTGAGGATCAAAATCTAAGGAAACTTTTCCCCTTTTAAGGATCAAAATCGTGGTGGTGTTTTTTTTTCTTTCTCCTTTTAGTGTCAAAATTTTGGGGGTACTTTTTTCCTTTTCCAGAGAGATCATTTCTTCACTTCTATTTATCAAAAGCAACTAGAAACTTCAACTCCTTTTCAGAGGTCAAAAGCAAGAGGGGACTTTTTCTACATTTATTTTTTTGTTAGGGATCTAAGGGAAACAGTGTAATTATATTTGCAATAATTTTTCCCCGGGCAATGCTAGGTATTATAACTAGTAAAGAATAGATAAAGATTCTCAAAGACTTTTTTAAAAAATTTGTCTTATTCTTGGATTTTGATAATTTCAGTATGAATAACTGTTTACCAAAAGGCAAGTTCTTGAGATATTTACCTTAAGTATAGCTTTTTTGAAATAAAATAAATTATAAATTTACCCGATACTGATATTGAAACCTCATGAATAGGAAGAAGAACCCATAAAAATATTGGAATGTCATTCCTCTGTCAGTAAAGATGATGTGCTCAAATGCATGATTTATATTGAGAACAAAAAAAAAGATCTTGAGTGCTTGGAATTGCTGAGAAGAGAATCAGAAGGGATATGAAAGAATGAAGAAAATAAAAAGATGTATAAGAGCATTTTCCAATTACTCAAATATATATATATATATATATATATCTTAGAGATGGTATAAGAGGCATAAAGGTTAATGGTGCAAGCAATGGAATCAGCAAGCCAAGATCAAACTACAGTCAAGGCTGTTTACATTCATTTTGCACTAGTGAACTTGTGAAATGCATGAATTTTTCCCCCCTACAATGGGGAAAATAGCAGGATAAACAGGGCTCTGTAGCCTAGAGAGGCAACAAGTCTAGGAGAAGGACAACTCTAATTTCAAAACTAGGGTCTGTTTTCAGCTTCTGTGATGACACTGGTGCCAATCTGTATCTAAGGTAACATCAGTGCATGAAAAGGTGAATGGTCTGTTGTTCGTCTTCCCTACAATCTTGCCTAGGTTCGCATCATGGAAAGACTGAAAACAAAACTTGCAAGACTGCCTGATGCCACTGAACATTGATTATATCTTTGGATATGTGATGGCTGGTCAAGTGGTATCTTTTTTTGCTTTTTAAGAATAATTTTTCTTATAAGAAGCTTTTATATATTTCAGCCTGTAAATCAAAAGGTATACAATGAAGTGAAAAATATCTATCTAATAAACTTCCATAGCATAAATCTGCCTGAAATTGACACAGAAAATGCATTTTGCTGTGGAATGAGAAGATACTGAATGTTCAACAATTGTTTGTTGAAATCAACCTATTTTTTAAAGTAATGACTTGAGATTTTTTGAAATTATACATCAAAATGTATTTCTATTGGGATATTTTTGTTATTCAAAATAAAAATAGCAAAATACCCGTATAAACTAACTAAAAATAGGATTCTAAAAAAGTCATCCTACAAATAAAATAAAAAATGGAAAAATTTACAAAAAATAACAAAAATTCACAAAAAGAATTACATTTTGATTGTTTTAAATCTCAAGTCTAACCTTAGAAAATTCGATTATGTTTGAACACATCAATATGTTTAACAAACACTAGGTATATGAGAAAAATAGACAGATGGAGCTGCACAAGAAAAACAAGAAACAGTAGAAAAAGTATTCAGTCATATAAATCATAGATTTGATACTTAAATTTGATTGCAAAACGTGTTTGCAATTAATATTTGAAAACATATTTCATAAGACTTGACTTTCACAGTACAAACTTAGCCAACTCTTCTTTACAAGCACCCTTCAATTCCTCTTGAATCCTTTTCAATTTTTGACAATTTTTCATAGGGATTCAAATCAGGAGATTAGTTTGGCCAATGAAACAACTTCATGTTGTTCCTTACAAGCTATCTTGGGATTGTTTTGGCTACATGGTTTGGATCAGTCTTGTTGAAATATCCACCATTCTTTATCATCAATCACTGTGCTCAAGAAAATAAATGATCCTCTTCTTTACACAAATATGCTGCTCTTTTCATAATTTCTTCTATTAAATGAAAAGTGAAAAATGAAATAAAAACAATTCTATACTATCATTTCCCATTTCTGTGCTTTATTCTGAGTGTGATGCTTTTGTGATTAAGGGTTCAACCATATTTTCTCTACACATGAAGAGCTGAGTTTTGGTTTAAAATCTTGATTCTAGTTTTGTGAGATCAAAAACTAATCTTCCAAAAACTATTTAATTTTTCTGAGTACTGTGAGCTTTAGCCTAGTCTTCTTGTGCCTCTTATCACTCATAACTCATTCGGTAACCAATGTTACAGTTGCTTTCAAATTATAGACCTCTTTCCATGCAGTCATTGGATTTTTGCTGCCTTTCCTCTTCATTTTCTGGGAGAATTATTCAGATACTTTAGGTGGAGAATCACTTAAGGGGAAGATTCTCAAACCTTTCAAATTTTTTTACAATTAACCCATTGGAAACAAAAAAGATATTTAAGCTGTTAGCAATGTTTCTGTTGCTCAAACTGTTAGAATACTGCTTAATTGTGTCATTTTATGCTGTCAACTTCAGCTATAATGACTGCCTTGTCAAAAGAAATTAATTCAGACAAACGACCACTTTGATTAAATCATAACCATATCAAATACAGAACATTCTAGAACTTTCTACATTGGTATACAAAGTTCTACTGCTGTTTCCATGGTAACAAATTAAGTAGTGCAGTCTCTCAAAAGATGTACACATCTCTCTTTCAAAGCTAGTGGCAGTTCTCTATTTTCATATTGCATACTCTAATGATTGTGGTCCCAAATTACTCTAGTTAGTATGGGCTAGGTATAACTAAAGTTGATTGTATGATTGATGGCTTCATCTAGCAGTGACCCTACAACTGAACTTGAAAAAAAGCAGCTGACACTCAAATAAAAAGTTACTATTAGATCTGTAGGAGAGACCTCACATCTTTTGAGGGATCACACTACTTGACTTGTACTGTTTTGATATTTAATGGTTGTGCAAATTTTCCAATAATATCAAAATATCTTTCTCCAAATGTCAGTTCCTTTCTCTGAGTGAAAACATCACTTAATTTATTAGATTTCAAATAATTTAAAGTCAAGGTTACTTCGATGAAAATTATACAGTGGAAGTCAAGAAAATATTTTTCCAAGTTTCCAACTGATTTCCACACTTCATGATAAATACCCTGCTGATACATACTTACTTAGTTCTCACATGCTAACAATGGTTTCAGCCCAGACTCCACACATCACAAGCCTCTCTGTCTTGGCTCCAGTTTGTGAAATTGACTTAGAGGCAACAAGCACCCAAAGTGGCGTTACTCACTTCATCCTGTGCTTTTTTACTCACTGCTGAGGAGAGAGATGGATTCATGCCTTTCTCAAGAATATAATAGCAAAGTGAACACAAAATATCTTAGCTGTAGTTAGAACTCAGTTTGTTGAGTCCATTTTCCATCTGTTAACCGCTTAGCCACCCTGCTGATAAGCGAAAAACGAATGTTGAGAAGACCATAAATGCTAGGCCCATAAATTCTGTGCACACCATGTTGACTGCTATGGACCAGAACATTTTAGCAGAACAACTATAAATATTGAGTGTCAGTTTTGAGGTTTCAATCAGGATTTATTCCTTCTCATAATGTCTGGTTAGTCACTCAGTAGAAACTGTCATATGACCAATGTCTTTTAGCAGCATGCTGTGTTGTGGGTGATCAAAAAAAAATTGGAAAGAGGGGATTATCAATGAATAAGTTACTTCTTGCATCTCCTTTTGAACAGTGATCATTATAAATGTCCAAATTTTAAAAAAAACAAAAACAAACATGAATGCTCCCAGACACAAACTAGAGGACAAATTTAGTGTAAATACAAATTGTAAATTGAACCCCCTTACTAAAAACTTATTTGAAGTTGGGGATGAAAAACAAAAAATGTTTTTTCTAGATACGATAAAGAGTGAAGTTTGAAATTTTCAACCCTCTAGCTAGCTAGTGTGCATGATACATAGAAAGATAGCCAGCCAGCCAGACAAACCAACTTGAAAACTGAAGAAACCTGTACAGACAGTTTTAATTGACAGTTTCTATGACCCAGCACATTCCCTAGTACACAAGGATAAAATGGAAGCTAGGGAGAAGGATTGCTGCTAAGGATGTGTCTTTGTTTCTCTGGTGGCTTTTTTTTCATGTATTCGGTTGCATCAAACCAAGCAGCTTTGAGTTTAACCATCAAACTTTAATAAGAAATTTTCATTCAAAAGATGAAGACAAAAAAGAATTATTTATGACCCTGATGTAGACCCCTCCCATTGCAAAAAAGATATAAAGAAATTGGAAAACATTCAGAGAAGAGCAACAAAACTTGTTCCAGAACTAAAATGCCAACCAATTTGAAAAATCAAAAGTAATGACACTAGAAAAAAAGAGGATGAGAAGAGACACGATACAAACATTTGAAATAATAAAAGGCATCAACAACATACCAGATGAAAAATGCTCCATAATGAATGATTGATGGATCAAGATCCAGGTATTATAGAAGCTAAATCAGTGAACAACTTTGAAAATGAATATGAATATTACATAACCATAAAGATAAAAAAAAGCTTCTGAAAGAGACAAATTACAAAACTCTCAAACAGAAAGTGAGATATGAGCACAAATATATGCAAAAAAAAATTTCCTCACTATATATCTCATCTTTTTTTTAATTATAGGATTAATATACCTCCATGAACCTCCATGTACTATTGAACAATGAGAACTTTGGAATTCTATTTTGAGACAAAGTATTGTTTAATTGTGGCCTATATTTTATGTATAATAATATAACAACAGGAATATATACTGTTAAAACATTTTTAGCTAAAAAAAACATAGATTCATTTGAGGCCACTGCAAAAAATGAGATTTTTTATTTTTTTTCAAAATTGAATTTTATTGTTCACTAATTGAAGATAGATAAGGAAAACAAAGAATTTTTGTATTCAACGTCAAATATTCAATGAAGTTGGTGGGCTGGATAAAATGAGGTTGCAGTGCGGACCATTGTTAGCTGACCCCAACCTAAGAGATCATTTGTGTACCATAATGTGTACTTCCCCTTCACAAGATTTCTCACAGCAATGGCAGATATTTGGTGGTGCCCATCTCCTCCCTTGTAACGTATGTCAATTATACTTAGTTATATGGTACCAACAGCAAGGAGTGATCCTGATCTGAACTATTTAGATTA
The DNA here is from genome assembly GCA_963457665.1 of Thysanoteuthis rhombus. NCBI lineage: Eukaryota > Metazoa > Mollusca > Cephalopoda > Oegopsida > Thysanoteuthidae > Thysanoteuthis > Thysanoteuthis major. Next base: position 68,606,959 of record OY735198.1, on the reverse strand, counting down.
AGATTTCTACAGTTTTCAAGTTGGTCTAGCTAGCTGGCTTGCTACGTATCATGTGTACAGGTTGCTTCAATGGAGTTGGAGGGCTGAAAATTCCAACATTTACTCCTTATTAAAAACTTCTCTTTTGTTTTTCTGAAAATTACCCCCTAAATTGGTTTTTAGTGGAGGATTCCATTCGCAATGTAAGTTTATGCTTAATCAATCTCGTCTTTTCTCCTGAAAATCCAGACTTTTTTCATAGATCACTGCCCAACCAAAGGCAAGAGAAGATCAAACCTTTTTTTTTTCTAATTTTTCAATTGATTTCCCTACTATGGCATGCTGCCTAAAGACTTTGGTTATATGACGGTTTCTATTGAGTGAATTACCATCATCACCACCACCACCATCATCATCATCATCATCATCAATAAATGAAGTATTGTACCCCAATCTTTATTGATTTGGACTCCTTTTTTACCTCCATCTTAATTTGTGTAAAGATTACTAAAAATTGAGGTGAAGATAAAAAAAGGATTCAAAATTAATTCCCATCTGTAAATTTGGATTTTATATTCTCCAAAGTCAAAAGTGCCTGAGCTGATATTTGTAGTGTTGATACAAATTTCAAAAGCTTTTAGAGATTTTTCTTTCTCATTCTCTTTTATGTTAATGCCTTTAAGCATTGTCAGTTTGATGATAAGAATGGATTACCAAAAGACATTTTGTTTACAGGGCTCGAGCCCATTACACTCAAACAACCTCTTGGTACTTTACTCATTCAATTTGGCACAAACAATGTCATTCACTTTCAGAGCAAGCACCAATTTTAGGTCACTTATAGGAATCATCAGCCAAAACTGTCAACATAGGTTTCTACAGTTTTTAAGTGATTCTGGCTGGATATCTATCTATCTATCTGTCTGTCACTTGTACAGGCCTCACCAATAGAGCTAGAGGACTGAAAATTTAAACATTTATAACTTATAGAAAAATTTTTTTTCATTTTTTACCCCCCCCCCCTAACAAGTTTTTATAGGGCTAAATTTGCAGTGTCATTTCATGCAAAAACAAGATTGTTTTTTTGAAAATTCAGACTTTTTTTTAGCGGTCACTACCCAACAAAAAGTGAGAGAAATAAATTATTCATTGATCACCCCTTTTCTAATTTTTCACCTCAATATGGCATGCTCCCAAAAAACATTGGTCAGGTCATGGTTTCTATTGAGTGACTAATCAGACCTAATTTTTGTTTGTTTGCTTATTTCCACTTAGATATGACAATTACTCACAAGGTAAAGCATTTGACTGATGGGATTTTTTTGTTCTTGAATGTTTGCTCTACCACAGGCTTGCCAGCCTCAGGAGAATTTTTCATTTGATTTCTTCTTCTTTTGAGGATTTCATGGAGAATCATTGTTCCAAGTAGATATAATGGTCTACTTTCTTTAGCTCTGCATTTTTGATTTTGATTATCGTGTCTTTGACCTTGACATATCTGTTTCACATGACATTGGTTTTATTGAAGATTTTTTTTGTTTGCTCATGAAGGCTTTCAGTAAAGACTATGACATGCAAGTCTCAGGTTACTTATTACGTATTCACCATCAATTCTGATTCCTTTATTTGTCTACTCTAAATTTCAAGTGGGTTTACAACCAATGTATGTTGTCAACTCTAGAGCTGAAACATGGAACCTAACCAAAAGGTTGGCTCTCAAACTAAGAACCATGGAATGTGCACAAGAGAGGATTGTGCTTGGCTTTACATAGAAGGATAACGAGAAGGCACAGCATATTAGACAAAAAACAGGAGTCAGAGATATCATAAAATCAATTAGAAAGCTCAAATGGCAATGGGCAGCCCATGTTGCAAGAATGTTTGACAACCATTGAAGCTCATGACTCACAACATGGAGTCCCTGATATCATATGTAAAACAATGGTTAGCAGAAATTTAGATGGCATGACAGTTTAGGAAATATTAGCTCTACGACACCTGTGATAGACAGATCCAAAGACGGACATTGAAAGGCTGATGTTGTTTAAAGCATTTGATAGCAAAATGTTGGGTCTGAGTTCCAATATTCGGTATTTTCTTTTGTTTGATGAGTCAAGGTTGTCTCTAGGAATTTTATATAACTTATAAAACAGCAAGTGAAGACTGTCCAATCATAATTTGAAACATCAATATTTAAATTTATTGCTTTTTCCATATGAAATACTAAATAATTGTACGCGTTTTTTTGTTTTGGATTTCATTGCAATTAAAACTCTTCAGGTTTGCATATCTTCAAAGTCTATAAACAGTGAATCTTACGGATAGTCACCTGAAAAGAAGAAACATAAAACTTAACCAAGAGATTTGCTCTCAGACTAAGAACCAAGCAATGTGTACAAGAGAAAATCATACTGAACGTCACATGGAAAGATCACAAGATTCCACAATATGTTAGAGAGCAAACAGATGTCAGAGATATCCTAGAGGCCATATGGAAGTGCATTATATGAGAGAGCAAACAGGTGTCAAAGATAACCTGGAAACCATTAAGGAAGATCTATTAGCAAGGGGAAAACCATGATGCAAGAATAGTAGATAAGAGATCACAGGTGAAATTATGTCCAGCAAAAAAATGAGATAACCAGGGTATATTGGTATGGTAATTCTCAGGAGCAAAAGAAATAGCAGACTTTGGGGGAGGCCTATGATGAAAGAAAATTCAAAAAAGGTTGAATGATAATAATAACAATAACAATAATGATAATAATGATAATGATAATGATGATATTTTTAAAGTACTTTATATATTATTCAAATTTCTTTGGTAAAGCCTTGTTAATTATTTTTCAATTTTTCATCATAATAAATTCTGGCAACTTGAATGTATAACAAGGGAGAAAAATTTCAATGTATGATTTTATATTGTGTTACTTCCAGTCAAGTTTAAAGCCAGCGTCTGCAACTGAACTCTCTTCATGACTTTTTTCTGCTATGGAATGATGAAAAATATCTCTGAATTGAAAACATTCCTTGATCTGCCCCAAGATTTGATCAAATCTTCTTTGAACCATGACCCAACATTCCACAATTTTTATTGAAATTAATTGAGAACTTTTGGAGATATTGTGCAGGAAAACAGATGAACAGACCAACAGACAGGAGTGAATGTATATAGCTCTTCCAATGTTGTTTGCAGAAGTAAATTCTAAGACATTTGTGAACATTTTAATTGATGGTCGCTCAAAACATAGAAGAAAGATATAGACTTCAATAAAAATTGCAAAATGAGCATAAATATTCATACCTCACATAAATGAATCATCATAACCCATTCGTGTACTGGAACCAATTATCCAAACAATTATCGAATATTATCTAAAGAAATATATCTTTTATCCGAAACTATCTAAAAACAATAGATCTTTTATCTGAAACTATCTAAAAACAATAAATCTTTTATCTGAAATTATCTTACAATACCAGCACAAGATTTGGGCATTGCTGGTCCCGAAATGACCATACAAAACTGGAAAAGCACTTTTTTGAAAAAAAAAAGTTTTTTTAGATGGTGTTTAGTGGTGTACTCATATAAATCTTTATCATTGTGGCTCCAAAAATGTGAATAGGAGCACTCAGAAACACACACACACACCCACACACACACGTTGTAAGACTATGGTGATTTGATAATGATAAATTTAAAAAGTGCAAATGGTGAGAGAGGTTTAAAATGCCTTCGTATCATAGGAACTGCAATCTGTTTGCAATACTTTGAGCATTTAAACCATTCAATTATTAATGACACTAATTACAAACATAATATACTAATACTTCAGGAGTTTTTTTGATCAGAGTTGCTTCTAATGTCACGTAATACGAAATACGCAATGATTTTATCCCCGTTTCTCACACTGGAAACAGAGATTACTAGAGGCCTCCTGGTCACTCAATGAACAAAATAATATGAACTAGAATTCCAAGGGAAATTATGGATCACCACCATCCACATATGCGGTGTTGGGGATGATTGATTAGAAAGTTGTGAAAGGGTGATCAGTGAATAAATTACTTCTCTCACCTTTTGATGAGCTGTGATCTCTAAAAAAGTCTAAATTTTCAAAAAATAAGTAGGTACAAAGTAGTGACCGATTTAGCATAAACTGACATTAGATATTGAGCTCCCCCCACAAAAGATCTATTTTGTGGATGAAAACCATATCTTCCCTACTTATTGGAGGGAGTGTACATGCTAAATTTCAAGTTCCTACTATGAACAGTAAGGGCTAGGCAATGTCCAGATAGATACATAGATAGATATAAATGTCGGAACACTTGAATAACCTAAACCCAGCAACAGTGATTAAACTGTTCCATTGTGAGTAATTATTCATCTGTAGTCAGTTATAGTAGTCTACTGATGATTCAGTAAATGCTAAATAAAGCAGTCAATAAAGGAATACAACTAAATTTATATATGGCCACGAAAATTTCCAGAATTTGCATTTGTTTTGATAGAAGACGAAATTCATTTCTCCTGGCTTCAAATGTTATCAATAACTTCTATATTGATATTCATTCTGAGTTTCAAACTCGAACCCTTTGATATAGCTGGAGAGTCATTGAAATTAGATGAACTATAACACCAGCCTCAACATTTGAAGCATCCATCAGTTTTGTTAGAAGTCTTGCTTTTAGTCTCTCCAGGGTGCAGATCTGAGCCAGGTTGTATATAGAAAACACTTGGTTGCCCATGCAGTGTCCACTTTCTTCATGCACCAATGTTGTTCAAGGGAAGGGTATGTTCAATGCAGTTTGGCACCAGTGTCATTGCAGGGGTTGCCAAAATGCAGGACTGCTCTAGGGACTCCAGCTCTTGGTTTTGAATTCAGAGTTATCTTCCTCCTGTCTCTCAAAGCTAGAGCTTTATTCAACCTGCAATAGCAGGAGGAAGGGAGACAGATTCATGCCTTCCTCGAAGGGCATGAGTGCAAAGTGATCATACATAGCCTAAGCCAGAGTTTGAACCCGGCTTGCTGATTCCATCGTCGTCACTGTTAACTGTTATACCACACACACCTCCTAAAAGAGTTGTTTGAATAAGATGATCCGTATAATATCAGCCTCAGTATTAATATCTGTTATATATGTAAATGAGAAAGTTAGACACTCCAAGTTATACACAAGTTTAAATAAACTTTCTTGAATGAATAAATGAGAAAAATGGCTGATCTTTGTTTTTGTTATTGTTCTCTTGAAGGAAATCATAAATCTATTTGTACTATCAACTATAAATGACTATCAATGCACAAAAGACAGTCACAGAGTCAACCAGTTCAGTAAAACATTGTATAAAAGTAGGTAGCACCAATCAAGTGTAAAAGAATTTCTTTTTTTGTTTTGTGTAGGGAAGGAAAGGAACTGCCCAAGTGAAGAGGAGTAGGGAGATTTCATCAAATCCAAATTCAAGCGGATGCTCAAACTTACTTCTGCTTCAGCAGTGAGTGCAAAGTGGTGAACTGGCTGTCCACTTAAGATGGTTGTTTGGATATTTACTTATGAAGAAGAACACTGAAAGTAAACAGATACATTGACTTTGCTAGTTATCTCTGTGAGTTCACTTTTTTAATGATAGTGTTGATCAAGAGTTATCATGGCTATTCATTGAAGGTTGGAAAAAAATAAGCTGAGATATTTATATTCTTTTTGCATCCATTACATGAAATGGGCTTTTAGAGAAATTCGAGATACATATGTGCGTGTGTGTGTGTGTGTGTGTGTTTGCGTGCAGGCTTGAGTGTTTCAAAATATATGTAATTCTCTCAATATTTATAGAAATATAAAAGCATACATATGAGAGTGCATCAATAAGTCCATAGCCTGATGCATAATTATTCATCATCAGCAACAGCAGCAGCCTTTTAGCATCTGTTGTTGAACATAGGCCTTTCCCAAGATTTGCCAGACATCTCTATCATGGGCATCATGGAGCCAATGCTTTCTGAACTTATGTAGTCCAACTTGCCATCTTATATTCAGCTGGCCACTGTTTCATATGTCTAGGATTCACGTTGTGAGTTGTGATGTCCATCATCATCATCAGTCTTTCAACATCTGTCGTTGGACATAGACCTTCCCCAAGATTTGCCATAATTCCATTGGTTGTCAAACATTCTCGCAACATGACCAGCCCATTGCCACTTGAGTTTCCTAATGGATTCTATGATATCTCAGATTCCTGTTTTTTCCCAAATATATTGTGCTGTCTTGTGCTCAGTTCATGTGATGTTGACCATGATTCTTTCATATACACATTGTATGGTTCTCAGTTTAAGGGTCAGTCTGTTGGTTAGGTTTCATATTTAAGCTCCATAGGTGACTATCAGGAGGATGCAAAGCTGAATTCTAATCTGAATTTTTCATTGAATATTGTATGAGTTATGAGGCTGATATTAACCACTGAATCAAGTTAATTCTCAAGAAACGAGAATATGTTGAAAAATTAATATTTCTGTTGCATGAAATAAATATTTCTTTCATCATCAAGGTATAGACCTATCAATGCACCTGCTATGCACACATGCACTAATTGTATATGTAAATATATTTGCATAGGTGTTAGTGTATATGTATATGTATGTAAACCAATTTATATCTTTTATATACAGGTATGCATCACTTAATGTCCAGGTCAAGTTCTGGCCAGTAGGAGGTTAAACGATTTCGACGTTAGGTGAACATCATATGATACAGTACACTGTTTAAGCCTTTAGCATACTGGACCATAGCTACACTACTTGTATTGACTAAACAGCCAGAATTATGCATCATATTGCAGATAGTCTCGCATAATGTGCACATTTTTGTATAGGATATATTTTAAATAATGTATGTGCGCAACATTTTGCTAGCTACAAAGCTTACAGCAGCCAAGGCCTGTTTACGTATCAACATCAGCTGTCTACAATTGCCAGTCTGCATTTTGAACTGAAAATACTGTAGAATGTATACTTTTAATATGGAATAAAAAAAATATTGTTCCTGTACAGTCTGTATAACAATACAGTCACATACTTATAGCAATGGCAAGCATAGTGTAGGCTAGCCACGTTGACAATCAGTGTTCACATTTGTCAGGTGTCATAAATTTCAGTCCACACATTCTTATATTTTTAAAACCTTTTCAGTTGACACTTTTGTTAAAAAAATCACTCATCTCCTTTTACACATGTTCCAGATCATCAATATCTACGGGAATTTGTACATTTTTCTCCCACAAGAAGACTTCTCAGGTCTTATAACTTGCATTGAGTCATCATCAGAAAATATGATAACAATGCATTTTCTAATACCTGAAGGACCTGATTGAGTCTCTTCTATAGGAGAGGTTTTCTTTCAAGAAATATGTTCAATGTGGTCTGCTTTATTTCTTTTTTCTTTCATTTGTAAATTTACTTACGCACAACAAAAAAAGTATGGGCATCTCTTTCTATCTCTCTAGCAAAAAACAAAGAACATTTTAAGAACATATTCAAAAAAATTTTAATTATATTTTAAAATAGTGTATGGAAGATTGCACAAGTTGTTCAGTCAGCCCTATGCTGCTGTGAACAAGATACTATTATTAAGAAAGGAGAATTTACATTGAAACAATGATAAAAAATACAGTACCTACATAAGCCAGTATATGTAAAATATAGCCATATCAAGTATCATGTACAGTATACACTGTAGATATGTATTGTGTCATTGCACTTTGTTTGCATGTTTGCTGATTGAAACTTTCCAACTTCATCAAAATCTTATGGTACCTTGGATGTATATGTGATCGGACATTAAGCAGAAAGACAAGCAAGAGATAACTGTACTCACATATATGCTCAAGCACATACACATAGAGGTATTTTATGGCACATCATGCAAATATTTCATGTAATATCCCTGATTTTTTCTCTTTAAAATTACACTAAGAAGAGAACCATTGACAGCTCTGAGGACAAAGAGTAACAACATTTCTGTGTTAAAATATGATATAAAAAACTTAGCTTGTTAAAGGCAGAAACACTGGAATTCATTGAATAATGTATTCTATTTGTCCATTAACAGAGAATGATGAGAACTTCTGTCATTGAAGTTCTTTAGCTAACAATAAAATTATCATTATTCTATTATTGTTTATTTCATTGTAATTAATGGCAATTCAATTCTATCTGTGAGTTAGAGCTTTTATCTTGCAATGGATTATCATGTAATGAACAAGTGCTTTTATCTTGCAATGGTTAAAAAGTATTCTTCCCCAATTTCTGCAGTTTATAGGTTAATTGAGCCATCAGTGGATCAAACGGTTAGTTCGATTAAGCAAATCAGATCAGAAATTCAATAGATTTTCTACAGCTGCGTTTTTATCATATGTGTATAGTTCAGTCATATTCTGATATTGAAACAATCCTCACTCTTTGATCTTCATGGCAAAGCGAAAGGTTAAGTGGTTTTGACTTGATACTTATTTTATCTTGAACACCCAATTGTTAGATTCATAACAAATGTATACAATTTGATCAAAAGAACACCTGAAGGAGATCAAGTAGTGAAGTACGAGTCAAGAGAAAGCATCAAATAATCTGACGAAGATCACTTGTTTTAATGATTAAGGAGAATAGAAGAATGGGAAATACACTTGAATGATTATTCAGGATCAAGAAAAATATTGAGATTGGTTACCAACCATAGCAAGAGAGCCCAGTCTATCTTGCTATTTATTTAGCTGGTGGTGGAGAGATGAATTCATGCTTTTCCCAAGGGCGACACAAACTGTTTCAATTGGAATTTGAAATCAATTAGCCAATTCCATTCTCTCTGCTGTTAACCATTAGGCCATCCTTATCTCCTATAACTCTATGAATAAACCTTAGAATAATTATATTTGTAAAAATATAATCTGTTGAACAATGATTTCTTGCTAAATCATAAATCATATGCTTTTGTGATTAATTATCTATTAATTTAAAATGTTCTTAGCTAGACCTGAATCCATGCAAATAGGATATTCAATAAATTACTCAGTTTCTTGATAATGAAAAGAATATTTCTTAGATTTTAGGGCCATTGAAGTTATTTTAAAGGAAAAAAGTCAATAAAACTTGATTAATGTATTTAAATGTCATCAGACAAATATTTGATTTGACAACAAGGAAATAGAATTATGATTTTATTTTGTACAAAAAATACATTTCACGCTAAAAAAATGTGAATATATACTTTTAGAATTTGCTGTCAGAAGAAACCAAGGTTTACATTTAATGTGGGAGTATGCACGAAGAGACACGTGATCACTTAGAAAAGTGCAGCAAAAGCAGGAACATGCATTCTTTTAGAAAAGGAAAATCACAGGAAATGATAGAAAGCTTTTACTGAGGGTTCATGCTAAGAACTATAACTTGGAGACATTATGACAAATTTTTCACAATTATTATAATCTGTTGCTTTCATTTCAATTTTCTTGAGGCCCATTATACTCTTAGAGGCCCAACTGCTAAGGGATGGGTCAGAATGAGCAGAGGGTTGGAAAATCTGTGACAATTCAACAAGTGGGGTGATTGGAATAACCTGGGGGATGGGTAGGCAACTATGTCCACCGACACAATTTAGTAGTATCTGAACAAAACAAAATTATTTGAGAATGATTTGTAGTGAGGATAGGGTGGGCCCATGAAGGGTAAAAACATACAGTATTGACAGGAACAAGAGAATGCTTTTGTTTTCTGAAATGTCTTTTGGTAGTACAAAACTTTAAAATTGCTGAAGTTAGTCGATACAATTAAACATCGTTAAACCAATTTGGTTTATAAACGATTTGTTTAACAATGCCCCCCACCCCCATGAATTGTTTGATTGATAGTTATCTTTTGCTGGGAAAATTTTGACAAACTGTTTGAGAGGAGAGAATAGATATGAACTCTTGGAAATGTCCGGGGAGGGGGGGGGGGGTTGAGGCAGGTCCTTATAATTAATAAGTGGGTCAGAGAGGTCCTAGTAAGAATGGTGGGGTGGAAATTTACCCCAAAAATCAATAAGAGGGACGGGAGGGATCTATTAAATCCTTAGCTATAACCCTTTTCATCAATTCAGTCAGTTTTAGTGCCCAGGTATATATACAAGCATAGTAACATTCATTCATACCCACATAAAAATATGTAGGGAGGAAAGAGAAAGAAAGAAACAAAATGAATATATATATATATATATATATATATATATATATATATATATATATATATATATATATATATATATATATATATACATATATACCAACTGGAGTACCCAAGGTTGCCCAGGAAAAAAAGTAACCTTAAAATTGATATTTAAAGGTCATGTAGTAAATTCTAATACAGAGCTTCTCAAAGAAGAGATCGCAAAACTCTGGGTGGGTTGAAAATGCCAATATTGACCCGACCTTCAAATGATCTTTAGGTCATCAGAGGTCAGAGTCACCTATCCTATGTTCATCCTGGTGTCAAATTACCTGTACAAGAATGAACATTCTTCATCTTCAAAGTATTAGATAATCGGATACAATCTGTTTATGGATAAGTTATCAAGTATATACAAATAGATTTAAATGCTCATATATACCAATAAATATCCTTATACACACAATAGCACACACACGCACCTATACCTATATATATTTGTATTTATCTGAATCTTGTTTATCAATAAGGATTTAAGATCTCGATTATTAAAATCCCATTGAAGTATTAATGTCAATAATCTGCCAAATATGAATATTCTATTCTGGATCATGTGAATATTGATTCAAAACCATTTCTCTACTTTCAGGATAAACTGAAAATCTTCAACTGTTGAAGAAAAGTTGTATCATTATCATCATCATCAGCAGCAGCAGCCTTTTAGCATCTATCATTGGACATAGACCTTACCCAGGATTCGCCATACCTCTCTATCATGGGCGTTGCAGAGCCAATACTGTCTAAACTTACCTAGTTTGTTATGCCATCTAATATTTTGCTGGCCGCAGTTCCACATATGATCCCTGGGGATCCACACTGTGAGTCATGATGTCCATTGGTTGTCTACCTTTCCTGCAACATGACCAGCCCATCACCATTTGATTTTTCGAATGGATTCTATGATATCCCTGACTCCTCTTTTTTTTCTAATATACTGTGCTATGTATGTTGCATAGTTCTCAATTTGGGAGTCAATATTTCGGTTAAGTTCCATGTTTCAGCTCCATAGGTGACTATAAGGAGGTTGCATTGGTTGTAGACCTTTCTTTTTAGGACTACTGGGATTTTCTTGTTCTTGAAGATTGAGGTTGCTCTACACAAGGCTGGTCATCCAAGAGTGATTCTTTGATTAATTTCTTCTTCTTTTGAGGATTTCATGGGGATTTGTTGTCCTACGTAGATGTAGTGGTCTAGTTTCTCCAACTTTGTGTTTTTTGATTTTGATCCTTGTATATTTATTTCCAACATGATTGTTGCACATCAACTTTTGTCGCATTTAAAGCTCTACTGAAAGCTTGCCATGCATAAATAAAATCAATGAAAATCAATGAAGTAAAATATCAGACAAGTTGAAAAAAATTCTCCCTTTATTCCATTTGTCCTGGGTTCTAATCCTGCTATAAGCTAAATGCAGAAAACTCTTCATTAGAATGAATTCCCCTGTGCACTCAGCCGTTAATTGAGTACACTCTAAGCAGTGTGATTAGGGTGAAAGTATCCCTTCCTGCCAAGGGGCTAGCCATAAAAACAACTTGTAAGAATTAAGTTCTGGTCTCAACCAGACTTGAAACTAGCAGGTTCATGTAGGCAATGGAAATTTGACTTTGTCATTGATTGTATACTCCAATAGAAGTTGTCTGTTAAAAGATGGATACTTCACTTTTCTACTCCATTCTCTGTAAATGGAAGTCGCGTCTATAATATGCATTTCTTAGTATCATAAATGTCCAAGAATATAGGGTCTTTCTCCTCAGTGATTTTCACCATGCTGCTATGAAATTCTGTTTGTGGGTTACGATTTATTCTTTTGTTATGATTAGGTTAATTTGCTCAATCACACCACCACTCAGCAGATTCATTTCTCAAAGAGGCTGCAGAGAATCTATGGTTATTATTATGCAACTGCTATGTACAGAGATTGTTCTAGAATAATCCTGAATGTGAACCTTGTCTACTGACTGAGTGCTATCTAGTATTGAAACGGTGGAATTCAACATTATATGAATAGAGTGATTCACAATATGCAAGTTAAGTGTCACTCTTTTATCATTGTGACTGTGCATAAGTGCATTGGATTTCAATTGCCTGGAATTATGAATAAATTTTGTCTTATGTGCAGCAACCTTAGGAGCTAACCAGGGAGCCGCAGCATACAGTTTGGGAATCACTGGCATATCACATAGAGTTAAAAATATTTTGCATTATTCATACGCTTTTAGAAATCATACTGGTTCTTGGCTTTTGTTTCCTTGTTTTCAAAAGTTCTACATTTTGCAATAAGTTTCTATACTCCAAGTCATCAGTTATGCCTTGATTTTTCTCTTTTACCTCTATTTCTTTAATCAGAGTTTCCTTACTATATGTCCTTTCCTTTGTTTAGATGAGTTAATGACTTGATCTCATTGCTCAATCCTGTAGACTCTTTGAGGAGCATAGGGCTACAATGCTATTTCAGTAGCAAGTAGGTTTAACAACTTGGAGTTGCTTGCCCCATGCCCAAGATAGACAGCCTTTGAGGGCTAAAGAGCTCCAACTTCCTTGTTATTTACCCCAACAGGGGCAAGTGGATTTATGCTTTTCCCAAGAGCAGTTCAAAGTGAACGTTAGTAGCCTCAACCAAAACTCAAACTTAGTTTACTGATCCTGTTTTTGATGCAGGTAACCACTATGCCAATTCTGCAGTTCCTTGCCTTGACCTCTGCCAGCCATTTTATGGATGACAGCTAAAATCAATGTGACTTCATCATTATTTTCTTCAATTAAAAACTATGAAAAGCTTGAGGCTCTCATGTAAAAATCAGTGTACTATGCTTCCTGATCAGTCACATCAAAGAACTTCAATTGAAGCCGCTGGAATGACCAAGAGACATCTGAATATATGATTAGAATAATTATAAGTCCAAAGGTTAAGAATGCATAATTTAGTCCGTCAGAACATGCAAATAATTGAGGAGAGCAAGTTTTTTATGCCCTGGAATGCGTTCTTTCTTCATCGAATTCTACATCAGTTCTCATCAAACAAAACAAACAATTTGGTAAGAGGAGTAAGTGATACAAATGAGAAGGACAGACAGAGGAGAACAGAGAGAGAGAGAGAGAGAGAGGGGGGGAGGATGAGAACTAAGGCCTGCTCATCCTGAAGAAAGAAATATAACTTGTCAGAAGCTTCCTCTCTCCTGATTTACTAATACTTTTTGATTTCTCTTTACTTACTTTCTGATGGAGTTCAAACTTCAGCTGCGGTTGTTTATATACACTTTGCATTAATACCTTTGGGAAGGGCAAGAATCTATCTCTTCATCTACCCACAAGCTAAGGTAAAATAGCAGGGCAGACTGGGCTTCAGAGGAAACCAGTTTAGGAACAGGACAATGAATATTAAAACAGGAGCTTGAGTCCCTAAGGCATTTCAACATTGTCTTCAAATTCATTCCAGCAAATTTTGTGACAACATTGATACCGAGCTGTATCAGCTCTTGCCCTTCCCTTAGATAACATTGGTGTGCGGAGAGAGGAGACTTATCGCATGGACAACCACCTGTCTTCCATACAACCTTTCCCAGATTCGTGTCCTTGGGGGAATTGAAAGCAATGTACCGATCTATTGTCTTTCAAGACTGATTGATACCACTGACTGTCCAATCAGATGAAACAGAGAGATTGGTCATTTAAGTTGAACTATCTTTTAAAATACTCTACCTTCAATAAAGTCAATGACTAGGAATAGACTGTGAAGAACTTTGTAGAATTAATGCTGTCAGCTCTCTATTGCACCGATTCTATTAATATACAAATGGTAAAATTCCAGCTGTATTGACATTATCCTTCTCTTCATACTCTATCAATGAAGCAAAAAATATGATGCTGGACTTCAATATAGTAAACTAAATTGCTGAATCCACTATATTAATTATATCATTTGAAGGAAGATACTTTTCAAGCGGTGTTATTTTTTAATTGAGGCAATTTAATTAGTTTGTTATCAACAGAGATTAGTTTGCCAACACAGATTTCCCTCACTGATGTAACTACACACATTTCAACGATCAATATTGATTGCTTTTCTAGTGTGAACATTGCAGATCAAAGTGTCTGCAACTATTTAATCAATTGTGCTTGTCATTTGAAAAGGATATTATGAAATGTATACAGTCTTTTGGCTATTCATTCTAAAGATATACAGGGATTTTCTAGCTGAAACCATATCAAGTGCTCAGCATCCTGATCTTGTGAGCTGGTCATTTGGTTCTAAAACTGTTAACGTCATTGAACTAATAATTCCTTTTGAGAAAAATATCAACTGGGGACATCAATGTAAGCTGGAAAAGTACAAAGATCTGTAAGGGAAATGCATAAGACATGGCTGGATGACCAATGTATTTCTTATTGAATTGAGATGCCGAGGTTTTATTGCTAACTCCATCTCGGCATACTTGACTTAACTTGGATTTGCATGATCAGGAAGAGCGAAATACATCAAGAGGCTCCAAGATCAGATAGAGGCTTTATTTGTGTGAATGTGACACTCCTACGCTGATTGAAAACTAACAAAGTCTGGTGATATCATATGGTACTGCTGGAATGCCTAAGGTTAGTGGTAAAATGTAGGGTTACCATTTGATGTAACTTTCTGCTGGATCCACTGCTGTTTTTGCTGCTCTAGTGACATGAATTCATTTATTCATTTCGTAATTAAATGGCCTGCACTAAAATGAACATTCTTCATGGATTCATTAAGACATAATGAGAAACCTGATTAATGGAGCTTAAATCTTAAACAACAAATTAATAAATGATCTATTAGGAACTGATATCTGAAATAAGACTTTTTGTTTGTCTGTGCGTGTGTGTGTGAGAGAGAGAGATAAAAATGCAGCTTTTCCAGTTATGCAAATTTGTTCTCCATTCGTGTTATGTCAACCAAAACTATCAATATAGGTTTCTTCAGATTTTAAGAAGGTTTTGCTGGCTGGTTATCTATGTGTGAAACTAGAATGCTAAAAATTTAAACATTTACTCCTTATTATGACTAGGAAAAAAATGTTCATTTTCTGTACCCCCCCCCCACATCCACACACACACACCAAAATAGGCTTTAAATGAGTGGCTCAATTTACAATGTAAGTTCAAGCCTAATATAGAAATATATGAATTTGGTCAAGTTGCAGTGTTGGTAAAAATATGTGTGCTCCATATCAAATAAGTTTTTTTTCTTGTTTTGAAGTTTTTGAAGTATTATTGCTTGTTTGTTTAAGTTTTTACCAGATAATTTGGTGTCTTTATGTAGAAGAATGGTCCTGTAATGCATTATTTTGTGTACAAAGTCTGTCTTTTACTTACGGAATCACTAGTTGGTCCATTCTATCATTATATTCTATTTCATGAGATAGACACACGTCATGTATCATTTGAATTGGTAAATTACTTTTCTTATATTTGTGAAGGAGACATTGAACTAATTTTTTTGAATGTTTTTTCATCGTTGATTCAAAGGAAATTTAGTTTTTCATAATTCAATAAATATTCATCTTTTGATCATCTATTTGGCTTAAAATATTTGTTTTTTGGAATTAAATTTGTTCAACATTTATTTTGTACTACGGGTACATCTAGTTTTAATAGTATGATACATATACTTCACCAAAACAGAAACCTAACTGGAAGAGAGCATGATTAAGAACTGTATGTTCAACATTTCATGCAGTTATGGCAAAGACCCTACTTTTTGGTGAGCTATACTGTGGCAAATAAAACAGAGGTGAGCCACAAGATAGATACTGGGATTTCTGAAAAAAGATCTTTGTTCCTTGCGAAATTAACTACCACAAATTGAAAGCGGAAGCTGCTGATAGACAGACATGATGCCACAAGGTCTTCCAAGCAACCTCCCTTGCTGAATCTATCTACATAAACAGAGCAGAGGAGTAGTGCTGTATATATTGTGCTTCCTCCAGTCACTGATCCTTCTCCAGCATCCACTGTGAAAAGATTTGTCCATCTCATGTGAATCTCACTGGCCATCCTCCAATAGGCATTGAGTCAAAAATCCTTGTTTATGAAGCCAAAAAATATTATGTATATATATATATATATATATATATATATATATATATATATATATATATATATATATATATATACAGAACCACTCATTGCACTGGCAAGAAGCTCAGGTACGTTTGTAAACAACAGTCAGTATTGTTCATGTAGCAATTAGAAACCGAAAATCAAAACCAAAACTGTCAAAATAGGTTTCTTCAGTTTTCAAGTTGGTTTGGTTGGCCATATATAGATGTACATATTACACATACTGGCCACACTAATGGAGCCAAAGTGAAAAATTTAAACATTTACTCTACATATTTCTAGTTCTTTTAAAAATTCTCCCTAAATAGGAGAGGTCAGTTTGCAGAGTGAGTTTATACTGAATTGATCCCTAGCTTGTGCCTGCTTGTTTTTTGGAAATTCATACATCTTAGTGATTACTGCTCAACAAAAGGGGGGACAAGTAACTTATTCTCCGATCACTCCTTCTTCCAATGATTTAATTGATCAACCCCAAAATGGCATGCTGTCAAAAGATGTTGATCATCTGATTATTTCAACTACATAACAAACCAAACCTGTTAGAGTAAAGTTTCGATATATTTTCCACTATTTCCTTTTTTCATTTAATAATTGGTACATTTCTATTTCATAGAACTAGTTTTCTTATCTTTGTATTCATAACCTTTTTCTCATCTTTTTTAAAATCATAAATTGGTTTGCTTCTGATCTTTCTCAAATTGAACCTTGTTCTATTTATATATTTACATATATTTTCATGGGAAATTTTAACCTCAATTATATTATTCAGCTTTGCTTCACTTCCATGACATGAGATTGTTTCTCTTGGCTGTAAATATCTTTTGCTTGCAGCAAATGATAATGTATGCTTCATTGCAAACGGCGTATTTTTCAGGAAAATAAAAGATAAAATTATCTAGAAAAAAAAAAAGATTTCTGCTCATAGCTATTCCTTGTCAGGATTTCTGATTCCAAATATCTATTCAATGATTTCTAACAGAAATCAAAAATATATGAATAAACTCAAAATAGTTGTTTCCAGATAAATTTGTCATGGCATTCAGTGAAATATACAAACATTCACAGAAATATTTGATCAAATGAGTAAAAAATTATATTAAAATGTTTTTTATTTTGGAACTCTAATGCTCTTATGACAAATAAGAATGAAAATCAAATTAGGATATAAACCATACAAAGACAAAACAGCATAAAGTATACTTTGTCACTATATGTGCACTTATCAAAGTCTGACGAATCCTTTGAAGACTACAAAGCACTCAGAGAGTGCATACATCTGACAACGCCATTGTTACTAAAAATTGAATGAAAACTAGTTATATATATATATATATATATATATATATATATATATATATATATAAACAGTAGATTGTGGGTTCACTACACAAACTAGCTCATGTTTCTGCCCTCTTTGGGCCTCATCAGGCAAATGATTGTCTGTGCAGTGAATCCACAATCTACTATTTATTTCCAGCTCTACTCTAAAACAACTTAACTTCATGAGTAAAATGTTGTATGTATCAAACACTCTATGAAATAAACCCATTGTATTTCAGAGGTGGCTTTATATTATTGATATATTATTATATTATGTTATACTGCTAGCCTGATTTGTACCACATATACTGTGTGTGTGTATATATATATATACATATATATATATATATATATATATATATATATATATATATATATATATATATATATCAGCTGGTTGTAGGCTTGTGGTGCTTGAGCACCTGTCTCTGTTCTTAATATCAAGAGTGTCCTTTTAGTCAAGATTCAAAAATAAATTTAATAGAAGACACAATGAAAATAATGCGCTGAATTTAGTGGAATTTAAGAATTTTTACCACATCAAATTTTAACAATTTTCTCAGTGTATACATGTATACAGGCCATATGGCAGAAAATTTCATTGAAATTCATCAAGAACTTTTGGAGTAACTATGGTTCAAAAAGGATATCAGTTTCTGAGGAGAAAGTGAATGAGGGTTGATGAGTACACCCACAGTCAGGAACCACATAAGTGAATCAAGATTGGAGAGACAAAATGTTGAAGAGAAGACTAGCCGTTGGTTAAATAAAAAAAGCAACCTTAGACTAATATAACAATACAGTTGCACAATAGAGTGGAATGAAGTCCTGGTTGTCACCAAGTCATTTTCCTGCTTTGAGCCTCAAACAATTTTGCCTCAATATAAATCCAACAGTGAACAATGGTAGCTGGTAATGAATGGTAAAGAGAAAAGGATCAAGGAAATTAACTCTTTATATGAATGAAATGTAACCCTAGCAATAGCTACAAAAGCATGCTAACAGACTGAGCACCAAGGTTTCACTTTGATTAAAGCCAGAGATGTAGATGTGAAACAGGGACATGTGCAGATTAAGATGTACACTATTTGTACACAATGCAATCTCATGTATAATAGTACATTATTTTTTATGTACAAGAAAGAATCAATAAGTCTGTTGCCTGACACTGTATTATGTTCGATCTATGTGATTAATGAAGAATTATTGCATTAAGTGAATTGACAAAAGAGGAAATTATCTTGAAAATTAAGTTTCTTTATCATTAGGCTATGGATATATTGATGTAACCACATAAAAAGCATGAATAGATTTTTTGTATATAATTCTCCAACTGGGTTCTTATATTATAATTTTAAATACCTATTGCTTTGCTAATGGTATACTTAGAGCTGTGTTCAATGTCAGTATGTTCACAGGGTTAATTATTTACTCAAATTTTTGTATTTATTGTGTATCAAATTTGAAACAACTGAAGAGCTTAGATGTATGCAAATTAACACAGGTGGATTTACATAATCAGTGTTTGGAGAAAATCAATCTGACAAGTTGATATTAGTAATGACAGAGGAGAGAACTTAACTCCTATATAAAAATGAATAAAATATTTTATCAATATGTTTTGCCAAGACAGGCTTCATCGAATTCAGTGGGAATACAAATGTATCAGATACTTATCAGGAATTTACTTTATTAAAATGTTATCACATAGGGAAGGTCATTAATCTTATAGTCGCCAATCCTGTTTGTAGGTGCAATAAATTCTTCCTAATCAACATTATTTCTGTTCATGCAGCGATGGACCTGCAAAGTGAATCTCAAGTGGTTTGAATATTCTCCATCTATGTTTATTCCCATTCCTTCTCAGTTTTCCAAAAGATACTTTTAAGGCTCACAGTAAATAGTTTAGGTGATATTGTATGCTCTTGTCTTACACCTTTTCTTATCTTCATCTTTTTTGTATCTTCAAATAGTCTAATAATTGTAGTGCTATCTTCATATAATTCCTGAATGACTAGTTGAACCTGGATCTTTTATAGATGGGAATATGGCTTCTGATTGAAAGAATTGATATTCTATGAACTGAAATGAAATCTTTTTTTTGGCATGTTTCTTATTTATCTGAAACAATATTTCAGTGGGTTATCTAGGTTGTCAGTATTATCAAGTGTAGATATGTGTGTGTGTGTGTGTGAGTGTGTGTGTGTGTATGTATGTTTCTTTATATAAAAATACATAGATATGTTTTTTATTGTTACATTCTTCATCAAATAAATTTGTATTTTTTGTTTTAGCTATTGTTTTTATTTGCACATAATCATATCAACTTTAGCCTCGTTTTCAACTATCATTCTCAACACCAATCTAGATACTATTAAAGTACACTGATTAAACATTGTTTTCAAGTATGTCAAACTTATTTCTGACAGGAATCAGTGGATCTACAAGTAAATGAATTGTTTTCAGAATTTTATCCTGTATGTGACCATGCTGCATCTGGTCTTAGAGTTATCATAATAGATATTTTGAAAAAACACAAAATAATATTAAAATGTATAGAGGACAGGTATACAATGACACTAGAATAATGACAAGTCTTTATAATAGTCTGCAAACAAAGGAATTGCTGAAGTCACTCATTTTTTCGACACCATTGACTGCTAGTACAAGTTTTTCAATGTAAGTGTAAAGAGTTGGAAACACTACACAAAAAGGACATTCCATCGCAAACTCTCAAACGATTATGTCTGATTCGACAGTCTACAAGAGACAAAGTCTCAACAAATACTGGGTTTTAATTCTGTAAACTCATAAAAGCACTCAAAGAATTATTTTTAAAATCTAGGAATGTAGATGAGAAGGTTGAAGTACAAGTACTCATAAGTTTTTTAATGATACTTGTAATGTTTTCCAAGGCATTATCATTTATAATTCCTCAAAGTAAATACTTTCAAACCAAGTCTATCAACATGCAAAATGCTGAGACTCATCTTTATTCTCTACCATGCATCAGACTTGGTGGTACGCCTTGAACCTGCACTTCAATCAGCCCTGGCAGCCTTACTGTCGGGTTACTTCTCTGAAGGGGCAGCAGACCTCTGCAGCCAGATTGGGCATCTGCTTCAGCTTTGTGTCAGACATGCGCTTCAATATCTGTGCAGACAGCCATAGTGATGGGTTACTCCTCTAAAGGGACAAAACGGGCAGCAAATCCTTATAGCTAGCTTGGGCATTTGCCAGGAGAAGAAAACAAACCTATGACCTCGGATCCTTACTCCTATTGGTCCACCATAGTGAACAATAGGATGCTAACCATAGGGTTGAAGGGTGGGGTTATATATATATACATACATATGTATATATATATATTTATATATATATGTGTGTGTGTGTGTGTGTGTGTGTGTGTGTGTATGTGTGTGTGTGTACATATATATATATTTAAAATTTGTTTTAGAGAATGGTTTCCAATACAATTCCAAGTATTGACTTTCTACTTAGCTTTGGGCAACACACACGGATAGAAACATTGAATGAAATTCCTTATACTGATCCATACTCAAAACACGGAGGTGCAGAGTGGTGTAGCCGTTACCAGCATGGAAAACAGAATTGGTAAAGTTCAGGTTTTGGCAAAGGCTGCACATTTTCACTTCACTGTAATGCCCTTAAAAAAAAAAGGCATGCATCCACCTCTCCCACCAGAATTGGTCGATAACAGGGCAGTTGGAGTCCTTTATGCCTATTAGACAGTCCATCCCAGGCTAGCAACTTAATCCTGTAAAACCAACTTGCTATCAGATCTGCAAAACCCTATGCTTTGCAAGGAGCCAACTGGGGAAGAAAAATTTTGAAAAAATATTCACACACCTTGAATGGTAATTAGGAATGCTAAATGATTTACATTAAATAAAGGTATGGAGGGGTATAATTTATGGATGGTTTGGGAAAGAGAAGGAGAAACAATGTTTTAGAAAAGGAAATAGTAGAGCAGGAGCTTAGCTGCAATTCAGAAGTGGGGTTAAACACTTTGAAGGACTCCCTCCCTCAACTTTTAGCGAGATTTTTTATAGTATATTGTTAATAGAAATGGCAGTAAATGAACCATTATTAAAGCTTTTGTCCACCCACACTATTGGGGGCCCTGTAGTAAAATGATGTGGAGGTATGGGTAGTGGATCATATGCAGTGAAAGCAAATCAATAATTCTATGACACCGGAAAAGAGGAAAATGAAACTGATATTGATTAATTAATCTGAGTTGACGAAGAACTACTGATTCAGGCAGATGCAAGCGGAAACTTTGCAATATGGCTTTGTTAGCATCCAGTTGAGATTGCACTAATGATATAAGTTAACAATTGTTCTAAGAAGCCATATCAGGTTTCTAAGTAGGTTTCACAAATCTAAATGGTATACATTTACACTTGCCTTCATGTATATTCATTTACCTCTATCAACTAGTTATCTGTATTCATTCATGTCTGTCTGTTAATCTGTCTGTTTGTTCACACAACATCTTTGGAAGTTTGGGATGAATTTCAATGAAATTTCATGAAGGAGAGGTCAATGAGCCACAGAAGAAGTGACTGAATTTGGGGGCAGATCCAGGAATTTTTTCCTGCTTTGAATAGTAGCTATATATCTACATTACACCATATCTCCGAAAATTCTCAATGAATTTCAATGACAAATTTGTGGAACAATGGGCAATGAACTA
>OY735198.1:67649603-67972103 GCA_963457665.1 Thysanoteuthis rhombus | reverse complement strand
ACATATAGTATATACACATATAGTATATACACATAGTATATATATATAGTATGTACACACACATAGTATACACACATAGTATGTACACACACATAGTATGTACACACAGTATGTACACACAGTATATACACGTATAGCATGTACACGTATAGCATGTACACGTATAGCATGTACACGTATAGCATGTACACGTATAGCATATACACATATAGCATATACACATATAGTATATACACATATAGTATATACACATACAGTATGTACACATACAGTATGTACACATAGTATGTACACATACAGTATGTACACATAGTATGTACACATATAGTATATACACATAGTATGTACACATATAGTATATACACATATAGTATATACACATAGTATGTATGTATAGTATATACATAGTATATACACATATGGTATGTATACATAGTATATACATAGTATATACACACAGTATATACACATATGGTATGTATACATAGTATATACACTTATAATATATATATATCCTATACACGTATAGTATATATATTATATACACATATAGCATATATAACATATACACACATAGTATATCATATACACACACATAGTATATACGGTATACATACATAGTATACACACACAGTATACACGGTATATACAGTATACATACATATATAGTATATATATATATATATATATATATATATATATATATATATATATATATGTCTTTTCACATTGAACAGTTATAATACTACGAAACTTGTCCATTGATAGTACAATCAATATATATGTATTATATAAAAATTGTGTTATCCACTGACAACTGTTTTGTTAACTTACAACCGTCCAGTATGGCTATAGACAATCCAATACTCATACATGGATGAGCATATATATATAAATATATATATATATATATATATATATATTGTATACACACACAAATATAATTACATTCCTGTAAACAGATGTGTGTAGAAATCAATTGATGCATGGATAGATAAACATATTTATACAAATAGAGAGAGATAGAGAGATATAATAGTATGAGAAAAAATCAATGAAAAAAAAATGAAGCCAATCTATTTGACAGATCACGATTTTTGATGTCAGTCCATTTTAGTAGTAAAAATCAGATGATCAGTTGTGTTTATCTCCCTTTTACCTACAATGGAATGCAGATTTATCTCCCTTTAAACGTCTCCCCCTCTTTCTTGTTTTCAAGCCTTGAAACTAAAAAGGAAAATATATTGAAATACTGGTAAGATCATGAAATAAATGATATTGAAAAAATGAATACAAACTAGTAATCTATTGTGATAGTTTATTTTCCAGTTCAATGCTATTGTTGGCATTAGCATGGACAACACAAAAGTAAGCAATAGTGCTTTAGGTTCAGTGAAACAAAATGTTTGATGTAGTACATGGGTCTATGCCTGTTACTCGGAAAAATGGTATCTGATGATGAAAAATGTTTTAATTTAGCCTCCAAAAACTTATAAAATCATTCCAAACATCAATTTTTTTATGTACTTCTGATATTTGTAACTGTACTTGTCTCCCTTGAAGTTAAACATTGACTCCTGAAGTTTATTGAGAAGGCAAATTGATTCCATTTTTCTGTATCAATTGTTTCCCTACGTAGTGTCAACGTACGTTCTGTGCAATCCGATAAAAAATAAATCTAAATTGTAATCTGGAAAAATTAATTTGTAATTCAATGAGCAGTCGATATTTGCAAAGCATACTTTGTGGATGTAATTCAAAAATTAGAAGACATCCAAATTTTCTCATTGGACTACCCAATCATAAATTCAAAATGAGTTTGCTGAATTTCACTCGCATTGATCGATTTTTAGAAAATCAATTACCTCTAGAAATAAGTAAATTTCCTGCAACTTTTGTTCTGTGAATTATTGACAGAATTATAATTAAATGACGACACCACCACCCTGCAGGCTCTTATTTTGTTTGCAAGGGTAACTTAACCACATTATATACATAAGATAGGTGGTCCTGATCTTTGTTGAACGGAGGTCGATTCAAGGCTTCCCAAATCTAAGGGAGACAACTGCGCTCTGCAAGCAGCAATATTTGTGTACACGGGAGATTCATTCCCAGGATGAAGATAGTCCCGTCAGTCAGCGTCTTCAATCCTGACTTCTGAATGTCAGGTCAGCACTTCAAACTGAAAGAAAATATCTTCGCTCATTGACAAATCAATCTGTTCGAATTAACTTTATTTCAGGATTTGTGTGCGACTTATTATTACTCAGTGCTAAATAAGTATCCAGTATCTGATCAGTACATCCCGAACGAATAGAGCCGCAATCAGTTGGCCGATTATTGAGCCTGGGGGAAATTGAATCTATATTAACCCGTCATTTATTTTCGTTTTGAACCACACATTAATAATGTTGAAAATGAAAAAAAAATGTAAAAATGTAGTGCTTTGATTACATACGTTTCAAAGGACCTTTTGAACGAAATTGTATCTAAGTGCAACAATCACATCGAGAATAAGAATATAACTGTCAAGATCGAAGATGGAAAACTGGAGAAAATAAACCACTGCATCTACCTAGGACAGCGAATATCCATGAGACCCTCAAAAGAGGAGGAAATCAAGCGAAGAATCACTCCGGGATGGCAAGCCTTTGGCAGAGCAAATTCAAAATTCAAAAACCAGAAGATCCCCAAAATCCTAAAAAGATGAGTATACAACCAGTGCATTCTTCCGATAGTCATTTATGGAGCTGAAACATCAAACCTAACCAAGAGACAAACCTACAAACTGAGAAGCATGCATAGTGCGCACAAGAGAATTATGCTCAACCTCACATGGAGAGATCACAAGACAGCACAGTATATAAGGAAGAAAACGGGAGTCCGAGACATCATAGAATCTATTAGAAAACTTAAATAGCAATAGGCAGGCAATGTTGCGAGAATGGCAGACAACTGATGAACACAACATGGATCCCTGGAGATCACGTGCAAAACCGAGGCCGACAAAATACAAGATGGACAGATGAACTAGACAAATTTAGAAAATACTGGCTCCGCAACGCCACTGAGAGAGAAATGTGGCGAATCCTGGGGAAGGTCTATATATGTCCAACAACGGACAATGAAAGACTGGTGATGGTGATGTCGCATGTTGTTTTGGAACTGATGTCGCTAAGGTCGCCTAAGTTCAGTTGGTACGGTTCGCTAAGAATCATGAGGTCGGCCCTAAGTGCTGATTTCGTCCAAATGTATATTCACCATCATGTGTACATATCAGTACCGGCACTATGTCCGACTGCCTTGCCCCTGCAAACTTGAATTATCACCCCTAACAAATTAATTTTAAAGGGTCATTTTTGGACTTGAAAGGTCCTGATTTTCAATTTTATTTCTTATAACAAAATACCGTTACATTCAAACTTGTTCTTTTTTAATTGTATTCAAAGATATGTAAGTTTTAAAATAATGAATAATGAGCCCTATCGAGTTCATCGGTCTTGTCAATTTTCCCGGAATAAAGTTACCACAACCAAGAAACTTCTTTCCTGACGTATACATGAAGCGTTTACTTGAGTTGATTTTTCCTTTACTACGGTATACAGGATGCTTCATGCCCTCAGAAATTTAGAAAAGAGATTTTTTTTAAAAACTGACATAATAGAAAAACATTTTTTCAAGTGATTTTTCATGTTCTTATAAAATAGAGTAAAGCGTCGTTATTTTGAATTTAGCCGGTTAATACTGGTTGTAATAAAAAGGTGGTGTCCCAATTGTAACGCCGCCACAGATACTCATAATTCTTGTTGAGTCAGGCAAGCTGAGCTTGGGAGATTTTAGCGACACCAGTTCCAACGCAGCAATATTTCAGTCAAAGTATCGTGAGTAAACAAAGCGTATTTTTTTACATTTTTCTATTTTCAACATTATCATTGTGTGATTAGAAACACAATTGATAAGTGTAATATAAGATTCCTCAATAGTTCCCACGCTTTTCAAGTCACCTAACTACCACAATCTACGTATCTCGACTTGTATTAACGTGGGCTCAAATGCAATTCAATTGTGTTTTAACTGTCAAACTTTGCTTTGTTTTGTATGGTTCATCCGATGAGAGGCGGTTTCATCAGAAGGTGCCGATATGATAATTTGTTGAAACTATTCCTCTTCGTCTCTTAAGACTTGTAGCTTAGAGTGAAGTGTATCAAACCAGCTAGGGTTGGGGAGACCACTGTCCTTTGGCACATTCTTCCAAGTGTGGCGTCCTTGATCTAATTTCTTTTGTGCAATAAACGTCAAATTTATTCCATGACCTTGGAAGAAATCCTAGTGAACATTATATTTGCAATTGAAGATTCCATCATTCTCCTGACTTTTGAAATTAGGAAGACCTCAGAATGATAATGTCACTTGAACTGACCGCAGGAGGGACCAAAAGGAAAATCTAGAAGAATTGGCACCAGTTATCTCTGGACTTTTGGGAGAGAAATCAGTTAGTAGCGAGAATTTGGAAGAGGTAGGACATGAGTTTCCTTTGTTATATAAAAGCATTATGATTGCAGTGTTCCAACCATATGGAACTTTACTTTGTTTTAGGAACAAATTGAATAGGCCGGCCAGTTTCCTAGTGATGATCTTCCCCACTTTTCTGAGTAGGTCGATGGTGATGTTATCTGATTTAGGGGCTTCTCAACTGCATATACAAACTTTTCACAAAAATCATCACCAACTGAATCACGAAATCACAAAATGGAAACCAACCATGAGAGCAAGCTGGCTTTAGAAGAAGCTACTCAACCATGTGTGACACTAGGGGGCCAGGAGTACCCCGTGTCCTGAAAATTACTATGGCTGTTACCAAAAATTACTATGGTTATTACTAGTAATTACTATTGTTATTACAAAAGGAGTTATCTGTGTTAAAAGGGATAATGTGTTTTTCGAGATAATATGAGAATTGTGTGCTTCCAGGTGCGGGCATCTGCGATTTCTCAATCTAGTGTCATCTGTCAAGGCCTGGGTTGCAAAAACAAATGCTTTTGGAAAAAGGTTTTGTTCCCGATTCGATGACTTTGTCGTGGGAGGTTGAGTTGCCTGTACTTTTTCAATCTAGTGTCATCTGTCAGATCCTGGGTTTCGAAAACAAAGCCAGATATAAGGGTCAGTGTCTGGGGTCTAGAGAGAGAGAGAGAGTAAAAGCTTATGAAAGAAAAGTTATTTGCAGAGTCCTTGGGAGAGGGGGAGACTAATTTATGATATTGAACAGACCTGCGTCGCGAGATGAATGGGGGTCAATGTTTTGGGTTTTTTCCGGAAAGGTAGAGATGGCAGGAGAGGGAGAGAAAGGGAAGTCAATTACAAGAGATACAGTGTCGATACCAAGGGCTTAAATAGGAAGAATTTTCGTAACAGGCAAGCAGAGTAAAATTTGGGTTTGGAGAAGAGACTCGTTGCCGGCTCTCTCTCTCTCTCTCTCGTGTTAGACGCCGCCCTTAGTCACCGTCAACCGCTGCTACCATTCAGTAGACTACCGTTCGTGACATGAGAGACCAGTCGTCATTTTGACTTAGATGATAATCGGCTTCCTCTCTTTTCAACTGCGAATAGGCATTTCCCGTCTTCAGAGATATTGATAATCAATATTCTATATAAAACATTTAAACGAAATTCCGTCTTGCTGCCTTCTTTTACTAACCCAGAACCACGGCTGGTTTAGTATAGTTTGTGGGGACAGCACCAACAACAAGGAACACCCACACATGGACCACCTGCATTCGATAAATCAGTTGAAAGAGAAAGCAGCAGAATATAAGCTGCCACTTGCTGTAGCATTTATTGACTTTTTAAAAGGCCTTTGACCCAGTGGAAATCCTTAAGGTCCTGGAGGCCATCACTCAACAAGGTGCAGATCCTGTATTCGTTGAAGTGCTGCAAAATATATACAGTCACAGCAGCTCCTTTATCAGGCTACATAAAGACTCACAGCCCTTTCGGCTCCAAAAAGAGGTAAGACAAAACTCTTCACGGCCTGCCTCGAGATGATCTTCAGAAGACTAGACTGGGAGAAAAAAGGAATCAAAATAGATGGCAAATATCTGAACAATCTCAGATTTGCAGATGACAGCCCGTTTTGCTGAGAACCTACACGACCTCCGAATAATGCCAGGTGAACTAAATGAAGAGAGCAAGAAAGACAGCCTACACATGAACTTCAGCAAGACGAAGATCATGTGCAACAATCACGTCGGAAATAAGAACACTAAGATAAAAATTGAGGACACAGCACTGGGGAAAGTAAAATCACTACATCTGCATAGAACAACAAATTCCCATGAGACCTTAAAAAAAAAAAAGAAATAAATTATAAAAAAAAAAAGAAATCAAGCGGAGAATCACCCTCGGATGGCAAGCCTTTGGCACAACAAGCTCAACCTTCCGGAACAAGAAGATCCCATTAATCCTAAAAAGAAGGGTGTACAACCAATGCATCCTCCTGATAGTCACCTATGGAGCTGAAATATGGAATCTAACCAAGACAGACACGCACACTGAGAAGCATGCAACGTGCACATGAAAGAATCATACTCAGCCTCACATGGAGAGATCACAAGACAGCACAGTATATCAGGGAGAAAACAGGAGTCCGAGACTTCATAGAATCCATTAGAAAACTCAAATCGCAATGGGCTGGCTATGTTGCAAGAATGTCAGACAACCGATGAACATCACAACTCCCGTCATGGATCCCCAGAGATCACATACGAAACCGAGGCCGGCAGAGCACTAGATGGAGAGACGAAGAAAACAAATTCAGAAAGTACTGGCTCCGCGACGCCCACAATAGAGAAGTGTGGCGAACCCAGTGGAAGGTCTATGTCCAACGACAGACGTTGAGAGACTGATGATGATGATGAAGTCATAGTGGCACACACGAGAGCAAGAAAAAAAAATGAAGGGGTACTTCCCCACAAGTTAGGATTCTTTTTAATCGAATATTTTAAATAGAAAAAAGATCCAAAACGTCAATTTCTTCAATAATTTCGACTGCTTTGATTTGGATAGGGTTTTGTAGTGAGCATTTGGAACAACCATTTCTAAGATAGACGTACCATTGAATAATGGTAGGCTCAGATATGCTTATCATAATTGTAGTTGTCAACTCTTCTTGATCGGAGTATAGTTTGGTCATTACATGTGATAAACTTATGTGTTTCACTGCAAATTACCCGAGGATTAAAACTTTATCCCGGAGATAACATCCCTAATCAAAATTATTTGCTGATCTTGAAGTTTTTGTTATTCTGTGTCGGATGAAGCTTCCTCCAAGCAAATATTCTTCAGTGTTTTTTTCTTTTCAGCGAATGAGAAATTGGGATCTATCTATTTTGAAATCCTGGCTAATACCTAACTTTTTTTGCTTTCAAATATTCAGACGAATGGGCGCCAATCCACCGAGCCTGTTCTTTTTTTTCCTTGGTTATCTTTTCGGTGACACTGTCCCCCTACAACCCACCAGCTGTGCAACTGTTTCAAACCAGAGAGTGAATAGGAATAAACCTAATGTGGCCGAATTCGGGGTAGGGGGCTATTTACAATATAAATATAATGCTGAACTGGACCATAATTTTCTGTCCGTCTTACGAAACTTACTTTGAAGTATGTCGGTTAGTTCCACTGGAGAAACTTTTCATTTTTAATTATGTTCAGATGAATTTTTCGTGTGGGGGGATGATTTCAGGCGATCGTACTTCAGGTCCATATTAATATTATAGTTACACGTTAAAAGATTTCCAATATTTATTGTGAATGCACATGAAGTAGAATCGGCTAGCAACACAAATCCTGTACTTCAAAGATCAGACTAACCCATAGTTGGTAGACATGACAAACTGGTTTTCTAACTGACGTTGAATGTGTATAAATTCTCGGGTAGATAATCTAAGGTGGAGGACTTTATCTGGACTCTCGTCGGTTTATTAGTGTTGAGGAAGTTAACCAACATTCTTGAGACCCTTCCACCCTCTTATACTCGAGTAAAGACAATTTATCAACTTGAGTGAAACAACAAACAACTTTATCTTTCGAGAAATAAAAAAAAAATCAAGAACGGGGAGAGCAAGCAAAGGAGGCTTAAAAATTCAAAAATGCCGCCGTCACTGGGGTTTTCATACTTTTCTTTGCCTCTCAATCTTGGGGGAGGTAGAAATATACTCGAGTGGTTCTGCCATGGGGGCACAAATATCTATACGAACCAGCTGAACGTTTTGAAATTTCAAAGGTGTTCATAACTAAAATCAGCCATTATTTTCAGCCTCTGTTTTTCTCTTTTGCCTGAATCTTCTCATTCCCCCCATTATCCCTTCCAATCTTCCTCGTCTCTCCAGGCTTTTTTTTAAATCTAAATATCTTGCAAACAAGGATTAATTTCATGAATGCTCTTCATAACCCTTCAGTAAACAACTGAACGCCTTTCTACCCTCTTATTAAACCACCGAAACTCCTCTCTTCGTACACTCATTATGTTATTACTGAAAGCCTTAACATTCAAACGCAAGTAGGTAAGAAACAGACAATCATATACAAAGTATCTGATTGGTAGGTTTATCTCCATTCTGGCCCATTTATCAAGGCGGCATTGACACCATAACTTGAATTACTGGTCAATATTCGTTCACTAGGCTTAGTACGACATAGGGCATAACTGGGGGCAAATATAGATGGATAGGAAGATCGTTTACGCCAATCTTTTAAAATGGGAAGGACGAGCCTACCTAGAAAACCTGAATTCGAAATCTTTCGTCTTTAACTTGGCTCGAACATCCGGCACCACAGGGCAAGCTACAAAAGAAGTCACAGCTCGACTCCGTACCAAATATTAATCAATCTTCGTTCCCAAATTACGTTGATTTCTTATAAATTTCAAGATGTATTGCTTTTGTTCTGTATTTTAAAGTAAAACACCCGACAGAGTGCCTGACACCAAGCGATTATTTGTAAGCTAGTTTCGTTCTGATTGATAGATACATAGAGAGGTTCGAATTCACTTGGTGCCTCCCGCTTGTGGCCTTGTGCTGGGCAAAGCTAAACTTCTCAGGCACCTATGAACTTCAAAGCAACAGTACAACCGAGGATGTCCAAATCATGAACACAATACACCAAGCGTTATCCTAGTTCGTTCACCCTAGTTATTGCAACACATTTCTCTATAAATGCATGGTCATTCTTTGATATCAATATATGTCCTAATAAAGCTACATTTTGGAAGTGCAAAAAAATCTATTGTTGTAGCTTATCCATCTTTATATTTTTGGTGATTTCTTTAGAAAGCTAAAATGTTCACCATGTACAGATCATCTGGAAATTATTTTTCGCTTCTAAAAAGTACGGAGTTTGTTTTTTTTTAATTGAATTTTTCCAAACAATATTGTATATCAAAGAAACATTTGTATTTTGAGGTCACCAAGGGGAGTGCCTCTAAACAGAACGGTGATTGGTTTATTTAAGGTGAATTTGTGACAAGCGCCATTTTAGGAGATAAGAGATGAATTTCAACGAAATTCAGCTGGTTTGGGCGTGTCCCATGTTCTAGGATTCACTTAGCTTGGGTCTAAAAATAAAATGGAATGTTCAAAATGTCAACATCAGAATTTCATCACACGTGTATACGATATTAAAACTATGACAAAAACGTTCTCAATAGATATTGGAGAAAAATCTTCACATAAATCCAGGGAAATGATTTTAAAAAAAAGGGGGGGGCAGCGGTGACCGTTCACTATGTGTGAATCCAGAATATGTAATCCTTTACGCTTAAACTAAGTTTAACCTATTATAATTAGTCGTTTATCTTTCGTCGTTGGACATATCCTCCGTATTCCTCCGGTCTTGGTTACGCACGTGATCTCTAAGGATTCATGTTGTGAGTCGTGATGTTCATCAGCTGTCAGCCATTCTTACCACGTGACGAGCCCATTGCCACTTGAGTTTTCTAGTGGATTCTGTGATGTCTCAGACACCTGTTTTTTTACCCCTGATATACTGTGCTCTCTTGTGATCTCTCCAGGTGAGGTTGAACACGATTCCTTCATGTGCACGTGGCATGGTTCTCAGTTTTAGGGTTCGTCTCTTGGTTAGGTTCCATGTTTCAGCTTCATAGGTGACTATGCTGAGGATGCATTGGTTGTATACTCATTTTAAGACTGATGGGAATTTCTTGTTCTTGTAGCTTGAGTTTGCTGTACCAAAGGCTTGTCATCCTAGAGTGATTCTCCACTTTATTTCTTCTTCTTTTGAGGATTTCATAGAGATTTGTTGTCCTAGGTAGGTGTAGTGGTCTACTTTTTCCAGTTATGCGTTTTCAATTTTGACCGTTGTGCGTTCATATCCGACGTGATTGTTGCACATGACCTTTCTTGCTTTCCTCACTCAGTTCATCTGGCATATGTTGGCGGTTGTGGAGGTTCTCTGCAAAAATAACGATGTCGTCTGCAAATCTGAGGTTGTTCAGAAAAAAATGAAAAAGAGAAGAAAAAGACTAACCAAGTTTGCCGCAAATCAAGAACATGATAAATAATAAAACTTGTTGATATCAACTTCTAAAAAAGTAGTGGGTAGGTTCAGTGAGGGATTTTATGACCAAAAACTATCAGGTCATTTTTTTTTTGTTTCTGACACACCAAATACAAATATTGTATTATTTTACCATTTGATGGAATGTCTACCAATTGTATTCATCCAAAATCTCATAAGGTTAGGAATGTGATACAGGATTTTTATAAATGTAGTTATGGATAAGTATGAATGTGGACAGCACTGTGAGAAGAAGAAGATTGCCCAAATCAACATTTTGAGTGCTTAAAAAGATCAACCTAAACGAGGTTTCCAAAAGACGATATAAAATATTAGGTTAGAAAGAAAGTCCTGTGCGTTTTTGCTGCGATATCTTTGAAGCTATTTTTCGATCATGTGAGGCAAAACCATTCATATCTTATTCCTTTTCTATCAGTAATATCCAATGTCGAGACGATTTTTTTTTCAAATATTAAGTTGGAAAGAGTCCTGTCGAATTTTTGCTGCGATATCTTTGAAGCTATTTCTCCATCATTTTAGGCAGAACC
Organism: Thysanoteuthis rhombus; assembly: GCA_963457665.1. Classification (NCBI taxonomy): domain Eukaryota; kingdom Metazoa; phylum Mollusca; class Cephalopoda; order Oegopsida; family Thysanoteuthidae; genus Thysanoteuthis; species Thysanoteuthis major. The sequence continues at coordinate 67,960,986 of OY735198.1, read as the reverse complement.
ATCCATGAAATCTTGTTATCATTCCTTATCTTACGGAAATATCCGATGTCGCGTTGAAGAAAATTTGATTTGTTTGGACCTCCTCAAAATGAGCGCGGATGAACCATTTTAGACACTGCATGCTCTCAGAGTTCAAAGAGGGTCTATCAGCCGCAGAAGCAGCAAGAAATATTTGTACCGTCTGTGGGAATAGAGCCCCGTGTCAGGAGATGCCAGCAATGGTTGATTCAATTTCGGTTGGAAAATCTTTTTCCCAAGAAAGGAAAAAAAAAAAAAAAAAAAAAAAATCACCTTTGTTCTAGGCGATCGACTTCAAACAAAAATCATATTCTCCTGTGACTGGAGAAAGCTGACAGCGAGAAATGGCACACCAGTTCAATACATGCCAAACAACAATCATGAAGCACCTCCATTGGCTTAGTGAAGAGTCAAAACTGGCTTAATGATTCCTACATGACTGATATCCAACTACTGGAGAGTCACCATCTGCTCATCCAAGACAAGACATGCTACAGACTCATTTCTTAAAAGGATGGTTTCTATTGATGAAGAGTGGATCCTTTATTATCCTATTCGTCGAAAGAGACAATGGTTACAGCCCAAGAGAATGTGTGTGCCTGTACCAGAACCATGATCTCACCCAAAGGATCTAATGCTTTGCATTTGATTGGATATGTAGAATGTCGTCTATCATGAAGTATTTAATAGTAATGAGAATCAAAACTGATAGATATTGTCGCCAATTGGAAGAATTAGATCAGTCACCGCCAAACATTGTTATTATCATCATAATCATCATCTGTTTACAACATTTCTTTGGCAGGAAAGAATTTCACCAATTATGCAGAGGTTGGAAATGACAATTTTTTTTTTGCTTCAAAACATGAAGAATTTTAAGATAAACTATACAAAACTTGGAGGCCCAGAAGGTCTCACAAAACTTGAATACATGTGCTTACGCCAAAACCCAGCACTGCTCTTTTAAAAAGGTAATGATGGGGAGCTTGAATTTATCTTGCATGTCATGGAATTTATCTTTCATTTTTCGATTTGTTCCAGAATTTTCTCTGCAAAACTAAATCTACTCATCGATTCACTGGCTGCACAAATTCCTTTTTAAGTACAGCAGACCCCAAATCAATTTTACCAGAAGTTCAATAAAGTAAATCAGAGTCAAGTTCCTACGGTGTATTCCCAGTCACAAAAGCACAAACTCATTTGAGTCATCATCTTCACGGAAAGTATGGCTGTTCTGGCAATGTCCTCAGCCATGGATATTTGTAAAATCGTGTGTTTTGTAAAGCTGAAGTTAAATCTTGTGTGGTCTAAGGTATGTTTCGGATACCGTTATTCTGTTGGGTGCTCTATGGTCATCACATGATCGCTTCTCTTGCTATATATTCAGTGGTGACTGCCAAGGATTTCTCGGTGGACGGATCGTTGTAATGCTTTCGTGCCGTATCGTTTATGGTTTTGCATTTATAGGATTATCGTACACTTTGCAGATTTTGATTACAATATTCCAACGATAAGTCAAAATAATGGGTCCAACTTACGCGCCAACTTGTCGAAAGGGAAAAAAAGGTCCAGAGCGGGCGGGGAGGGAGAAAAAAGGTCCAGAGCGGGCGGGGGAAGGAAAGACAGTCCAGAGCGGGCGGGGGAAGGAAAGACAGTCCAGAGCGGGCGGGGGAAGGAAAGACAGTCCAGAGCGGGCGGGGGAAGGAAAGACAGTCCAGAGCGGGCGGGGGAAGGAAAGACAGTCCAGAGCGGGCGGGGGAAGGAAAGACAGTCCAGAGCGGGCGGGGGAAGGAAAGACAGTCCAGAGCGGGCGGGGGAAGGAAAGACAGTCCAGAGCGGGCGGGGGAAGGAAAGACAGTCCAGAGCGGGCGGGGGAAGGAAAGACAGTCCAGAGCGGGCGGGGGAAGGAAAGACAGTCCAGAGCGGGCGGGGGAAGGGAAGACAGTCCAGAGCGGGCGGGGGAAGGAAAGACAGTCCAGAGCGGGCGGGGGAAGGAAAGACAGTCCAGAGCGGGCGGGGGAAGGAAAGACAGTCCAGAGCGGGCGGGGGAAGGAAAGACAGTCCAGAGCGGGCGGGGGAAGGGAAGACAGTCCAGAGCGGGCGGGGGAAGGAAAGACAGTCCAGAGCGGGCGGGGGAAGGAAAGACAGTCCAGAGCGGGCGGGGGAAGGAAAGACAGTCCAGAGCGGGCGGGGGAAGGAAAGACAGTCCAGAGGGTGGTGAAGAGAGAAAATTTCAATTCCGTGGGTTTTGAAGGCTTAAGCTTATCGTTAAGGGCAACTGATTATGTACACACAGAAAGGCACTTCGATAAATGAAAAGTAGCAAGATCCGAGAAAACTAGTCAGTGTCCATTCTCAGTTTTTAACAGTTTAACAATATTAAATGCTTTTCCAATCAATTCGAAATTTACCTTTCCACTTTTTTAGGATTTGATTTTTTCCACATTGCACAAGGTTCGGGGCGTTGTTTACAATCATATCAATCAGCCGTCATAAGTCGCTTAATTACTTGTATAATATCTTTCACCTTGATCAACCAACAGATCCATGATCTTTTTCTATCTCTTAGAGGTATCCCTAACATTGCTCTTTCCATGGCGCTCTATGCAAGAGCAAAAACAAAAGTAATGTACGAAAATACCCCCCCCCCCAAAAAAAAGGTCCATAATATAGAGGGTGGGGTTTAAAGGAGGATGATGATGTTCGAGAAAGTCCATGACAGCAGAATGAGACAACACGTCATGATTGGCTGGAAATGGTATGAATAAATCGAGACGTGTCGAGGAGCACCTTGCGATGCGCTTAAAGCACAGACTGTACATACATACATACATACATACATACAACACATATCCCTTTTAGCATCAACCCTTTTTTAACATTAAGAAAAGTAGTAAATTCTGTAAATTCAGAAACGTTTAATTTCTCAGTTATACATTTCAATTGATTGAAGTCTTGTGGACGAATTATTTTTTATTTTTATTTTACAACACTTTATATATTTTTCCATTAATTCTTGGGAAAAGTTTGTCTATCCTCTAAAGACGTATAAACGGTTTCGTGTAGAGCTACCAAATTTGGTATGCATACTTATTAGACCCAGGGGGAGATTTTAACATGAAAATCATAAGATTGATCCTCGCAAGAAGAAATAACTTGACTGACAGAAACGAAACCTACCAGCTCACCATCAGTATTAAGGTATCCCTTCACTGCCATTATAACAAACTGCGATCCCAGTCTTATCTTTACTTTTAGCGAGAGGTTCAATTTACAAAATTGAGTTTAATGCTAAACTAGACCCTTAATTTGTGTGTCAACGAATCTACTGTATGTCAGCTTTCATGTCTAAACCGATAATAATGATCCGATTTCCATCCATCTATTCAATTTTGACCTCTCACCCTGCGTAGACAGGTGCTTCGTTTAGTTCAATAGATTTAAAAGATTGTATTTGCCGCATCACCAGAATAACATTCTATCAATAATGTAAACACACGGTGAAATGGCATTGGACACACTGGTTCTCCTTAGCTCCCCGAAATTAAGCAACATCGAGCCCTGTCGATACCTAAATGGGTGACCGTAAACCGAAGAACATAGAGATATCTCTCCCACCCCCATGGACCTCACCCTGCTACGATGGCCCATCACTCTCCTGATCTGGAGATTTGCAATTTCCTAAATGGTACATCCAACAGAAGTCTGAGACAGCTCAGAAAACGTAAGGGGTCCCAGCAAAATGTGAGACAACAGAAAGTACCAAACGGTGGTAACCAGCCAACGTGGAAAGGATTGGGGCCCTACAAATTACTATCCCATAGACAAGACGCAGTAGATAACCAGTGACATCCTATGTCGAAAGATATCAAACCTGAAGTTAGTAAACACACTAGAAAACGCACATAGAATGCTTCACAAAAAGCAGCTCTTTTGCAACAAGTTGCTGGTTGATGGATAGTGGTGTTCAAAGCAAGAGTTTCCTATCATAACCAAAAAATCATGATCAGAAACCCTTATTTCGAGTTTTTCTGTCATTCTTCCATCATTCGGAGGTAAGTCCTTATCAAAGGCCTTCCTGTGAGCATTCTATTGGCTTATCAAGAACTATCCCAACGTTTTAATACATCAAAATACACACTATTTTAAGGTTCCTGATGCCCTGATAGTACAACCCTTTTGCCTAGACAAAAGACCTTTTTTTTAACCACCGAGGGACTGGTAATTCCGAACAAGGTAATTGTACTTTGTAAACGACACACTAGAAGAGCAAATGAATGAAATGTTGATAAATGAAAGTTCAAAGAGCTTAAATTCATTTCAACAAACTTCATCGGTACAGATATTGAGCTATTAGAGTCTACTCAGTTAATATGGCCTTTATGATGGATCGTGAGCAGATAATTTACTAAAATCATCTTAGTTTGACACAGGGTAACAATGGAGCAAGCAGTGAGGATAGAACTCGCCACTATAGATCACGATACAAAAGTGCTTACTATAGCCCTATAATAAGCGCCTGTGTAGAGAGTAATTCACAGGGAAATAGTATATCTAAAAACAGAATCAATTTTCTCTTCGTAAGTCTTATTTAAATCCCCCTTTTCTACTCTTAAGGCCTTTACCACTGTATGATTTTCGATCAATTCGAGTCAACTTCATTGTCGTAAGCACAACACAAGAGTTACCAATGGAAACGCCTGATAAAAAAAATGTCGCCTCAGAATAGATCGCCTTAAATTGGGCGATTGAAGATTTTAAGAAAAAAACTTCCGGGATCTTTTTTACCATGACTCACTCACTGTGAATAAGACTCATTTATATCTATGAATATAAGTATTTGCAAAGTCATAGAAAACAAAATTCAATATCTCAGTTGTGAATATCACATGGGTTAGCTTCTTTATCAATTATGCGGAGAAAAAAATTCAAATTTGATCGTAAAACGTTTTTGTTTCAATTGGTCATTTTAACTACCAGGGAAGATGATTATAGTTATCACTTTGGGACAGGATCTTTTATATAAAAACAGGCTGGTAACATTAAGCAATTGTATGTATATATATATATATATATATATACACACACACACACAAGGGAGCAGCCTATTGTGATCACCCTACTGCTTGGGGCAGACTGCTTTTGATAACTAACCATTTGGTAACATTATCAGTGATTATGAGTAGCTTTGTACTTATAAAGATAAACTTCAATTTCGAGGAAAAAAAAGTATTTTTAGGAGTGAAAAAAAAAACCAAGTAAATCCTGTTACTATTTGTGAGAAAGGATTGAGGGGATGGGGGTAAAGAATGCAGACGATCTCTCAGATCAGACTGAAAAACTTATTGTTTAAATATATATATATATATACATATATATATATATATATATGACTGAACACAAAATCGAAACTTATGTAACCATGGTAGTTATAAAATCTGCACGTGCGTGTGTGCGTTGCAGGTCATAAAATGAAATACAAAAATTAGAAAAACGAAAGAACAAAAACTCACCACTTTCATCGTCGCTGGCGCTGGTACAAGCCACATCCATTATAGGACTCATACAAATAAAATTCTCTCCAAACTTCCTGAACGTTGAAGGTCTTGGCGTGGAACAAGCAAACGTGTCCTGTAAAAACCTACCTGCTACACTGAAACCGCAAAGCGGCCCTACGATGTGCAAGGGGTCTGCAAAAATAAACAAACCATACGTTGAAGGTAATATCCAAACTGGTGCCGTAGTCTGATACTAACAGCGAGTGCTAGTATAGACAGTTCTTGTTTGATTATCTATTTACGAGACGAATGATGTTTGAGCGGCAAAAAAAAAAGGTAGGTCGCTTGCTGTTCAGTTCCTCAACTTAGTGTCAAAACAGATATTGAACCAGCAACTGATAGCAGGTCTCAAGTTTTGTAGCCCTCCTGGATTACCCGTTACTATAGTGCAGGAAAAACGTGATTACATAGGAGTGCTGACGCGGCAAACACTCTTTACAGTAAAAAAAAAATATATATATATATCAGATTAAATATTCTAAACTATTTTTACGGTGAGATTGTTGATCATATTGAGCAATCGTTTGTTTTGTAGGAGAAAAATGTTCTGAACCTTTTCATTCGATTTGTAATTTTTTTCCTCCTCAAGATTTCTCTAACTACACCTTGTAGAAATAATCTTTTAGAATAGTATAAAAGTGGAGATTAGTTATAACAGACACTAAATTCTGAGTAAGAATTCTAAAATACTAAATAAATAAAATTGATACGATACAAACATCGCTGGTTTTATGGGGAAAATGCGGAAATGAATAAACAATATCTACATTATCTATTCATGCAATATTGAATTTTGTATTATAAGTGTTGTAAAAATTGTTTTTCTTTATTTGCTCTTGTTAATGATTTCCGCCTTGATGTCTTCCAAAATTATTGACCCCTAAAGACATTGAAGCTTTTCGGTTATGATCGCCATGTAAGACTAGGTTTTTTTTCTATATAAAACAAACTCATTAATGGGAAATTTTTTTTATCAAAACGGAAGTAATATAACGGCAATATAACCAGTGTACACTTGATAAATAAATTGTTATCAATGGTGCAGAAGAGGTCAAGGGGCAAGAGGTCCGATTTGCACTCTTTTGACCTTACTTCACCTCTTTCAGTGAGTGAGGGGTTGGGAAGTGCTGCCCAGAAACCAAGATACAATAATTGGATTCCGACCACGAATGGCCAGAACTCTCAGTAAAGTTCTGAGAATCTAAATACAGGGATCGCTCGCTTTTAGTAAGGTCGCTTTTCCGCCTTCACGGAGGTGGGGGGGGGGGGCAAAAAGCAAGAAAATGTGTTCAGTTTTTGTTTTGCAGTAAACCGTTATAGACGCAGTGCACACCCAATTCAACTCTTTCACTGCAGTCTGCTGAACCTCTCACTACTCCAACCTCCGATGACTCAGCCTAACATGCCATCATCACCATGTTTTGGGTGAGGGAATGGTGAAAAGTATTTCCTATATAAATTAATGGTAATTGCCTTTTCGCTTTACACCATTTCGGTTTACGATTTTTAAAAAAAATCTAAAACTTCACTTTCGGATAGATGGGGAAGCCTGTAATGGATTTGTATATTTTTATGTAGAATCAATTACACTGGTTCCCAAGGTTGCTTAAGGTAGATATGACCCGGGTTCAGAAGATTTCAAAGAATTGCACCCAAGTTGTTGGCCAAGTTATGTGAATTGAAGAGAAACTATTTCCCTCAGTCTCTTCAATAATAAAAAATAATAAATAAATAAAAAAAATGTTGGCCAGCTCTTCAGTGTCTAGATGGTTTGCCACCAGTCTTGTCAATCTTCAAACGAGACAGGCGAAAAATACGCTAAAAGCCTGGCCCCTGGGGATCTATTTCTCCAAGCAGCACCTTCCCATTGCACGAAAGAGGTAGGATTAATGACACAAAATTCAGTGGACTTGGCCAGTTTTTGAACATGCTCATTCAAAGACATGAAGCTTTCCTTATCTCGAAATTTACAAACGTTGCATTAAAATAAACAATGAACCAGAATTGAAACTTTCATAATTTCCCCTCTTTTGATGCCCGACCTTTCAAATCTCCCTGCGCCGTCAGCATTCTCACTTTGTCCGAAGAAAACAGACTAATGTGAAATCATCCGACTATGCATAAACGTACTAACCAGGAGCACAGGACAACCACCCCCAACGAAGGTTTTCCCATACGCCCATATATCCAATGTACAGTGTGACTTTCTGTTCGTTTCTGTATATATTGGTCTCTGGGTTCAATCACTATTTAATAAAACTGTAAAGGACATTGATAAGAGGTTAAAATTTACATTATTAACAGATTTGAAACTGATCGATCAAATCTTGAAGGAAGAGTGAAGAAACCAACTTGAGGTAAGGTAAAGTGGGAATTTTTTCATCTATGATAACCCTTATAATATATATTGCGCAACATGAAATGTCCGTTCGATTCATTAGGATGAAAAAAATTGCCAAGAAATTTATTCTTGGCATTTACTTTATCAAATAACATTTTCCACGGTCAGGTCGATTTCCCTTCGGCAGTCCGAGAATAATTTAACTGCGCAAATCGGAATAAATAACTTCCCGATGACAATTGAGCTCTTAATCCGCTCTGCCCGACCGTTCTTATCACTGAGCTACAGGAACTAGTGGCAAAGTGAGTCCAAATCAAACCCTTAAACTCCTCGCCCATCCCAATCTGAGCTATTTTTCATTATCTTGCTATTCAATATAGGTATTGGTTATTTTGATAGAAATATTGTAAATAACTTTTAATGTATTTGCTACTATTTACCTCCCATCTCGATTTGTGTTGCTTTTTATTGCAACTAAACTCAGACCGACATAAAATAAATTAACAGCGCGAATCGGGATAAAAAAAAAGGTTCCTCGTAAGAATTGAACTCACGGTTTGACCCCTTGGGAGAGATGATTAAAAGCCTTCCCAAGGGCATACGTTCGAAGCGGGCAGTCAATTTCATTTTCCGTGCTGTTGGTCATTAAATCAACCATGCACTTCCCCAATTGCTACATTTTGCTCAATTTATTTTCTTTACATACAAACAATCTTATTGTACTTATTTTATTCGACCATCATGAATACTTCCCTAAATTTAATCAGCAATCATAAATGAATCAGTGGAAGAAAGTCAAACATTGCACTAGTCAATATCTGAACCAGATGTTCATTTAGTAACTTTTCTTCGTTTGGGCGTAAACCTTGCCTTTTAGCGATAAAGAAAACTACATTGGATCCGAGGGACTTCGACACTGTACACGCACCCATTGTATAATAGATGTTTGCAAAAGTTTCCAACGGAAAAAAAAGGAGTTCTCAACTGAGTATCTAGTCTCAAGATTTAAAAAAAAAAGAAAAAGAAAAAAGAGCCCTGGAAGCTGTCACGTATAAAGAGTATTCAACTAAGTTTACGGATGAATAACTCTCTGATCGACTGATTGCACGAGTTTCTTCAATTCATGAATTCCACAAAAGCTGAAGTACTTTAAAACTTGAGAAAATTTAATACATTTATACCCTACCACCATACTAAATGCCATGCTCAAAATTTTCCGCAGGAGCTTGGGTATTTGATACTAAGACACGTGAACTCGAGAGATGAAAAAATTATGATCGATGTAAAAGGAAGATTATTCATTAACGGGTGCCGCAAAATCGAAGAGCATATCACCCGGGAAAGAAGCGATACTCATTTGAATAAGGCATGGAATAAAGAAAATGCTGGATATCAGAATTGAGGACAATATTTAGGTCTTTGTTATACCGTACTGGGAGATAAATTCGGCCTAATAATATCAGCCAAAGGTTTTAGGAGTTCGGAGACTAGAAAATTTTAGATGGGATCAATTTATTCAACTGCTAATCATATACTGTATTAATGGGGTGAGGTGAGCTTTTACTCAAATTAAAAAAAAAATGAATCGCTTGAAAGTGTATAGGTACTAGTTTGAGTCAATGAATCCAATTTTTGAAGTAATACTTTGAGATGTTGCTATGCTTGCCTTCACAGAGGAGTAATGTTATTGTGTAGCGAGTAGAAAGGAGTAACACTAAGCAAGCGAACGTTATAAATCGTTACAAACAATCACAATACTCCCGTTAAAGACCCCGAAATTGTTAGCTAGAATAAATTTATACTAACAAATGTTTAAAATCCTCAAACCTCCCATGTGGCATCGAAACATCTTAAATTTGATTTTCAAAGTTTTCCTTGGTAATGGTGGAGGGGTACCCGATCCCCACTTTCACCGAGAGAAGGCAGCCCTGTGTGGCCTCACGATTTTGCAAAACATAACTATTTCTAAAGTAGTGATGATTTAAAAATAACTATTTTTAATGATTGATCCTATCTACCGAATTCGATGGCATAACAGACAGACTCTCGATTTCAACAGGAAACATTAACAAAACAAAACAAAAACCACCGGCCCCATTCATAATCCATTTTTTTTTAAATGGGAAAAAAAATTCAAGTTCTGGCCAATATGAGGTTTGACAGTGAGGTTTACTTAAGGTCATTCTGGGGGGTGGGTGGAGGGTATATGTAATCAAATACGGTAGTGTTAAGCTATGTTCGTAAGGAATTCGAGGATTAGGTTTTACAAATCTTTAAAAGTTACGTATCGTCAAATCTGGGTCAACGGCTTGAAATAGCCAATGATCATTTTACAAGAACCAAGTTAAACTAATCATCATGGTTAGGTTCAAATCGGTCTTGGTATTTCAGACTAATCGTTGATATTAAGAAAAAAATCTCTTTACTTACCAATAAATCCTTCATCATATGCTTCCATTGCCTGCAGATAAGAAAAAATAATTCATTTTACCGCTTGATTGATTTGAATTATTTATACCAAGAACGAATTTCTTTTCCTCTTTTAAACAAAAGTTATGGTGGCGCTGGCATACGACATCTAGTTTTCCAACGCATTTCTTTGTTTTGAGATTTTCATTACAGTTGCGGTTACGTTTAAAAAATTACTTATATAATTGAACAAAAACTATGTCCTACAACTGTATTTGAATACATTTTTAGAGGGGAAAAACGCATGTCTACACAACTGACGACACGAACTGACCTGAATGATTTTATTCAGATTCGACACTTGCTTCTGAAATAGTTATGGAATATTTCCGTTTATTTTCTATGGTATCAAAGGTTTATTTATATTTTGGTCGCGTAAAGAAGTCCCTGAACAATGAAGACACCACCAGTTGTGGAAATAGGGGCGGGGTATGCAGGGTCTTACAGCACTTTGGACCCTAGAACATTACCAAGCGAGTGATTACTGAAAAGTTTAATGTAAAAATCAAATACTAACATACAGAGTAAAAATGTCCAGAGTTGAAAACTGCATGTCTGAATCAAACATCCTTAGATTTATGTTGTTAGTGTAACACTTATACAATTGATAAACCTTTAGTAGCCTATAAATCTAATATAGGCTTTAGCCCAGGAATAGTCTCCAGCAATGCTACTGTATGAGGGTTTCTATTTCTTTTTTAAGATACTAGGCAGGGATTTTATTTCCTTTTTGGAATTACTGGAAAGCTTGAGAGAATTATACGTTTCGCCCAGTGTATAAGAATTCTGAAACATGTACACGTAATTCAATTGTTGTAAAGTAGTGGGTTACATTTGCTGCCTCGGTCAACTAGGATTCTGGAGTTGGTATTTTAAGCAAAGCTTATTAAAGAATATTGAAACGCTCATTAGAACAATGAAATGGCAAATTTAGATCCCCTCCCCCCTTTTGGCAAGTTACCAAATACTAAACTTTAAACAGATTTATTCCCCGGTAATTTTACTATACGGTCATGTCCATACGGGATATAATCAAAATATGTTTAGTTTTAATCGTGTGAAGAATAGTTACAACTGAAACAAAGAGATAGTTGGGAAAGTACTTGGCATTTCATTAAAAGATTAGAGAATCTTTGAAATTCAACTTACACTGCAATTAATGGCCGATGTGCACTATAAAACAGTAATTGTACAGATCTCTGTCACAAAAATTGTATAAGTTTTAGAGAGCAACTTTCAACCAAATAAGTATCCTTGATTGATGTCAAAGCATTAGACTTTTGTAAAGACAAAAGCAACGAAGCTATTCATCTGAAGATGAAAATAAAAGAGGGGCTCAGTTGGAGATACAAGTTTTCTTGTCGGGGTGAATCAAACATACGATCAGATTTTTTTTTTCAAATCGGTCAAGTTGGACGGGGGCGGGACACTTGTATTCTAATAATTTTGCGGCGTATATGAAAAAGTTAATGTGAGGTGTCATCTCATTAGACTGTTTCTAAGTGGAAGGGCTTTTGCAAGTGGAGGTTAAGCAAATGATTTTTTGTACGGGAATCAGGGGGATGGACGTGTACAAAATACCGGTAAGGCTGAATTCATAGTTTGAGTAAGAGTGGATTTACTTTGAAATGTTACCAGAGGGATAAAATACACGTTGTCCAGTTTTAGATGATAAATAACAGCGATGAATTATACTCAACAATTAGAAAAATGTTGCTTAGCGAAAAATCTTTTTTCAAAAGTGAGACATATTTTTTTTTTTCTCTTCAAAAGTAACCGCCGATATGATAGTATAAAAAAAACAACCCTAAGATAAAACTATGGGCTGTGAACAGTTTATAAAATAAACCAGACTTCTGCACAGCCAATCGGGGGAAAAAAAACTTACCTATCAAATAATCAGATAGTTGTTCTATAATTTGCATATGTTTTAACATTTCCATATCAGATGACTTTGAAGGGGAGGGGTTACTTTTTAATTTTCATTTGTTTATTATACCTTATTTGCTGCTCTATTGGACACACTAAAAGAATGGTATCTAAATATTGCGCATCGGCCAATGTGTTGGTATTACGGATGCGAGGCCTTGTATCGAATGCTCGACCAGGAAACCCAGAAGTATTTTTGCGGAGTAAAGACGGACAAATACCGGCGTTATTCATTTGTCATTCATACTTGCAGATATGCACTCTACAAAATTTGACAGGATTGATAACCCTTGGGAGATTGTAAAAGATAAATTAAAAAAATCACAAATATTCCTTGAGCTCCCTTTATTTAGAAGAATTGTCGTCTGAGAGAAGCTCTCCCTCATTTAATTAGTTGAAGTGAAGGCAGTAAGAATATAGAACTCGGTCTGACTGCAATAGCTTACCTAGCAAAAGTAATACATGCATTGTTTTAACTATACCATAATTTTTTCCGTGTAAATCAAAACGTAAAGAAACTAAATTGAAAAATACGACAATTAAATTTTAAAATACAGTGACCAAATTTAAAACTACAGTCATCGAATTAAAAATAAGACAACCAGATTTTAAAATACACCATGCAAATTAAAAAAAAAAAAGCCAAGCAAATTGAAAAGCCTAGCTAACTGAGTCGTGGTATGGATTTTCAATTTGTTTTGTTCATTCTTAAATTTGCTAGGTGTATTATTAAATTTGTTTGCCTTAATTTCTTATTTGAATGTCGTAGTTTATGCATGTGGTATTTTCATATTTGGTCGCCATATTTTTTCAATTTTCTGGCTTTACTTTCCAATTCACTTGGGAAAAGATACAGTTAATCTTGGTGAAAATAGTCTCCACTGCAGGAGGTAGGGGGCCGGGGTGTAAAAGTGAGAGGAAGCGGTTATGCGCTGCGTCTATAATGGCTAGCTGCAAAACAGAAGCTGAACCTTATTTTTGCTTTTCGCCTTTTTTCAGAAAAGCGAAAATAAGGTGTAAAGCGAACTTGAGAAAAATGAGGGCTACCAGCATTTGAATTCTATTAGATGATTCTTCAAGAAGAAAAAACGTTTCAGTTCGAGAGTCTATTGTTCAAAAATTTTCATCAGTAAAACTTGTTACCTTTAAATGGAGGAATCCATGTTTACAGATCAAGAAAATCACAGTTTATTATGTGTAACTAGTGCTGGGATAAAGCAACTGGACGCCCTGTGCAAGGACGAGGCATCTCAAAGTAGAGGTCGACGCCCTTTCACGGGCCGTGCAAAGGTTATTGGGGGTCACAGAAATATTTTCAATGAATAATTATGTAGCTAGCTTTATTTTTATTATCTCTACTAGCTAAAAATACCGGCCCTGTGGGTGATTATCCCGAACTATGGAGCCTACAAGTAAGTGCCCTCGATTTAAGTAATGATCTAACGTTTTACGGTCGTAGGCTTCATATAGCTGGGGATACTCGCCCACGGGTGGGATTTTCAGGTACTTTATATAAAACTATCAGTTTTTCAAAACTTTTATTTACTAAATAATGTTAGTTTGAAAAGGATGACGAAATTCAAACAAAAATCGTAGTTATGATGAGAGCAATTTTTTGAGTTTGTGTAAGCGGCAGTATTGTTTACGATTGCTTCGTTAATTAAATGTATCGATGTGCTAGCATCTATTGCAGCGATTGCCGTCACTGACTGACAAATCGACAGAGCAAACGCCTCACATCATCTCTACGAAGCATTCCCTCACACTTCTTCTATGGAAAACAAATGCTCGTATTTGTTGTGATTAAATGACATTTCATCATTACGTCACCAGAACGTAGAAGACAAATGTGTTATTTGCATGAATGAAATTCTATTTTACTACTATATTAGCTGGACAGAAGACACATTGATGATTATTATGTGTAGATTATTTTGACTATATATATACTATGATTATTTTGACTATACACTATTTACATTCATCTTAATTTTTAGGTACGCAAGCATCTATTGTACCGATTACCGTCGCTCACTGACTGACCGACATACCGAAAGTAAATTGACGATTTAGCTCTCATGAGACAAGACCTAGCTTCTTTTTGGTGCATTAAGCTTCTTTGAGCCACTGACTGACTGACTGACATGCGGTGACAAAATTTTGAAGAAAAATCTTGCCATTCAAAATGACTGAATAAAAAATGACTTTCCTCACAGCGCGTTATGACGAAAATTGTCTGCAACTGTATAGAATTATTTTCATTACGTAAATAATTGGAAAATGAAAAACACTCTTGTGAATAAAGCGAAATCTTTACCGTAGATTCATTCAATGATAATAACCAGAGCTTGCGCTCTTAATGTCTGTTAGGTAGACATATTGGATTATTTTCAAAACTTCATAGGGAGATTAACTGAAGGACACAGTTGAGTAACGCAATATATAACAATGTCTGTTCACAACAACAAGTCGGAGGGATATAAATTTGGGGAGATTGTGCTGCATCAATCTTCAAAGAGAGGAAGGACCTTTGAAAATCAGCGTTTAAAATTCTGGCTTCTAGCTGGGTTCGAATACTGATCATTGGCGAAACTAATAAACCCATCAAGGACGCCGGAATATTTAATGAGCTTAGTCTGACGTATGCTCAATTGAGCAAGATACTCAATGAGGGCCGAACTAACAGTACTTGTCGGCAAGAGTGGCTCGTTAACCATTGTTTCACGACGAGGCGCACAAGTAGAGGACACCCAGAGAGGATTGAGTTTACTCTCTCAGTGATAGCCAGCAAAACTGACTTGCTGGTCACTGCTTCGTGACGAGGTGCACGAGGCGATTGTTACCTTTTCCGCGTTAAATTCAGAACGTAGCGTAAACTATTTTTGCCGTGGCGAAACTTCTTTCACGATAATGACAAGTTCGCTGCTTTTATTTGTTCCGTAATCGACTAATAACCTTAACCTTAAACCTTGTAGAGATCCCAATTTAATACACACACACACACACACACACACATATATTGAGATTTTATTAAAATAAGAATGTAACTAAATTAAATGTCTTGCTTATCATCATCAGTCTTTTAACGTCCATCGTTGGACATAGACCTTCCCCAGGATTCACCACACTTCTCTATCATGGGCGTCGCGGAGCCAGTACATTCTAGAATATCTTGCTTAAACATACTGCAAATAAACGAACAGACACTCTCTCTTTCTTTCTCTCTTGCTGTCCTTCTCTCATTTGTCTATTTACCTGACGATAACTAAAATTCCAAGTTCTGAGAAACCGAACCCCTTATTTATTCAGGGATAGCCACGAGATACCAAAACAGTCAGGCAAAATCCCTTTGACAAACAACAGGTGTATATAATAACGCAACAGCTCAACTACAAGCTAAGTACCTTGATTACAGACTTCTACTTTACACCTTTGAAAAAAGACTTCACATTCACTTCACGTTACACAAAATCATTTCTCTCAGAAGTTTACAATTCATATACATGAATAAATGGTGTCGTATTTTTACTTGAGAAAACTTGGCTGTTTATCCCTCTGAGATTTTTCTCTCATTAATTTACAAGCCTTGTCCCTCCGTGCTTAGCTTAAGTGAAAACACCTATACTCCTTTCTTAGTAGAAGTAAGCAGGCACCTAATTTTATCTGTGGGAACCTTTTGATACTTTACTATAAATCCTACCTTATTGGAATCAACAACAAAATAAAATATATATAGGACTCCCCACAACCTAGCACTGAACTTAAAATATTTCTATTTTACTTAGATTTAACAAAATAGAGTTTTTAAATGGTCAAGTTTTCTCTTTTCATTTGAAAACGAAATTTTCTCTGATCACAGTTTTGAGATTAAGGTTGGTGTTTACGGTTTAGGGTTAGTGTTAAGGTTTTTCGGCCGATTGTGACCCGAGAAAAATTTCAAAATTTATGAAGAAAAAATGCTGGACTGAAGTCCCTTGATAAACAGTGCAACGAATTCTAGCGAGGAAATGTTTTGAATTTAACGCAGAAAAGTCGTCAACAATCGCTGCACCCAAAGATGGTACATCCAACGAGGATAGAACTCGGTATTTCAGTAATAGTCTAAAAGTCTGGCTCTGTAACAACCGCTTTACGGTGAAGCGCACAAATATGGAGCACCCAGAGAGGATCGAAATCATTCTCATGATAGTCTGCGAAACTCGCTTGCTAACGACTGTTTTAAGGCGAAACGTAGTTCTTACTAAGCCGTCCTGGTTTTGCTGATAAAAATCTTCGATAGCTAAAAATCCGGCAGATTCAAAAATAATTAGAAAGTTTGATGAAAATAAACGTTTTATCCTCATTTATAATTTATCCTAACCTGTTATTATTTTATTTGATGAGTGGACCTCGAATGGGTTTAAATAATGTTTTTTGCAATGAAGTTAGCCGGAAACGGAAAACTTCGGCCGATTTTAGCCGTTTTCGCAGACAGTATCGGAAAATGCCGTTTCTGAAGAGCTGCCCCAAATTGCTTCCAGGGCCCCGAGTCAGCTCATCAATGCTTCACGTCAAGACAGTAAGGTTGTTCATTCTGTAATTCGAAAAAAATTGCACTTAGCAGATTGATTCAATGAAATAATTCGATTCACTTTTTTATACTCATATCAAACTATTTTTATTTTGATTAATTTCGCCGCTTTTTTCAAAGAACAACACCAGGTTCAGTTCATTGGTTAGCGATGCCCTTCCAACGACAGGAGGTGCTTTGAGCCACTTGTACTGTATGGGCCAGTTATTCCCCTTTACCTGCCCCTCATTGAATTCGTTCACAAGACTCTCATTCTCACGAGTTGCATGGATGAATGAAGTAGACATGAACAACTTGTACATCTTGGGTTTACTCCACTATCAACATTATCTCCGACGTATTCCCTTTTCCACCGTTTGCTTTTAAATGTTTGTTTATCTTTCTTTTTTTCCTTCTTCAAACAGATCACATCAGAAGTAGCCATGGCAACAATCTCGCGTATTGACAATGACATACAAAAAGTGGACAGAAGAAATTTATCGTAAAGAATTCTCAAATTTTGTGATATACCCACATGACCTTAGCGATACACATATTCCATGATTGAGCTGCCTTGGTATTAGTTGGTCTCACACTGCTTTTATAAAATGCTGAGTTCAGTTCTATCCAGCACCATCCCACACTCTCTCTTTCATTATATATATATATATATATATATATATATATATATATATATATATATATATATATATATATATATATATATATATACATGTATATATACATATATATACACACATACACACACATATACATATATATATATATGAATTATAAATTGTGTTATATCATATACAAACTTATTTGGTTTGGGCCTTTGCATTACCAGCGGCTGTTTAGCTTAATGGTAGGAGCATCGCTACATTGTAGCAGATTCACTATCGTTAACAGCTTCCACACACACACACATATATATACATACACATACATTTACATATATATATATATATATATATATATATATATATATATATATATATATATATATATATATTACAATATGGGGGGGGGGCTGATCATACTCTAACTGAATATTTAATTTCATTCTTGAATATTTCATTTCATTTTTAAATAGCATTTTTGTCAAAGATAGTTTTGGCATGGGTATAAGTGAAGTTATTCTTGAATACCTGATCAAAGATAAGTTACCAAGTAACCCTTTGCAGACGCAAAAAGTATTATAGAAACATCGTAAGTAGATTTATGGACAAGATAAAGCTTGGTCGCCTGGAACCGCTGTAGATAGACAGCCAATCACAAAGCCAGCCAATCAAAAAGACATTTGGAGAAAGAAATAGGAAAAAGGTGTGTGAGGATTCTAACGGTGGAAATAAGAACGATAGATTGAAATTTTAGTTGTGTGAGAAACGAAAGAAAGCAGACGTGATTAGAAAATCTTTTTAGTTCCGGTATCAGGTGAAAGAAGAGGGCAAGGTAATTTACGAAAAAGAAAAAAAAAGAAAAGAAAAAGAGATATCGATAGAAAAGAGACTCTTGCC
The DNA here is from genome assembly GCA_963457665.1 of Thysanoteuthis rhombus. Lineage (NCBI taxonomy): Eukaryota > Metazoa > Mollusca > Cephalopoda > Oegopsida > Thysanoteuthidae > Thysanoteuthis > Thysanoteuthis major. Next base: position 67,942,602 of record OY735198.1, on the reverse strand, counting down.
TTCAAAATAGAGATTAGACCAGAGTCGAGAATAGACAGGGCATTAGAGTAGAACAGGACGGAAAGAGCAGAGAGAGAAGACAGGGAAGCGAAGAGTATTGGGCTCTACGGGTCGCTGGCCCTGGCTGCTGGCAGAAGAAAGACATCGAACTCTCACTCTCCCCCCTCTCGCTCTTAATGAGTATTCTATTTTTTCTCCAGTCGAAGACTATCTATGTATTTTTTTGTCGGCCATTACGCTTCATATTTGTATATATATATATATATATATATATACATGCATACACACACACATATATATACATGCACACGCACACACACACACATATATATACATATATATCCTTATGCAAAAACATGTATATATATACACTATACATATGTATATATACATACACTATACATATACTGTGAATATATATATGCATGAATATATATATACCCATATATATATATTCACATACACATATATACATATATAGTCACATATATATACACACATAAACACATGTATACACACACATATATACACATATATGCATGTATACACTCACATATATATATATATTTTTTCATCCACAGACAGCTGTTTCGATGTATTACATCTCTTCAGTGTGGCTATAAACTATGTATATATATATATATATATATATATATATATATATATATATATATATATACACACACATTATTCATAAATATATATATATATACACACACATTATTCATAAATATATATATATATATACACACACACACACACACACACACACACACATATAGTCTGTATTGTCTAGGGTGAGTGATACATCAACAGCGTAATGACGGGAGATCATCTCATATATATTTCTGTATAATATAACACAATTTATAATTCAGTCTGTCGGACCAAATATTTCCATTTCTTCATATATATTCATCTATATGCACAGACACAGACATATATATATATATATATATATATATATATATATATATATATATATATATATATATATATATATATTATAGCCACACTGAAGAGATGTGATACAACTAAAAAACAGCTGTCTGTGGATAACTCACTAATTTGATTACTATCATGATATATATATGTGTGTGTATACACATCTACATATATATATATTTATATAACATATTGTCAGATTATTTATCCACTTCTTAATAACATAATTGTCGCGTTGAAAGAAACAAATAGAGCAGATAGATATAGACTGTGAATAAACAAGGGGATAGTTCGGAGTTGAAACAGTTATTAGAGCCTTTTGCATCACCGACGGCTGTTTGGGGCGGCTACCCTATCGGTCGCAAGTTCGATTCCTACAGCAGCACCATATATATATATATATATATATATATATATATATATATATACACTCCAATTTGATCTCAGCCAAGTACCTATCTTTATAGCAAACAGGGTATTTGCACCCTACCCAATCGGACCTCACCGAGGGCGAGTAGGTTTGAAAGTTAAAACCTAATTGTCAATAAAGGATGAGGGTGCTGTACAATTATTTCATGTAACCTTAACTTAATGCTTCCACGTAAAAAGATTGTATTATTATTATTATTTGCTGAAGTTCGCTCCTTAGTGTCACCCCTGGGTCCGGTAATGCATCTCCGTCAGTGGCCAAATTCACCATCAGATTATGCTGTGGGTCGTATTTACATTAGGGATGGTGGCGAGCACAGCGCCGTCTATACGGATGGAATGCTTATCGTGTAACATGAGTTGCCGCTAAGATATATTCTGAATATACCCTTTTGCCCTACCGGAAATATATGCTTTCGTCCTTTCCCCGCTCCTTCGGAAAAGTCACAACAGAATTGACCCAACGATCAACAGCACTGAAAATCAAATCGACGACCCAAGGTTAAAATCTGTCCGAGGTAGTCAATGTTTCTTTCTCGGTGATCAACTCCCAGCTGCTGGTACCATGCAATCCATTACTATCTGTTGCATGTTACTCGGAGAGAAGATGGACAGTACTAAATAACCTCTATTGCCTCAAAAATGGGACAACTTGAGAAAATAATTACAAACACTGATTTCGATTTTAATCAAATTAGTTTTTTGGAAATTCCCCCAACCCCAAAGTAAGTTTTTTTTTTCTCTGGGGGTAGGTGGGTCAAATCATAATGTGAGCTTGTGCTAAATTGGTCCCCCTCATTTTGAGTCCGGCTGTATTCACCCTTACATAAAAATTCACCATTTTATTATTATTCGTTCGCTCATCCGTGTGAGCAGAACTCAATGACAGCTAAATCTATGGCCACCACAATCTCTGTGGTTACTAATGGGACAAAGGAGCATGTTTTTCGCGTCTTACCCTGAGATTTGAAAATATACATATAAAAGTGGGGTCTGCGTTCGTGCACCCATGATAAGAATGATCTTCCATCTATCTATCTAATACTAAAAGTCAGATTTTGTTATCTGTATGTGGCCGTTAAGTAACCGAAATGGTGCATGGCGGCAGAGGTTTGATCTCTTCTCAGGACTAAAGGTAACTTTTAGGCCTTTCACAGGAACCAGCTGGAAAAAAAACCGCTCGGAGGGCAGACTTTCGACTACTTCCGATTCGTTTAAACAGAAAAAAAACGAGGATGCGACTTTACAAGAAAGATATAATTTAATAAATAAAACTGTTGAACCTTTGAACCCGTACGAATTCTTGTCACTGGATGAGGCTGGTTCGTCTGTTGGATAATTTGCAAGCGTCTTTTGGTGGTTTGTTCTGCTTTTGACCTTATAACTATTGGTGACGAAAGAAAAAGTAAACCAAGTGTTCGTCTTGACTAAAACCCTCTACATCCAGCAATTACAAAAGGTAGTTACTACACGATTACGAATATTGAGAGAATACTAAAGAAATATTTGCTGTTTTACGAACTGTGTGAGGGTTTTTTTTCTTTGAAGATCTCCAACTAAAAATAGTTCGTTTTTATAACGGCAAGCAATAGATGGGAACATAACTGGCTCAATTGGCATAAAAACGTCTTGACTGCTGGTTTGTTGTCTGTTGGGCGGTCCGGACTCCCGAATCACTCGCCCTATTGCTGGTTCCAACAAGCCAATAATTCTCGGGCTATCGATAATTAGATAACAGGTTGATGAATCAGAATAGTTTTTATAATTAATCTTCTTCCCTTAACTGTTTTCAAAATAGAACATTTGGTTCCCGCCCGTCCCTAAGCAATTCACACACATATTAATTACCAATGTGCAGATGTTTTCTGACACAATAAAAGGCGCAGTTGACGAGGTAAAATATAAATTCATATTTTAATCATGTAATAAAAATGCTGAATTTAAAGAACAGGAAAATAAATTATCAAATTTTAAAAAATTCGTTTGTGGTCAATAGAGCGCTATTCTTCAAGGTCCCGACAATGAAAATCTATATTGACCACGCATATAAAATGCTATGTGTATATCCATATATGCTGTCATTTTTTACAGCACGGGTAAAATAGTTGATAAAGCCGATAACCACAAACCATAGAACTCTGCTGATGGCAATTTTTGCAACGGACAGAGATTACTAAAACAACTCAGGCAAATATCTGTCCACTTTTTTTCAAGTGAAGACCTACAAGTTTTGGTGTTCATATTTCTCGGTCTGCTCAAACAAAATATTTTTCGAGGGTATTAATCCAAATTTCAATGTTGCTTCCTCTCGGTCCAAATCTATTAATCAGATCCCTATGTGTTGCTTTGCTAACTTCTTTTGGACTCAACTTCTTAGAGATTCCTTGGGGTCGGGGTTGTGTTCAAAAAAGATGTGCTGTGGACGAAAATACAAGTTGAGAAAATGTGAGGTTAGAAAAGGACAAAAAAATGCTGTGTAGAAAAATCCCTTGTTTAATCTTTTTCAAAAGATGAAACTGGGCCGAAGATGCAAACAGTGTCCTGTCCGGCCTATCTCAGCTGGTCTGCCTAAATGAACAGCACCCTGCTTTCCTTTGTCCTATCAGTCTCAATTTAACCATATTCTCACTGGAAAGGCCACTTTGGATCCCACCATGCCACCCACAACATGTATCGCTGACGCCACACTGTATCCTGTTACATAAGGCTCTGGGAAGGGTTTAGAGAGGCTAGTTCTCCTGAAGTCTACTAGCTAAATCACAGTTAATTCCAGATTCGAAATTAGACAATGTTTTGAATCAGCTATTATTATTTTCTTCATCAATACTGCGTCCCATATGGAAATTTCATCCTATTCCATTTCTTAGTGGAAGGCTATCAATATGATATACAGGGCCTCAGTTGTCTGGTGAGTTTCATAGGAGATTAAGATGCAATTATCTTAGACAATGTTAAGAACTCAGGATTCAGATAAGGATAGTTATGATACACGAGAATTGTTTACTGCTTCAATAATCCCTGACTTCTACAATTCTATTCATTATGTGTCTAGAGTTTTCAGTAGAAGGGCTCTTTTCATCTCAAATTTTGGCCAAGAACATGGAATGCATCAAGTCTTATAGAAGTAAATTAATATTTATTAGTCTTCCCAATGATTAAAAAAAGCTGACAATTACAAATCTATTGTATGTGCTGTTTTCTGTGTTGCCTATTTGGTAGCATCAGATTTGCCGATGACATCATCCTCTTTGCAGAGAACCTTCATGATCTTGAAATAATGTTAGACAAACCAAATGAAGCAAGCAAGAAAGTTAACCTCCATATGAACTACAGCAAAACGAAGATCATGTACAAAAAACATGTTGGGGACAAAGACACAATGATCAAAATTGAGGATGCAGAGCTGGAAAAGTAGACCACAACATCTACCTAGGACAGCGAAATGCCATGAAATCCTCATAAGATGAAATAAAGTAAAAAAATAACACTAGGTTGGCAAGCTTTTGGTAGAGCAAGCTTGAATTTCAAGAACAAGAGAATTCCACTAATTATAAAAAAAAAAGAAAAAAAGAACAAAGATATACAACCAATGCATCCTACCGATAGTCACCAATAGAGCTGAAACATGAAACTTAACCAGAAGATTGACCCTTAAAACTAAGAACCATGCAACGCACACATGAATGGATCAAGCTCAATCTCACATGGAGAGATCATAAGACAGCACAGTATATGAAAGAAAAGACAGGAGTCTGGGACATTATAGAAACTGTTAAAAAACTCAAATGGCAATGGGCTGGACAAATTGCAAGAATGTCAGACAACCACTAGACATCACAAGAACACAAAAATCACCACAAAATCTATATATGAAAAGTTGTGTTTATTTACAAACATACCAGCCGCAATCAAAAGCGATTGGTATTCCATACATTTGTGACTTTCTCTTTCCTACATTTTCAATTTTTCAAAATTATTTTTCACTACTAACTATTCTACGAGTAAACCTTTTTTTTTTCTTTCTTTCATTTGTTACATGCTTGGGTCTAGAGGATAAGAAAATAGTTGACGTGAATTTTTGGATCAGTTCAAAAATTTTCATAGCATGCGGCATTGGGAAATCTAGCTTCAGGGTAAGGATTAAAATGAAGATACTTTAAAAAATGAAAAGGAATTTTTTAATTCATTTCACTGTACGTAAACATGATTACAGAAAACCGAAGTGTGAGTTCAGCTCCTGCTCAGGCTACGGTCACTCAATTCGTTGAGGAAAGGCATGAATCCAAATCTACCTGGACTCTATCCTATTGCCAGATATCTTGGTAAAATATCCCATCACTAGCATGCCACAATGGTTGACAGAGAGGAGAATGGTAAATGAACACTTGAGAAAACCACTCTCCCAAGCAGTACCAGCTAAGAGAAGTTACCCCCATTGTAAGCCTTGACACAGTCCATTATTTGAATGTGATATTTATCAAGCATAGCTTAGGACGGCACAAGGCCAAATAGAGGTAGGAAGATGGTATTACATCAATCTTTCAGATGAAAATTATTGGAGATTGCATTTTTCTGGGATCAAAAACTGACTTCTGATACTGATGAGAAATACACAACTATATGAATCCATTGCTAGGGTGCTACATTGTGGGTTAATAGTTAGCAAGCTAGTCTCTAATCATTACTATTGTAAGAGTAATGAGTTCGATCCTTGGTGGATACTCCAAACCTGTGGCCTTGTGCTGAAACTAACCCAAGCTTAATAAATAACTCTCTGAATCCATACCTGGCTTTACCAGACCATACTCTGGCAATAATCCTACCATAGAATGATGGCTCGTAGATAAATTATGCAGGTAATCGCAAACGAGTTCAATCCTCCATAACTGAAGAACTGTTGTGCGAGTCGACTGAGTAAATACCTATCCCATGATTGTAAATAATAGTATATTCAACTACTTTGAGAGTAAACATTTTGATTTAGTTGTTGGTAGTAGTACCACTACTTTTTCAAATCTTCCGTTAGTTGTGAGTCTGATGCATAATATAAGGTAATTCCCACCAGTTGAATTGAATCAGTTTTGAACAGACTTTCAAATGTCTGAAAATACATCAACTCTGAATTGATTTACCAAAAACTCAAAACAAAACAAAATTTTACAAGATATTTTTACAAATTTCTTGTTTAAAATTGAATTTATAATTTATGAAAAATTCATAATCAAGCTGAAAATCTCGACTTAAAAATAGCAAGTAGACAGAGTTGGTCTTTTTTAGTTAAATAGTTCTTTTATTACCAATAGTGAGAATGACAGTGATGACATTATGATTATGTACAAAATGACAGCAAAATGTCAGAGGTCAGAGGTAAAATAAATGCCAAAGTTTGTTTTTTTTTTTTACAAAGAAAAACACATTTTTTAGTCACTTTTATGAGATTTGGGAATAACAAAAGAAGAAAAAGTTATGAAAAAACGTCCATGAGAAGAAAATGGATGAAATTCAAATTTTTTTTTTTTTGTAAGAATTTCAAACATCTTAGATGACCAGAATCAAAGGAATTATGGCAGACAGTAAAAAACAAATTGCTTGTTTTAAAACGCATATCGAGTTCTGGTGTCTTCCAACTTTTTGGATACCTGAAAATATATAAAAGAAATATTAAGCAAAGAGTCAAATAAATTGTAATAAATGCTGCTATATGAAGATATAATTATGTTTACTGTCTCAAAGAAATAATATCCACAACATCAATAATGATCAGTTTTATAGATTTTGATGAAATTACCTCCAAAAAATAAAGCTTCTAGGTGAAGATTATAGTTTATAGATACCTTATTCTAACAAAGATTAGGAAACAAACGATATGTCCACATTTTCAGAGGAGATTACTTTTAAAAAAAAGTACAACTTCCTGGTGAAGATTAGAATTTTACCATCATCACAAACAGAATTGACACTTTACTAATATAACTTTATTTGGAGGGTAATCTTATAGTATTAAAAAAAATCTTCAAGGCAACTAAACGAGAGAATTTTTTGTTCAAACATTTCTTTCATTATGAATCGTGAAAAAGACAGTGATGGATTCATCCACCTTCCTATGAGGGTACAATGTGACACAAGGCAGAGTTTAGGGTGGGCGCCCATAAATGTATAAATGGGTAGGGCCAGAAGTTGTTTAGTTTTCTTGGCATATCACTTTGGGATGCCTTAGGAATCAAGGATTGACATCAGCCATACCCCTTTAGGTGCAGCCTTGGGAGAGTCTTCCCTGAAAATCAGCATTCTGTTTTGCTTCAGCCAAAATAAATGACTGATGACATCATGATTATAAACAGTATGACAGCTAACATTGCGAAATTCTTTTCAATAGGGTCATTCAATACCAAACAAAAATGAAAATGACCACTTTATGTCAATCAAGTGGTTCAACAAAAAACTGTTTAGAGTTTGAGAAAGCTAAAATAAATGTATAGATGTGCACACATAACTAAATTGTTACAGGTCACCATCACCCAAGAAGAAAAAATTTGAAAAATATCATTGAGTGAACAAGTGTGTTAAACGTTAGGTTTGTATAGAAATAAAGTCTTATTTGTATCATTTGTGTGCCGTTCAAGCAATAACATAATTTATGAATTATGAATTTCTTTGATAGGAGAGAATCTTCCATTCATTCCAATGCTAACAGGAGTAATCTCCATTTCATGCACAGAATCAACAATTTTTTCATCTCGAGTATGATTGTCAATAAGAAGAAGAAAAAAAAAGGTTCCACAAGTCTTAGCTTACCTCACTGGTCGTACGATCTAAATCATCACAGACACCTTTTTGCTTCAATACATCCATTGAATTGAACATTTCACACAAATCACCATCAATCACATTCTGAAATTAAATCAAAAAATAAATTGAACTAGTAAAAAATTTGAACCGAGTAATCTCTCTCTTATATATATATATATATATATATATATATATATATATATATATATATATAATAAATAAATGAGTATATATTTTTTTATACGTATATATAACGCAAACTTGATGTAAGTCTGAATTTAGTTCTAAAGAAAAAAAAAAAAATGATGTAGTCAACTTGCTGAAAAGATCTGTGATAAAGTTGAACCAAATATTTTCGCACAACCTTGATGAATTCAGCCTTCCTGCCAGCTTAATTCAATGTCTATTGAGACAATCTGTTCTTAGCAAAATTATGACACACACACACACACACACACACACACATATATATATATATATGTATATATATATATATATATATATATAAAAACATCTTTATATACATAACTTGGATAAATGTCTATGTGCTTGCTTTCATGAGGTAGAGGATGAAAAAGAAAGACACATCTGACAGTCTTAGTTAAAAACATAATTAAATAGTGGGAGAAAAGTGAAGTGGCTGGACCAGCCATTTTTTGACTAGATCTGGCCAATTTTCCCCCCTATTTATCCAATAAAAATCCATGATAGTGGAATAGATCTGATAGTTTGATAGTTTCTTCCCCTCCAGTTTAATCCCGACAAAGATTTTTTTATAAAAGTACTAGCAGGGAATCTCAGTATTGACAGGAAAAAACCTAAAATTTGATAACATCAGTACGGAAATAATGCATAACTTTAAGCGGAAAAAGTGCATCTGACCATGTACTATGCCAGTATATGAAGTAGAATTACTTGTGATAGAATTCTTTGATGCATGTTTAATTGATACTGAAGAAGACTCAAGATTAAGGCTTCAAATGTCCCTGTATTTTAAATTCTGAAGACTCGATTTTCAAAGCAGTAATTGGGGAAAATTGATCTAACATTTCCAACTTGATAAATAGCAACAATCTACTAAGTAAGATAATTAAAGATTTTGTCTTCCTAGTGACAAAGAAAAATTAAGTGCAAAAATACAATTTGCTCTTGGAATTGATTTTATAAGAAAGACACTACTTTTTTTTTTGTTCTTTTCTGATAATGGAGAATTAAACGATAGTCAAAAGAATAGTAACCTGATGGGCACTCATTTTACATTACTTGTCTTCAGAAAAAAACAACACACGATCAAGTAATTAGCAAATTAGCTTGAAACCCACAAATTTAAACCTTAATTAATACGTACATAACAATTTAAGAGACAAATACTGTTTAGCTTTTGAAAAATCAAAGCAGTGAAAGGACTTAGTTACCTTGACTGGGAAGTAGTATGATCTAAATGAAAGATGATCTCTGCCACAGAGAGGAGGATGTTCGGAGCGCATGTACATTTCTAAATGTTGAAAAAAATCATGATCCTGAAATAGAATTAAATCACATCAGTCAACATATATCCATACTATTTAATACCCACAAAAAAATGATTCATGAATATACAGATTTCCGCCATTCGAAAAGTGGTGCGTTCCTATAAAAACCACTTATAAGCCGAAATGGTGAAAGGCAAATAAAAAAAATTACCATTAATCTATAAGGGAAATGTTTTTTTAGCACCACCAAACCATTACCATGGTAAGGATGTTATGTCAGGTTAAGCCACAGGAGGTCATAGTGGTAGGAGGTACAGGTGACTGGGGTGTTGAAGAGAGGAATAAGGTGTGCCGTCTCTATAACTAAAACTGGGCACTACTTTCAATTTTTGCCTTCTTTTGAAAAGCGAAAAAGTATCATAAAACAAACTTTTGAGAAGTGATGACAACCTATATTTGAATTCTATTACATGATTTTTTTTTTTCTAGAAAAAAATTATTAAAAGAACATGTTACAGTGGAAGAGTCCATTGTTTCAAATGGTGGGTAGATTCTTAACAACAGAATTGTAACCTTCAAGAGTAAAAGCCAAAGGTCAAGGATAGCAAACCATGAATGACTTTTACAAGTTTTTTGTTAAAAAGTGTGAGAAAAAAAAACAAACCCCCCCAAAAAAAAAAAAAAAAAAAAAACATTGCAAAATTATTTTCTAAAATTTATACTTATTCACACCATTTAACCCAAAATTTCTAAACTTCTATTTAATAAACATCATCATTTCATTATTTATTTAAGTTCAGAATGATCAGTCATTGATGCAATGTATTGAATTCAATAAAAGAACCGTTTGCTTATTCGACTGATTCATAAGTTTTACAATGTAGTGGACACTAAACGATTAAAAACAGATTTAGGGCAAAGCTTTCTAAATTTTTTGCATTGGCGACAAAAAAAAAAGAAAAAGAAAAAAGGATTTTCCCTCTTTGCGAAACATCACTTCAGTTTTGTTAGCCAAGCTGAATAAATAATGTCATCCCAGCAGTTCACCCAACTCAAGAAAAGTATTTTTTGAAAGATAAACAAAATTATACTCCAATTCACAACACACCTAGTTTGGAAAGCTCTATTCCTGAGGGATACAACAAGTATTATAAAAGTAATAATGAGAGAAAAAGTGCAAGAGAATGGAAAAAAGAACTTACTTCATGGGAAGTGAATGGGACCAGCATTCCAATACTGCCTGACAGTGTGGTATACACTAAAGATTCAGAACCTCCAGGAATTAAAGTGGCTTTTTGTAAAGAAGTAACCACTTCTCCAATATGAAAATTAGAAATGACGTCAGCCTAAAATGAACGAAAGATGTATTCATGACTCGATGTGAAAAGGGTAATAAGTGCACATTGTGGATTTTGATAATTTATAAAGAAGACATCAATACAGCGAAATTAAAAGCAGATCCTGATCAGAATTATTTAAAAAATGGTTAATCAAATGAGATTATTGTTTTTCTAAAGTAAGATTGAAATTAGATGCAATTTTTCAAAAGGAATACATTCTAACATTAAGCTTTAGAAATGAAAATTCATATAACCAACCTTTTGGGATGCACCATTCAAGAGGCCTCGATCCCACAGAGCTTTATTACCAGTTGGATCTTCATCCACTTCATCACACACATCTGGAGGTAAACGAATCTGGAAGGATAAAGAAAATTTAAACAGTCTAATTTGTAATATCACTAGCAAATAATGTGCTTCATTGTCACAGGAAATGAAATATTTGGAACTTGTATGTAATCACCAATTAGAAATCCTGTGATACAAAAAGATCTTCAAAGCTTCAGATCAAAGATAGAAATTGAAAAAAAAAAAAACCATACTTTCTCAGGTAAAGATTTTTTCAGGAAAATGATGAAATTTAAAATTGAATTTATTGGTTGACGAATCTTCTGTAAAGTAAAATGTTCTATCTAAAACAAAACATGAATTACATTCCTTGCTGATAATATATATATATATTATTGCTTTGTTTTTAAATCCCCAAAATGATTACATGGGAAACAAGCAATGATCACAACAAAAGATAATTTATACATTGTACTATATTAACAAAATGTATGGTAAACGGGGAAAAAAACACTGGAGGAAATTACATTGCATTGAAAGACATTGGGAAATAGGTGAGGGAAATGACGCAAAAAATCTGTAGAAAGAGTTTTTTTAATATTTAGTGTTTAAAACTGTAAAGCTTTCCAGACGATATATATACAACTAGGAAAACACCCATTGTCTTTACTGCCCTACCCCTTTCCATGGTTGCAGCCTACCCTTAAGCAATGTGTAACATCTCTCAGCTTCCCAGACTTGCAAGCAGGTAACAACAAAACAAAACAGCAATTTAAAAAATTTTTTTTCAAAAGCATAAAATTTTTTACACATCAATTTTTCTGATATCAAATGACCATAATATCAAAGTCAGTGAGCAAAAAAGCCATATTCATTTATGGATGAATTCTACCTTACAAAACTTTCCAAATAAAGTATTAGTATTTTGGGATAAATTGAGCAAAATTATCAACACATCTTCATAAAACAATTTATATACTGACCACAGTGACATTTCCAAATTTGTCAGCTGTTGCTACAGTGTCGTAGTCAAGGAGACAGGAACTTGTGACCCATCGAGGAGTAGTGTCATCTGCAAACACAATCAACTGGTTTTCCTGACGTTTGTAACGGACGAAGTTGATGCTTTCTTGAATATCTGATACAATAATCCGATGACCCAAAGTTAAAATGCTCATGATGAAATTTGGAATACGCTGAAATATAATAAAGTTGGTACATTTTCAAAAAATGATAAACAAATAAAACAAAATCATTCTGTTATTTTTCAAGACAGACACCTGGCATCGATGTTATTAGATTCAGTGTATAAAATAACAAAATATTTAACATAGCAACTAATTGCAAGTGTAACTTTCAAGATTGATATTTTTGATGAAAGAGTATGAAAAACTAAAATAGTTTGACTTTTATCACATCATGGGTTTTATTTTCAATAAGTTGAACATGTTTATTGAATTTTTTACAACTTTTAGAATTCCTTGTTCATAAAGAAAATCAACTTACTCTGCCACAAATGCTTCACAAAAAAATACTGCAATTTAAAAAGTTCATTACACTAAGAATTATAGAATTAATTTTTACCATTTGTTATAATAAAAAAAATGTAATATCTAATTATTTAATGATTTTAGTATTTCAATCAATTTGATCACATTATCAATATCTTTAAATTAATTCTGATACTTCAAGGAAAAGCAAACTAAGACAAAGTAAAGATCTTGAACATTGTTATTAGGAAATAGAACTAACTCATTATCCATGGATTAACCTGCATCATATAATGATACATTTATTTTGTGAAAACAAAATTGTTAGAAAAATGAAGTACATTGTAAAAATAGAAAAATCTAATTTTGTACCTTATTTTCACATTTCCTGAGAAGTTTCTTTTTTCCTAAGTCATAAATCCGTAAATACCGTCCAACGCCAATTAGAGCTCGTCCTTGGAAAGAAGCAATAGCACCTGGCAATTCATCAACGACAGTTTTATGTACAAATTCTAACTTTTCTCCATTATTAATGAGTTTATAACAATAGATGAATCCACCACTGAGTGAACGAGGGTTGAGTACCAAGTCCTTTGCTGTACCCACAAGAACATGGATGTCATCAGAAGCACAGGCAAATTTCACCAAAGCAATACTGAAAAAACAAAAACAAACAATAATTAAGCAATTTCCAATCAGAAACAATATTATCAAATATTATGTGAATATAGCTGAGAACTTCAGTCCATTCATCATTAATTTGAAATTACCCCCGAGTCAACTTCCCAAGGTTCTAATATGGATTAAACTAGAAATGAAATTGCAGGTGGCTAAAGACTAATAAAGCTACCTCATTTCCACCAAAACATTCATCAGGGAAGCTTTCAATGATATTCATATAAACAGAGTAACAACTTCTATAAGAAGCAATCTTCATTAACCTATATTTCATAACAGGCCTAAGGCAATAAATATATAATTGAGGAAAACATTTTTCAACCCGTTTGCTGCCACGGACCAGATAACTCATCTTAGCAGGTCGTCAGTCCAGTTCAATAGATGAGATAACTCCTCTTCAGGTAGTGTGTTCTTTCAAAAGATAGCGAAACCATACTAAAAAGTGTAAACTATTTTTGCAAAATGGCAAGAGAATGTATGCAAGTATTGAATGTAGGGTGAGCCCATAAATAGATACATCCTTTGAGATATTTCATATTCATTCAAATAATCAAAATATTTCAACACATTTGTATACTTTAGATTTCTTATGTATTCATTACTATAAGATTAATTGATTTGTATGAAAATAAAACAGTTTCAAACATACAAACTTTCTATTTTCATCAACTTTTTTTTCCCTTTGAATCAGAAGTCTATATGGTGACTTAATTAAGTGTCACAAGAATGAATGCTGAATAAATTTCTTTTATGGAATTTGTCCATCATATTCCATATGGAAAAGACTTAAGAATAGGTAACAAGTACATGAATACTCAACTGCTGTTGAAAAAGAATATCATTGAATTGATATTAAATCAATAATTAAAACTAATGGAAAGTAAAAAAAACCAAAAAAAAAAAAAAACAAAAAACCCTTTACCTGTGAGCAGCTTCATTTTGTTCCAATGCAACTTTATCCAAAGTTATCCCACTGACAGGATTGATGATTCGAATAACGGAAGCCCACATTCCAGTTCCAGCTTTGGGAGCGCCAAATGTGGTTTCAGGGAGATCTTCAGACAGAAAAGCAGCCGCCATTTTAGCAGCTAATTGTTGTTCATCTTCTTGAGCAGCTTCAATCATTTCCTACAGAAAACAATTTTAAAAGCAGAAGGGTTTATCATTTTTACTTAAGTTAGTTCTTATTTAGAAGACCTTTTTAGTATTCACACCAGTAAAAGATTTACTGATAAGAACATCCTCTAGCATTTTTATAAATGACTTATTGATTTGCAGGTAACAAAAATTGAAATCTTATTCTATTGAATTTCAAAATTAATTTGAATTATGAACCTCTCAATTCTATGCTTATTTTGTCACTCGCATGCCCCTAGTCCGATAACATGAATTTTTTTTTTTGACGTCAACAGAAACTGAGTGAACACTACAGCCCAGTACTGATGCCTTGCTTCTTTCACCTTTTCTTTTCTCCCTCCCCATCAAACCTTGCAATGTAATAAACATGGATAACAATGGAAGCGGGTGCTTAAGCTTGAGTGGGAGCAATAGGGCCTCAACCTTCAACTGTCATTCATTCATTACTCTTCCCTCACAGCTCTGAAGCTTAGAAATCAAGTTGTTGTTGAATACAGTAATAGAGACAGATAGCAAAATAATCAAGAATAATAAGATACATTACTTAAATTTGCTTTTACATGCCATTATACTCAATATAGGGTCTTTCTATGTCAAATCATCAAGGCTGTTTAATCATCACTCTCAACTTCCTAGGTAATAATCTATGTTGCACACAAGCCAGACATTTTTTTTTTTCAATATTTCCAACTGTTTATGGGTCTTCAGAGAAGTGACCCCAAAATGTGTGTAACAATACAATTTCACACAATATCAGAATTTATAAGAAACCATTTTATTAAAGATATTTAAATAAAAATTAATGTATTAATGTTTTAAAAAACTGCCATCAGAAAATTTCTATGAGGCCTCCCTAACAAGT
Organism: Thysanoteuthis rhombus; assembly: GCA_963457665.1. NCBI lineage: Eukaryota > Metazoa > Mollusca > Cephalopoda > Oegopsida > Thysanoteuthidae > Thysanoteuthis > Thysanoteuthis major. The sequence goes on along the minus strand of OY735198.1, from coordinate 67,927,172 downwards.
TATCAAAGCTGAAATAAAAACAATGTTTTAACAGCAAATTTGACCAGTGGTCAATATCTCAGTATCCCCAGAAAATTACAAACTTATACTATGAAAATGGTGTTTGGGTCACTTTTTTGAAGACCCGTAAAATGGGAATCATTTAAAATATTGAGAAAAGAAAAAAAAAAAAAAAGGAAAAAAAGTGAATTGGCAAGGATGTTCGCAGTATAGATTACCTAAGAATAAAGTTTCAGGCAAAATATTGAAATTTCATTGGTGACTTGACAGGTATTTTTTGTATAACACACTTACATGTCAACTTATGCCAGACCAAATTACATCAAATTGCAGACACATCCCCTTTGGGAGCTTAAAACCTGTTATCTGCAGATGATAAGAATTTCAGTCATTGTCGTTTGATGACTTGATAGCGAACGATGAAAATTTCCATCATCTTATTGTTAGTTTTCTTAAGAAAAGGTCATTTGTTTCAAGTTCTCCAAACAGGGAAGATGACAAGGTGAATGAGCAGACACCTTGTTAGGTTTAGTGAAAGTAACAAAACGGATGGCATTGGGTCTTTTCTCCTCAGAAAAGCAAGGGAAACATATGTACAAGACAGAGGTCAAGGTAAATATGCATGTGTCATGGTATCATACATTGTGCAGTGCATATATTTTACTCATAATCTATAATGATTGACATATGCCCAAGTTGAGTTGCATTTATACAACCAGAATGTAATCCGAACGCAAGTTGGTGCATGACAATAGTTCTGTTACAAGTATTACACTTTCAAATGAAAAATTCTAGAATGAAAAAAATGTCAAACAAACCTCAGCCATTTGTTGTTTACGTTGTTGCTTAGTTACTTCTGTATAAGCATTATGGTCAGTTTCAATAATAATAAGGTTATTTGATTCTTGGTGGATAACAAATTTTCTCGGTGTGTACTGCAATGGCCATGACACTTGATTAAAAACAGCACCAAGTTTTTCAAGAGCTAAAATCCTGGAAAATAAAAGATTATAAGATAAAAATTCTGTGTACACAAACAAAAAAATGATAAATGGAAGTATAGAAAGCCAATGAAAAGAAAGTGAAGTCAATGAATTTACAGTATTTGATGAGCTTTTAACTCATTTTGATACTTTTCAGTGATAATTGCAATTGTAAGCAGAGAACAAGAAGATAAAGTCAGTCTAAGTTTCAATTTAAACATTATGAGCGCGTGGAAGATTAATGAATAATCGCTGAAGAAGCATGTATCTATTTTTATTAAAGTTTTTTTTCCTTTGAGTTTCACCTTTATCCAATCAGAAGAGAAGTGAACTACATTGAGAGTTGAACGTATGATGAAAAATTTCAAGAAATAATAAATATTTCTTTCACCTACCTAAGAGTATTTGTTGAAATTGCAACAATACCTTCAGGACACTGTTCAGAAGCAAAACCAGAAGCATATTCCAGAGTTTCATATGAGAGTGGTGTGAGATGGAATCGGTTTTGATAAGTGTAACTCAGCCAAGATCTACTAGACATGGCTAAAACCTAAAATGAAAAAAATTATCTTGTCAAAAAAAAAAAAAACATCTCATAAAATTTTTCTTCCTAATTTATCTAGTAAAGTATAAATAAATACAGTCAATATAGTTTTTTTGAGTCTATATGTAATAACAAAATCAAGTTGACTGATTTTTTACAGATATTTCTTATCTAAGAAAGTGAGATGCAATTTTGAATATACACACTATCAACTGTTCAAGCCTAGAAAACATTAACAGCTCAAATAAAAAATTTATGATGACATTTGGAATCATTATGCTGATGAGTATTAACAAGATTGAAGATCTTTTTTAGTAACAACAACTGCCTAGAATACATAAATAGATAAAAATCAACAGAGAATGTATAGTTTAGCTACTCTATTTCCTTTCCGATCAGGTCTTCAGTTTCAAAATAATTTGATTAAGTATAAATTGACCCCCAAAAACAGAAGAAATCTAAGGGAGATAACTCCAGATCTATTGATTGCTAATTACAGTACTTCATAAGGAAATAAAATAAATAAGCAAGTAACAATAACAGACACTTTAGGTAGAAGGTGACTTAACATCAAGCTTAAAAGCCATTCAAAGTGGCTTCCTAACAAGCATGAGAAAAAAAAAAAAAAAAACACACCTATAGAATAATAAAATATCAAATTTGTACAAAACAAATCTAGTTTCAAGTGAATATCATTTTTGTGAAACCAGTCAATCAAATAACTGATTATGAATTAAATACTCACAGCTTCGGATCCTTGCATGGTGATTCTGAACAGTTTTACAGGACGAGAACCCAAATATCTGGTTCGGGTATCTGACAAATCCCCAGTGATTGTATCTAATACTGTACGTAATAATACTCCATTCTGAAAAACAAAACAAAAAAACATTTTTTTCAATGGCATGTAAATAAAACAGCTGCTGTACTCAAACATTAGAAACAATTAACAAATGAGAAAAAAAAAGAAAATCATGGAAGAAATCCACCATACCTAACTTCATTTTAAAGTTGGTAATATTCTGATTATGCTACTAAGGTGGGAAACAACAAAAATGGATTAACAACCAAACATTGTTGGGCAATTGTTATGCATTGTGTATCGAATGATATGCCTTTTATGGACTTTAAAGTCCTCAAAGATGACATTCTGGACAACAAGAATTGCAAAGGATGATTGTTGGATTGAATTTGCTCTGATTTCATTATCATCAATTGAAACTTGACTCAGAGTCCTAGACTATTTGTAACCACTCTGGATTTAAAAAAATTAAAAAATCAATCAGAATGCTAGCGAGAATTAAATTAAAGAAAAAGAAAAAAAGATATATATCGAAACATGCAATGGGGGTAACTTTAATCAGATGTTACTCCCATTGAATCACTTATGGAATTCCCTATAATTAAATCCAATTTTTTTTAAAATACAATTTTAGTATCTCACTATGTTTGAAGAAATCTGTGTGCACTCATACAGTGATTATTCGACAACTGGCCATTGTACGAAGTTGACATTTGCTAAATATATAAGTCATCACGCAGAGCAATGCATTGCCAAGTTTGAAGTCATTTGGATCAGCAGTTCTTGAGAAACCTAATAAGAATATATATATCTTTATAATACTAGCTTCATGTTGGCCATTAAACAAAAAACAAAAGTGCTTTGCTTCTATTTGCACTCAACAAGCCTAAAGTAGGAGGGGGGGGGACTTTGATCCATCCCTTTGGCAGGACTCAGGAAAATGCTGAATTTTATGCCTCAACACTCATACAAATATCGAAAATAGTTTCTATAAACTATCTCCCTTGACTTACTTTCTTCAGAATACATTTTTCCAAGATCATTACTCACAGCTAAATGCTAACAATGGTTACACAAGTATTTCATTCAGTATCATTTTACATGACAATTATGGCAGGCTGCTCTACAGAAAAGAAAGTCTGTTTCCTTCCACACATGTGTTTGGAACAAGACACTGCATTAGTATCTACAAAATTAGCAGCTTGTTTACATTGTAGAAGTTTTCTAACAAATGTCTGTGTGCCAGCATTTCAGACGCATGAGAGAATTTACAAATAAACGTTGGTCAGCAACAAGTACACATGCCAACTAATAGTAGCAGGAAAGGCAATGTACCATAGCTGCTGGAAGGAAAGAAGAAGTGGGTGGGTCAGGATCTTGCCTAACGTGGGATGGGGGAAGTGAAGGGAGCATAATGCAACCATATTCATATTGTTTGCCAGCTACTAAAAGGTTATTTATACTGATTATATTTGGGTATTATTGATAAATGGCTAAGCATTAAAAACATTAATAATCATTAATAATTCTACAACAGACCAGTGCAATTATACATTAGGCAGAATATTTAACTAGCTGGACCTGTGAAATTCCCACAGGTAGTGACAACTAAGATATCATCATTACTCTTGCATATATATTTCTGCAATTGAAGTGTTAGGATTGTGAACAATTTTATGATGTATGGATTATATCTATATCTATTATGATAACATACAATGGCAAAAGTAATGAGTATATCTTATTATTATTGGTTACTTTTGCTGTATATATTCCCGTACTCTATGATTATTAGAACTTATTTTTAGGTTTCAGCTGTGAGGGAGGAGTAACAAATAAATGATTACAGTGAAGGTTGAGTATCTTTCCTTCCACTCAAACATAAGCACCCTCTTTCATTCTTAACACTGTTCATTACATTGCAAGGGAAGGAGATGAGAAAGGATGAAAAATATGAATAATAACCACTAAGCGTAATGGTCGTACATACAAACAAGCAGAATAGTAAATTGATTATGAAATGTGCCAGAGGAAAATAGAAAGGTGTGAAAAATATACCAAGATGAGAATAAGTGAGCTGTAAGTATCAATGCTTGATCAAATTTACCTGCAAACCAATGTTCAAGAACAGGCCACTTTGGGAGCCACCTTCTCCTGTCTCTTCAATTGATTCTGTTCCACCCATTTCAACAATACACAATGCTTCTGGAGGAGCGGGCAGAGCTTGCATACTCAACGGTGACAAACAATCCTGAAATACAATTGAGAAAATCTTCTAAATCTTTTCAAGGAAAAGTGGCGAATAAAAATTAAACTTGGGTTCTCTTAACTATATATATTTGCAATATCATCTTTACCTGCCCTGACAAACTTTTCATGAAAACAAAAAACAAAAAAAAATTACTCAGAATTCATGAGATAATCGAACAATACAATATGTTCTATTCTATTGACCCTTCAATAAACATAAGAAAGTATGATGTGGCACGTGAACAGCAAAATAAGGATGCTTAGCAAAAAAAAATTCCTTTCTTTTATTACCTCTACAGAGAGAACAGAAAATATTCTCAAGTTGAAAACAAAGATGTTCTAACTGATAACTGACACAATTATAATTACTGGATTTTATTGGTTCATTAATGAATTTTTAATACTTTTAAAATTGTAAAGGGTTATCCTGAGTAGCAAAGATCATAGAAAGTAGAGATATCTTCAGCTGAGAATTGAATAAGCCTTTAAGGAAGATTTAATGGAAGAAATTAATCATTGGAAAGCAGACAGTGATAAAATAGATTCTATTAATAGAACTTAGGTGATAAAAGAGAAAATTGATAAAACTGTGCTACTAACTCACCATTCTCATACTAATATAAATGAACATTGGAAGGACCATTTGAAAACTTCCTGATATTTTTTTTAAAAGACCAATATAATTCTATGTGACTTCTAACTAGCCAAGAAAATTATTTTCGTTTTACTGATCACTGTATTTTTAATATTACCAAATTTATAAACACATCTAATACAAAGCACAAGTGAACATTTCTTTGCAAAAATTTTTTTTATAAAGAAACTGCAAGACGAAGACAAAATAGAATCAATGTGAGGCACTTACTGAGGGATCCAAGGAGATAATACGAACTGTATTATCTGCCAAACCAACAGCCAAGAATCGAGATCGCTGTTCCCCAGATGGCACTCTTCCAAGACCCATGCACACAACATCAGCAGACATTTCTTTTTTCTCCGTGTATTCATTCAACTGACCAGTCTGAAGAGAAAAAATTCCTCAATGTACAATTATAGTAGATAACCTAAAAATTATGTTGACATTCATAACAAAGTCAAATAAACAAAAATGCAGAAATATTGTTTTGCATTGAAAATTGTTAGTTATTATTTAATTCATTTAAATGTTTGATAAAATAATTGAAATTATTTCATCTCTGTGCTTACACACAGACTTCTCAAATTATAGCAATGATGTGAAAAGTGAAGTAATGTATAGTTTTTAGGATGCTGTGGTAAAACATTTTCTCATCTCAGTGTATAAGATAAAAAAATATATTGAAACTTTCATTAATAGTTAAAGAACACAAATTTTCTGTTGCAGAAAAAAAATCATGTAACTTACACAAATTCAGTATATAAAGATTCAATTAATTTTTTATTGATATTGCAGCATACTAATTTCTTTTTTGGCAGCTAACAAGTAGAAATATTCTTTCAAAGTATTTTAAATATAAAACAGACAAGCTTTTAAAAGATTGTTTTCATCTATAAATTTCAGGATTACCTTCAAAATTTACTCTAAAATAGGCAGGATTGACAGCCTAAATCAAATTGTGTAATATTGAGCAAACCCAAAGCAACATTATATTTTAAGGATAAAAGTATTTAGTGGAATGTTAAAAAACATTTTCCTCTATAAAAAAGTAAGTTAATTCATGAAACTGAAATAAGTACATGACTGCTTGAGAAAAGAAAAGCCTTTTTTACTTACAGGGTCCATTTCAAAGTATACCAATTCCCCTCCTGTCAAAGCTATAACCACTTGTCTCTGATTAACAGCACATTTCACAATGGTTTTTTTGCCAGGAGTTTTCCATTCATTCACACGCTTATCTGCACGAATGTGACGGATGCCATCAGGATAAATCTGAAAAACAGCAAAGATGGATTCAATTTATTATTAAAATCATAAATCCTTTGATTTCTATTGCATTTTCAAGATATACAACTTTACATCCTATTTATGAAAATATTTTTCCCTTAGTTAACATAAAATAGTTTAATAGGAAAAATAATAAAAGTGATAAGTTTCAAATCATCATCATCAGTCTCTTAACGTTCGTCGTTGGATATAGACCTTCCCCAGGATTTACAATATTCCTCTACTGTGGACTTTGCAGAGCCAGTACTTTCTGAATTTGTCTAGCTCGTCTCTCCATGTAATACTCTGCTAGTCTCAGTTGTACATGTGATCTCTGGGAATCGATGTCCATCGGTTGTCTGCCATTCTTGCAACATGGTCAGCCCATTGAAATTTTAGTTTTTAATGGATTCTACAATGTCCCAGACTCCCTCTTGATGTATTGTGCTGCCTTGTGGTCTCTCCAAGTGAAGTTAATTCTTTCATGTGCACATTACATGGTTCACAATTCGCAGGTCTGTCTCTTGGTTAGGTTCCACGTTTCAGCTCCATAAGTGACTATTGGGAGGATGCATTAGTTGTATACCCTTCTATTTAGGATTAATGGGATCTTCTTGTTCTCAAAGGTTGAGCATGCTCTGCCAAAGGCTTGCCATTCGACCCAAGTTTTAAATACTAGTTGCTGCTGATTTGGCTACCTGAAAAATGCATGAACTCAAATCTCTACTGCTAAGTCTATTCTTTTTATAGTAACTTCACCGTACATCCAAATTAAATTCCTCTCTACATCCATCATGAGCACCCTTGTTACTCCACAACTCATAAGATAAACTATAACACCCAAAGGATCTACTCATACATATGACGACCATCTCTGTCTCTCTTGGTAACTGTATAAAATCAACAACTCCCATCTAACAAAATTAACACCGTCAATATCCAAGGTTGAAGAAATTTTTTTTTTTTTGCTTACTATCTCTTCAGCCAGTTCTAAATGGTTAAAATCAAATTCTGTGACTAGCATTGATCCATAGAGAGAAGCTGATGTTGTATTCAGAAATAAGAGGCCGCTAAGGTTTTACGTACCTGAACAAGAGCATCATCACCCAATTGGGAACAAGATAATGTAGGGGTTGTACCAAGGAAACCAGAGTCTGTAACTTCTTCAACAGTTTCTCCAATGGACAGTACCAAGGTAGCATTCACGAAAGACACGATGATATATGCATCATATTCATCTGGAAAAATAGTAATGAATCAACACATTTCCATTTAGAACATTTTTAGAATAATCAAATCAACACAAGAACCAGTATTTACCAACAAATAAATTACAAATGATGGTTAATAATAGTAATAATAAACCCCGTATTGAAATCAAAAACTGCACTGTACGCTAACCGTGACCGCTTAGCCAATGAAATGGCTGTAAAAGGAATTTCAATAAATGTTATGTGTGGTAAACAAGGTTAGAAACGATTCGAAGATTCCTTTTAATGCAGAAAAGGATATATCATTCTATCTTTTAAGATACCAAAGAAATGAGGAAAAATGAGATATAATATCCAACCAAAGTTTCAGCATGGATCTGTTACTAATTTATCACAGAACAGACAGGCTACTGTCAAGATTCAACGTTGAAATAGCAAACATTCTGATTTTATACCTAATTCCAAAATTAAACTACTTGAACACAAATTTCAATTTCAATAATTATGGGTCCATTTTCAAAAAGTAGACATAGAATATAGTTAATATTATGGAGAATTAATAAATGAGTGCACTATTTAGTATTGATAATGGAATGCAAAAGAATAGATTAAGTGTGATAAGAGATAGAACAATGTTATTTGGCAATAAGAAGTAAAAAGAAGACCAGCAGTTTTATAAAGTCAGGAACTCAATTCTTGCTGCAATGGAAGAAAGGATGTTTAATTTATAATTGGAATATTTAAGAAAAAACAAAATGAATGCATTGCATATTTTAATGGCTTTCTCATTTTGTAAGAACAAAAAAACTAACAACGTTGTCCCTAGGATGAATTAAAGAAAATAAATCAAGAGATCAGGGAAAAAAAAAAAAAAGATTTTTTTTTTTGAGGACTGAGCAAATGTTACACCATTCATTTTAACATAAGTTCCACTTTATTTTCCTTGAAAAAGACCAAAATAACAACATAAAAGGTAAAATGTGCTGGGCATATAATTCTGACCATTTCTAAAAATGGTGAGATTTATAAAATTTACTAATTGTCACCAATATCACTCCTTATTTTGATATTAAGATAACAACAGTCAAAAACGACTCTTTACATGTTGATTGGCAATGCCACTTAGGATCAGTATAGTATCCACGCGCTCACTGAAAATCGTTACACAATATATATAAATATATGTGTGTGTGCATGCTCCACACACACATGTACTGAATTTCATAGAAGTGGATGATCCATCAAATCAGGTTCCTCACTGTGATCAACAGAATACACATCTTGAAATGAGTACATTTTCAGCAGATCAACTTCTGTAATCCTTTTTAGAAAAAAAATTTTCAAGCTTATAAAAAAGCTACAAAATTTGTGGTGACAGTTGAACACAGAGAAACTGGAAGCCAATGTCAGACAATGTTTTGATATTCAACATTTTGCTAAGTCATTCAAGGTTTAATTTTAATACATTCTTCTTGCTTTTTGTTTTATACATAACTTACAATAATAAGCAAGAAATTTGATACTCAATAATAGTGATTTTTTTTTTAACAACATTTCTAATACCCATTATCAACTTTAATTCTGAAAATAATAGAAACTATATATCCCATGGCAAAAATAAATAAAGAATAATACACAGTTAATGTGGCCCAACTTTTACACTACAGGAGTTGAAGAGAACCGTATACAGATTTTTAAACATTCATATACGATTTAAAACAGTTTCCCAAACAAAATATTAAAGTAATTTTGACAAAGTTTTAGAAATTAAAACGGAAGATTTTAAAAATGAATTTTAAAATTGCAGACTTCAGCTGCAAAGGAAAATGACATTGAAAACATCAGAAGATACTGAAAATCTACAAGATTGAAAAAAAGACACAATCAAATCCTGGAAAGTAAAAAAAGGAATCTGTAAGTATTTTCTGAAATATCCAAACAGCCAACCAGCTAAATCTTCAAAATTTATAAGGACTTGATAATTGTTCTATTGTTTTATTATGTGACAAAGAAAGGGATAACATGCAGTAGGGTTTTATTTACCAGAAAACGGTCATAAATGGAAAGTGCAGGTGGCCCAATGGGCAGCAACACAGGAAATAGAATCATCGAATGGAGTTTCAACTCTGGCTGAGACAATTTGGATTCACCCCTGAGAAAGGCATGAATCTGTCTCTTCTCCTTCCAGCTATTGGTATATAGCACAGCAGACTGGGCTCTTCAGCCTTGGTTAGCAACCAATCAAGGAGATGGACAACTCTGAATTCACACCAGGAAAATCTATCCTCTTGTCCAGCATCATGAAAATTTAGCAATGGACTGGGTAAGAGAATGGGTTTCTATGAAGCTCTGAACAGGGACTCTGGTGAAACTTCAACAGGCTTAGCAAGCCGAAAGTGGATCATAATAAATTGCTCAAGTAAAATAAAGACACCTTGAGCACAAATTCAAGATTTAAAAGGAGAATTTTCTTTCTCAAAAATGGTCATAACATGACATAAAAAATCCTTTTTCTCATCTCAACTTGATAAGTTTATTATCAATCAAATTTCAACAGATTTGAATCCTACAAGTAACATTCTATCATGCAATATCTGATTCAATTAATTCAACATTTCAATTCATGTCCAACAAGTGGATCTACAAAATCAATAATGGAGTTCTTTATGGACCTAGAAGAAAGCAACAAGATAGAAAATATCAAGATTTTAATACTGAATCATTGGAGGTGGTCTTGCTTTAGTATTTACAAGCTAATCTTGCAGACAATTACAACAGTAATAAGTTCAATCCTCACTGGATGCCCAAAACTTGTGCCTGACTAAGCAAATCTTGGTAAATACAGGTGTCCCCTACAGAAAAAATTAACACATCTTTTGATAAACAGCCAGCGTAGGGTGGAGGTAGAAACAATGCGATCTCAAAATACTCGACTTTCTAGGTTTTATTAGGAGATGATTATAAAACAATCATGATCTTATGATCAAAAAGTGTGTTCATTTAACTGATTAATATAATTCACTTATCAAGTTTGTTCTTACATAAAAAAAAAAAAAGAAAATTAGCCAACTCATCATAATGGCCACTGAAAAATACTTTACTACAAGAACTGTTTGGATTTTTGTTGATACTATTCAAGTATGAATAATATATTGCTTAATAACATTGATACATAAGAGAAATAGACTAATAAAGGTCAAATATTCATTCAATAAAAAGTTGTTCAGCAACCTGAAATAAAACAAATAAAGAGGTTAAAAAAATTTATTCAGTCAATATTAAAATTTTTAAGCATAAATGCAAGTATAATTATCAAGATCCTTTAAGATTAACAAAAACAAAAAAAAACAACTATATTTGCTGTGTTTAAGATGTATTGATATTCTGCCCAAAAATTTGTGGGGAAATTCAACATTTTTCAATATAAGCTTACAGAAAATTTGTTTATGGTTGATTAAAAAATCTTCACCAAAACTATGCTGTTACCCCAATTTACCTTCAAGATAGAACAGTTGTTTTAACATAAAAATTTAGGGAACAAAGAATTCACAAGATTATCATGCTGTTTGTAAACAAGAATTTGCTTCATTTTTAATGATTTTTCAGTAGAGATATCCAATATTGTTAGTAATAAAACAGACTAGACTCAACCGGAGGTGATCAAAGTGGCATGTGAAGGTATAAACAGGATTTCTAACAAACAAACGAGGAAAGAAAAAATGTTTTCTTGGTCAAACGAATAGTTGCCCTCCATTAACAGAATTTCAAGAGTTCTATTTAACTTCATGAACAGTGAATTGAATAAAAATGATTTTAATGCATCTTATACAATAGCAAATATAGCAAATTTAATAATGTTACCTATTTCATCAGCTGAACTAGAAGTTATATCCAAGCAAATGAGTCTTCATTTTAACAAATGACTTATAGGATATTTTGATGGAGTGGCAAAATAATTAGAAACACATGCAAATAAACAAAAACAATTGCAATTATTTTATATTGCGAAATTTAAGACATTTTAATGTTTCCTTCATTAGAAATTGACCAGGTTGAACATTTATTTCACAGTCACATGGAAATCTTTAAAAAAAAAACATCTAAACTTTAAGAGAATTTGACTGTGCAGGATTGAGAAATATAAAACAAATCATAAACAAAACAAAAAAGGCACACAAAAAGGGCATATACCGATTCCAAAGAGTATCCGCTGGCATACTTGCCCAGCAGTTTGAACATCTTTCAAATAGAACCCCAAACAGTCTAACAATCTTTTTCAGTGATTATCATTCTTCAAGTATTATTACAGTTTCCTTAACAGTGAGATAAATTGCAACATTCGCATCCATGATTTTATGTTTCTTTTAATGAGCATGAAACTGATAACAAAATTGATTAACAATCTAATTCAGATTTTTTTCAACATTGTAAAATGGATTTCGTTCTTGCTTTAGCTTCCCTTAAACAATGCTAAAAACTGCCATTCAGAGGGATTTAATGAGGGGAAAAAGAACTATTCAAATTATCATGATATTCATGCAAAAGTTACCAAAGATGGATGAAAAAAAGCACAAATGAACCATACAAATAACAGCGAGGAAGTGTGTTCTTTTCCAGTTAGACAAAAAAAAAAAAAAAAGAAAAAAAAAAACTAAAAACAAACACTGACATACCAACCTGATGTGAGTTCTAACCAAGACCATTTTCACCATCTGAAAATAGAAAGTGTAGGCTTGGTGTTGGACATGGCCAATTGAGCCACCAGCCTATTTTATTTCAGTTCTGTTTCATTGCAAATAGAAACAAATATATACTGACTAGACACATGAACAATGAAATTGATCAAAAGCAATGTTATTCATATAATTATGAAACACAGAATTTATAATTTTTTAAAACTTTTTCCTCTTGTTTTTATTCCAAATTATTGAATCTCCAAGTCTATAACTAAACTGAATTGTCTTGCACTGAAATGAAGCCTACCATTTTATGCTAATTAATATATTCTGCGATCAACATAGATAAGTGACGCCCATCAAGTAACATTTCATATTTTGATCTCCTTCATTTTCTATATTGCATAAAGTATAAGTGATGCAAAAATTTTAAGATCATTCTTTTTCTTTATATAATGCAAAACTAGATAAAATAAAAACCAGATTTGGTTTTACTTCCACCAGAAAGATTATTTACATATTGATAGAAAACTTTCCGGTATATTTGAAAAATATTCCTTATAGTTTAACTGAACTATTTAAGTTCAAACAATGAAACTAAATAAATGCTAATTCTCTGGAATGAAAAAAAAAAAACAAAAAAAAAAAGCCCCCCCCCCATACCCAACTAGTTTCTTGTGCATCTAAAATATTAATGATACCGTTGAATATAGTCTAGTCAGAATTTTATTTGGTTTAATATTCATACTTCTTGTTTTGGAATCAGTATACTTGAATTTGTATAAATTCCTATCATTTCTCAGAAATACTGAACATAGCTGTGTGTAACAAATTTTCAGCTATGCCCAATATCACCTGAGGAGACAGAATACATGATTCAAAACCAAAAGGATGATTGAAACAAGGTTTAACAATTTTAATTTTTTTTTTTTTTTTTATCACAACATTACTAGAGAGTGAATTTTTTTTTTCAAACATGCATTCTGCAATTGAAAACACAAAATCCCAATTCTGGAAAACTTCAACAAATGAATTGAAGCAATTTCAAACAGAACTGATAATTAGAAAGAAAATACTAAAGGAATAAAAGATTTGCATGGAAAGAGAGAGAGTCTCCATCCAATACAAAATTGCCATCTTAACCAACAAAATATCCAAGTTGTTCAAATTCAAGATTGGAAAAAAAAAAAAAAAAAAAAAAAATAATCCAACTCTATAACACGTGAACAGCAACAAAAATAAACATAAGCAACAGAGTAGCTTCACACGTGGATAGACATAAAAAGAATATTATTTGCATGGTTATATATTTAAAATTCAGAATTGTAGTGTGAATAAGCATTTCAAGCAAGAAATTATCATCATTGTTCTGAAGAATCAACTCAATAACTGGTTCTTACCTTCAATATTTTTTTTAACAGTCCATACAGCATTTGGATTACCAGGAAGCTCTGAAACAGCCATCTCAGAAACCTGAATTGAAGATGAAAATTAAATCAAACCATTTGCTTATGATAGGAAATTAATAATGCGAGGTACTTGATTATACAATTTTAGCAAGCAAATTGAATATTTTACACGCTCTGTCACTAAAAGTTGAACCCTTGCTGATTCATACATCAATTTTTTGAATAAGGATACACCTTGAATGATTAAACTAAAATTCTGAAATAGCCACTTATGAATACAATAATTTGAAATTCAAAACAACTTCAGATTGCTTCAAGGATAAAAAATATGTAAGGGAAATGCTAACGAAATAATTGTCACACAATGATGGAACTGGACAAATAATACTTTATCAAATCTCAAAAGAAATATTTACTTCTAGACCATGCCGAAGAACTCGGAGTGAAGAACGTGGTCCTCTCCCACAAAGTGTATACAGCTGAGGGGTGTCTTCATTTGCAAGATCAGCAATCTGAAAAAGAGATATTTATCTTAGAAAAAAAAAAATGAAAACAAGTACATACGATAACTCACTTGTATGTACAATTATACATAAAAAGAACTGTATAAAGTACCCCCCCCTTACTACAATGCTCAATGATACTAAACAAAATGTATCCAAATTTTCAGCCAGAATATGAGTAATTTCTTTGTTACATGCTTATTGCACGGCAGCACATTTAAATGTGTTGCAGAATTATGTAGATACGCCAATTACTTTCCCATATATATATATATATATATATATATATACACACATCATAATTATTTGTAGGTTTGTTACAGTAACACAGCAAAAACATTACATTGTAGTGAGATTTTTTTTTAAAAAAAACATTGTACTATCTCGAAGAATAAAGCAATTTGTAACTTAATAATAGCGCAGGGGTCAGTGTTTGTACTCTCTCTATAATCTATATCATAATGATCAAATTTCTCAAGAGAGATAAGCCCAGGCATAACAACTTATTATAAAGTAGCTTCTTTCATTCATCTGCAAATAATTATATGAATTTTTTAAATAGGAAAAAACATGACGTTAATGGCTGCTGAAAGTGGCCTCTGAGTAAATAATCATGAAGAAAAATTCAATTCAATTTTTAATGTTTATCTCTGAAATCTTAAGAATATTCGCCATCTTCTTATACTTCCATTAAATTCCAAGTACTTGAGACCAAAAGCAGAGATGAGAGATATTGATATTTTTTACTTCATTCTACCAGAACACTATCAGCATACCAAAAGAGAAATCATAAATTTTTATAAATTTGCAATGTTTAAAAAAACAAAAAAAAACTGAATAAAACAAACAAATTAGATTTGAGCTTATATTTGTATATTATCCACAAAAATATTTCTTTTTCTACTGAGCCTGAGTATTGCTTAAGACTCTTATAAAAGTATTTATGAATTAAAACTATTGAGAAAATGAAAGGAAAAGAATTTCATGTTTGAAATAAAATGTTTGACTGATAGGAGATAGTCTCATTTAAGATACTATGATAGTTAGAAAATTTTCATACACAAAGTGTGAAGAGTTCATACTATTTATGACTTCTGAAGACAGGGAAATAATCAAAAAAATTGCAGTAAATGAATAATAGAAAGGAAATTGTTCAGTACCTGGCAAGACATAATGGGAGATAAACTATCCATTTCATCCACCATTACAAGGTTCTTCAAAGGACGAGGTGAGAAAAAGAATGTGTCACCTTCTTCCAAAGGCATGGCACTACTGAATTCTGGTTCATCATCATCATCTCCAAGATGAGCAATCTGGTAGAGGAAACTGAAAGTGAAAAAAAAGTTAATATAAGTTTTGGGTTGAATGTGTCCACTATTTCTGTACGATATGTTTTAATACCAATACTTGAAGCATAAGCGAGATAGCATGAATTTTTTTTAAAATACTACTTCGGAAAATAGCCTTTCATCATAATGACATGATGAGATGTTGAGTAGAAGTATTTAGCAAATAAGACTATGTTGCTTCGAAGAAATTTACACTAATTTACACCAAACAACCAATAAGTAAAATAGTGGTAATGGAGTGAAAACTTTGAAAGCACCTGAATACATTGAAACAAATTTGAGCCAAAGGAGCAGACAGTTTATATGATTCGGATGGGGGGGGGGAGACTCTTATAACTTTGTGCTTTTCATTTTCAACAAAACATTTAAATTATCAGCCTGTAACAGGATTTATTAAGTGAATACATCAAAAGTTTCATACATTTTAATGGAAAGATACGTGGAAACAGCAAATTCTGTAGAGGAGGGTGCGCAGAAACAAAATTTAGAGTTGTATTTTAAAATTAACTGCAACTGACCCCACAATATGAAGGCAAGGTTTCAGCCTTTCTTATTACTCCTACTAAACTACTACTCAACAACTCCTTTGCTTCGCTTTATTCAACAAATTAAATATTTCAGGTATTGGAAGGGGATGGGGTAGATGACTTAATGCCAAATTTTGCTATTTTGAGCTCAAAATCTGTTTTAACAAATTTCAGCATGAGGTCAACATATTGTGCACAAAAAAGATCACAAATTTTCTTTTCTGTCTTTAGGAATCAATCATAGTCTTACAGCTATCATCATATGTATAATTCAAGAAATAAACATTAAGTGAACCAATAATTTTGCGAATTCTGAGAAAAGAAGTGGTTTCTTTGACCCTAAGATGTACCATTGCTTTTTACAAATTAACCAATAAATCAGCAGTTGATGAGCACCTGGTTATGGGCCAATCGTTAGCAAGATGGTCTCAATGATCAATACTAATGAAGTCAATCCTCACTGGGTGCTCTGTACTTCTAGCATTGTAAGCTAAGCTTAGTAAAAAACTATAGGGGGTCTTGTGGTGATGTAATGGTTAGCAAGCTGGTTTTGCAAATCATTACAATGAATAGCAAGTTCAGTCTAAACCGAGTGCTCTATAATTGTAGCCTTGTGCCAAAACCTGAATAGATTTAATTTTGACACAGTTGTTCATCTATTAATGGTTACAATGTATAGTACAGGTATTTATTTACTTTTTGTATTCTAAAAATACACAACTAACAGTTTATGTTAGTTTTGGTACTCAAGATTGGATTGATAAGTATAAATTATGATTCAGTTTTATACTCCAGTTTTATGCTAAAAAAAAAAAAATCTTTTAAAAAAGGTTCAAGGTTTTCAAGTCCAATTTTTGTATAGTCTCAGTCCATCACTCTGATACTGACTTTTATATGTAATGCAAGTAAAATGAAAAATAAGGCATAATTTAAACAAATAATCAAATACCTTTTCCAATACAAGGCAATATACAGGTTTGCTTATTTATTTGCAGTAATATGTTGAATCACTTTCATTGCATAGTGGTGTTCATTAATCATATTGTATTATCTACATTCTGTTTTACTTATTCCATAAAAACATGCAAAATTTACACAGAAAAGATACTTACTGATTACCAAATTCTGATGCAACAAAGAGGAATCCAGTCTTTAAAACACACATACTATTAGCCACAGGTACTGTATCAAAATATTTCAATCGGATCTCAGTCACCTATTAAAATCGCAAAAATTCAGAAAATTTACTAGTTTAGTCCTAATTCTATATTAAAATATTCAAATAAACAAGCAAAAATATACAAGTAACAATTACAATGGGCTTTAGTCCAACAACCTTTCCAAATAAAAAAGTTTCATGCAGAAATTTAGAAAATCCAATTTTAAACAAAGAGCAACAGATGATTTTACAGTAATGATAGAATTACTCAATGTTTTTCCACCCAACCTAATATATTTTGTTTTTAAATTCCTGAAACAGTTATCAGGTAAACAACTGATGATCCCAACAAGAAAAATTCTGTGTAAAACATAAAACCCTTTGAAAAGCTTACATAAATTGCATTAAAAGATATTTGGAAATATTTGAGTGAAATGGAAAATTTGAAAAAGTCTTACATCTTCAGTGTTTAAAGTTTTTTTCGACAAATTAGGTATATATATATATATATATATATATATATATATATATATTACAATAATCAAATTTTTTTAGAGACACATTTCCAGGAGTTTTCTGTGCATGAATAAAAAATACATGGTAGAGAAGTTGCAATATAAGCTCACCATATCTTCATCCGTTTCTAGGGTGATCTTGAAAATGTCGCCTTGTTCTGTTTGGGCAAGGAAAAAGAACATTGACTGTAAGAAGGAAAAAAAAAAAAGAGATTAAAATTAGTGACACAATTACAAAATATTTTCTTTAGATCATTTTTGAAAGAGAAAACAATATAAAATTACTTGAAACCAATATTTACCTTAGTTTTGTGAGAAGCATGACACACAAAAATCATTCCTCTTTCAGGGTCATCAAGATCATTCTGTATGATAGAAGAAACATTTTTTTTAAATATTAAGACAAAATTCATTTTTTTAAGAATTCAGATTATATCCAAATTAATGGTTTCAAATTTTTGATTTCAGCAAGTCATTTACATAATTCATTCAAGCAATAAAATCATTCTAATAGAAATATGTAGTGTAGTGAAAAAGTTTTATAAGGGTTTAGTTGTTCATTTGGTGATTTTTTTTTTCAAACTGATAAAATTTACATGGGGCCTTTTCTCTTAATTTATACAGACAACTTCAATAAGTTTTCAATTGATAAATCAATATGATTAGATAATTTTGAGGTTAGCACAAGCAATAAAAAACAACACATCCAATTTCTCAATGAGAATGAGATTTGGAATTTATAAATTCTTTCATAAAAAAGATGGACAGAAAACAAATTTTAACAATTTCCTATAACTCGTCTCGAATTTTGTAACAAAACTTATTCAAAAAATAATTTTTATTCCTAAAAAATATTTGGTATTCAATAGAAAACAGGAAAATTTTATAAAAAGAGGAATCCAATTAAAAAAAAAAAATCATATTAATATAAAATTTAATTGATTAGAAGAAACTGTAACAAATGAAAATTATGTACCCTTCTTCTTGGAATTGGACATCTTATATCAGGTTGATCTCCAAAATTTTTGTATGTGATATAATTTTCTGAGCAAATCAGGCACCCACTTGGACCATCACTTCCTCCAGGAACTGTTGATAAAATATGAAAAATAATGGATATAATTTCAGGAAGAGATCGTAAACAAATGAATCGATTAAAAAGTGATGATATATTTGAGTCGAAATGTTCAAATATAGTTTTTCATACTCAGTGACTTGCTATCAATTTTTTTCTGACATCAAAAAAAATTTATAGAATAGATGAGCAGAAATCAAATATTGTTCAATTTGATTTTTTTTTTTTTAAATTGACAGTTTTTTTTTGGGGGGGGGATAGGTGCAATAAACGCTGCTTCAACTCTCATCCTTTCTATTTTAAAAATACGAAGACTGTTCACATTCAATGGAGAGAGGAAAAGCAAGAGTTGATATTCTTAGATAGGATGAGAGTAAGACAGAAAATAATCAAATTACCTCTTCTCTAAGAGCGATTCTAATTTCTAGCTCACAGCCAATCTGGCAGAGGATGGAAGCAATGCTAGTTCTGGAGTGGCTGATGAGATATCTTGCTAATACAAAGTCACATAAAATTATTGCCATCCCAAGAGATTGAGGGAGGTTCACATTTTGGCAAAGGTTGCTTATTTCACATCACACAAAAATCACAATGCAGCTTTATTCTCTACAAGGAGTCTTAATTTTGAAAAAAGGGGGGGGGGATTGGCTTCTTATTGGATGCCATCCTGACTGATTTTACTTGAGATACAGATCTATTAATTGACATTTAAAAATCTGAATTTTAACCTACCTGCAATAAGTGAGTTGGCATGTTCTTCCAATTGTTCAGAGTATTTGCGAACAACGTGATTAAGACCCAGGTCCAATTCATAATACGTGAGCATCTGGTGAGTCTGTAAAGCTGATTCTCCAGTTGGATCATTGTCAGCTTCCTATAATATAAAGCATTTATGTATTCAACAGAAATTTTTCATAAAAACTGAATCATTCAAATTAAATTATGAAAATCGGTATCTATCATGCAACATCTTTAATGGACTTCTGATGTAAAATGTCTCTTTCATATAAATAACATAATGAAAGATTTCAAAGTATATTTCTTCCCTGTACAAGATGTAGTGACAAAATACTTTGTGGCAAGATAACATAAAAATTTCTATTAAAAAAAAAAAATCTATCAATAGATATTTTTACGTTCCAGAGAAAGATGTGCATCAAATCAAATATGAATTTCTACTCTGAAGCCATGGATCTCTTCTTTGTGAAAGATTAGAAGATTGTGCAACCAATCCCAACTTTCAACTCATATCAATTCTATCTATATTTTCATTTGCAATGCAAAAGTGTGGAGGGCTAAAAAAAATCTCTAAAAACTGATATGTTGTTAAAATTATTCACATCAAAAATCAGAAGAAAAAAAAAAAAAGGAAAAGAAAAGTGAATTTCTTTTTCAGGAATTTCAAACATCTTCAAGCTTCAGGATCCTAGGCTGGATGTCAATCCATAGTACCTCACCTTTTTATCATTAGTCAACCTTTTATTAGTAAATATATCCACTACTCACTTTTTTCTTACTGCACCTTAACTTCACAAGAGTATGTGAGGGGGACTGACAAAGTCCATTTTAGGAACCACTACTTTCTATGATTATCGTACTATAAATCACCAGATGTCTGTCACCATATAACTGAAGACAAGCTAGAGCTACCGCAACCTAATTTTCTGTGGTCACTAATGGGACCCCTGAGCATGTTTTTAACATTTTGAATATTCTAAAACTTTCCAAGTTTTTAGCAAGGGATTCAATTTACAATGTAAGTCTAATGCTAAACTGGGCCCTAACTTTTTATCTGTCAGGTTAGCTAAACTGAATCTATCTTTTTGTTTAAATCATATAAAGTAGATATTTAGCTCAAAATTCCACCCATAGGACTGATTTTCAACTAGTCATCAAAATATTTGAAAACTGATGAGAAAGACTGGAATTCATAAAAGCAAAAGATGCTAGCAAACAGTACCACCAAAATGGTAGGTTACAATTCTTCTATTATATCTGAAATACTTACTTCATAATCTATTTCTAGACAAGCAAATGTAGGATTTTCAAATCCTACATCCACTCCAACCATATGATATACAAGAGTGTTGGACTTGTGAGCTTCTAATGGCGATGAGATTGTCAGACGGGCTTGGGCATCTCTATTCAAAATATATACCAACTTTTGTTTCTCGACTGCACCTAAAAAAATAAAAATAAAAACACTGTCAATAAGAGGAAGACAAATTTTCTCAAAATGTTACTCTATAGAATTCAATGAAGATTAATATGATATAAATGGATATGAAGTTGAATATGAACTTCCAAAGTGTGGTATTTCGAAAATGTTTTTTTCTTTAACAGAAAAAAAAAAGCTAACTAAACTTAGTCACTCACCAGTCATGACAGCTCTCCCCTTGGGGTCAACAGCCAAAAATTGACCTGGAACAATTCTCCGGCAGCCACTTTTGCCAAATGTTTCTTGATGAATCTGAGAAAAAAAATGTGCTAAAATATGTACTAAAAATACCAAAATAAAACTTTTAGATCATAAAATTCAAGCGGGTTCTTTTTTTTCTACCTCAAATACTCTGCTTCATTTAAAACTAAATAAAGCCTTAGCATGTGATTGAGTCTGTTGTAATAACTGAATACATAAATTCAAATACTTAAAATGTTTTCAAAATATTCTGTTCACACAAAGTATCAATTCAATAAGCAATAAACAATTGTATATTTAGTCCAGGTCTCTTAAGAAGAACTGTATAAAAAATATTTAAAAACCAGTTTCAATTATATAAAGAAACAACAGATTTCTTTAAAATATCCTAAACTGGTTATTCTAAAATATTTCAAGTACCTTTGTTATATTTTGACACTCAAAAATTAATATTTTATTGAAGTTTAGAATGCCAAAGACATTATTATACTGAGATAATCTAAAAAAGTTACAAGCAAATAAAAACATACTATGATTGTTTATGTTTAAATAACACCACTAAGTAGCCTTGGATTTTACCTATATAACTCCTTGTCAGATAAATTTCAACATACAAGTTGTGATAGATAAAGATCTGATATCAATTTTGATCCAAAATGTAAAGGACATTACTAAAAAAAAAATATTTTGCTCCTTAAAATTTTGGGATATCTTTCTGTATACTAAATTTAAAGAAATTCTGAATGCTTGGAGCTAGTTACATCAGAAATGGAATGACAATTACTTTGATAGAAATTATTCTATCATGTAAATTCTATACATCTAAAATAAACGTTTTTTTAATATTAGAAATAGAAGAATTCAAAAGACATATTAGGCAGAATGAAATTCAAAAAATATATTTTTTCAACACATATCTGTTTCAAAGCTGTAAGGTACAAAACCTTTTTCATATCAAATCAATCCATTACTTCAACCATTTTTAGTCATGGAATATACATAATCAGAATCATCAATAGTAACATTATTGCAGAGAAAAAGAAGTGACTGATTACAGCAATTAAGGATGGACTTGACTGTCAATCAAAATGCTGGTACTTGATAAAATGAGAAGACTGAAAAAGGATGTGCATGACATCACACATACATGTCAACTAGTCACACAAGAGAGCCTATTACACCAACACGCATTTATTATTTTACATATTTCTTGATGGCACATAACACTTCAAATTGAAAGTTTTCTTCTTCTTCATATTCAAATTGAATTGTTTGATTGTTTGGTGTATATTGTCTGAGTGTTTTTTTTAATTGTTTTTGGTGCTTGGAATTGTTTTTAAATAAAGTGACTTTTAATACCAATAAAATGCAAACAGAATTTATCAGATCTCTTTTTGTGTGACTAGTTCATATTTGTGTGATTCCATCCACATTCCTCTTTGAACCAGTTATTTTGCTAAGAACCCAAAATTCTTAATATTCAGCATAAAAGTAGGATTCATTGATAAAAGGAAGCATAACCAGAATGCATAAAATTACAGAAAACTTCTCAAATAAAATTACAAAAAAATACCTTTTCGAATGCATTTTTGGCGGGAAGATATTCCAAAATAACAATACGCCCAGAATCGGAACCAACAATTATATAGTCTGAAACAGAATTAAAAAATTGTTTTATTTGATACCCAACATTCAAATTTTTCTTGTCATATCAACCTATACAACTATATAAGTATATATCTCAGCAATTTCATGAGTATATACATATCTTAAGTAGCTACACTCAAGATTTGTACACTTGATATTTCTTTTAAGCATCAATTGATCCAGTACTCAGAAACAATTTCCAGAAAAAATATGACCAAGAAAATATGGGCATACATTCTATCAAGAAATCTATGATAACAGACTTCAGAAGTCTCTCAAATTTAGATCAATCAAACTAGTTTCGAAGGGGAACTGACAGAATCCAACAAGAAATTAGAATAACTTTAGCAATTAGCAACTTGGAATAATGTTTTTAACTGGTTTGTAATTCCAAGTAAAGCAAAAATAACCTCATCTGCTTGGATACCATGTCCTTAAAATGTCCCGAATAAAAGTAATTTTTTGAAGAATATTTCAACTTGGTAATATGTGGAATAACTCAAATAACCTCAAGCTCCATTAAATTAACATTCTATCAATATATTTAATATTCTATTCCATTTTTATTTTATAATAACTAATATTCTTTAATTATGCTTGGAACAAATTTCATTCATGAGAATGCGGGTCTCCTTGATAGATTCAAGTTCACCACCAAAAAAAAGCGAGATGTTACATATTCTATATTACATCAAAGCTTTTATGGCCTCCGAGGTTACATTCAGATTCAACAAACTTTCGACATTGATGGACACTCCTTCACATGAAAGTTTTCATTCTTAAATTCAGGAGAGTAAGATTAGAACATTCCAATTGAATGAAGAATAAATATAAAAGTATTATCGGAATGCCATAATGGAGTCAATACACAAATTTCCATAGGAATATGGAATAATATCAGTTATTCAATTTCAAATATCTTTTGCTGAATTGTCCCTAATTACATTTCTTACCTTCATGTGAGCACACAGAGAAAAAGTAATACAATCATTCAATTAGTATACATACTTCAACAAATGATCGTATAAAGGCAGTAAAAAATTATCCCTAATAAGATGTTACAATGTACAAATTCCTAGGAATTAATGCAGTCAAACCATTCTACAAACTATCTATATTGAGGTTAACTTCAATATTTTAGACTTGAATAAACATACATTTTATAGATATATATATATACACAGAATGAATAGAATGCAACTTCACAGGAATGGGGGGCATAATTTCTCAATAAGCTGTGAAGACACAATACAAAAAGATAGGTCAGGTTAATGTTCCAAACTGCAATCTTAACTCTGATGTCATAAATATAAGCCCAGTAAATATGTCAAAAACATTTTTCAGCAAAGAAAAATCAGATCAGGTGGTTTCCAACCTGTATTTCAGTGCTCTAAGTACTAAATGTAAGTGTAAATGCAAACTATGCTCAACATGAAAACATTCACTCATAATATTCTATATACTATGTAACTATGCATCCTGCAAAACTATTTACTAAAGAATAAGTGTTGTTGAGAGGGTGAGCATTATTATAAGAAAAACAATTTTTTCAAGATATGATTCAACCAAAGAATTTTATTTGATGGAAAAGAGACAATAAAAGAATTAAAAATTTAACACTGACAAAGAATAAAAAAATAAAAAATTGATAATAATAATTACCTTTGGTTCCACCTGTCAAACGAAAAGGTAACAAGGCTCGGATGACTCCAAATATTTCTACAGTCAGAATTGTATAGACTTTGCCCGTGTTGGGGTCTGGACGCAAAAGTTCAATGATTTTTCCTCGAGAGACAATAACTTCCTGTTGTTTTGTGCCTGAGAAATTTCCATGGACAGCCTGAGTTATTCCTGTAGCTCGTTGCAGAGTTAAATTGTAGAGAAACATGGTGAAATCTGATAGAAAGAGGAAGAGAGATTTAAATTGTTTAGTAAATTTTCATCTCATTATAATGTTGTAGAAAAAATGCTGTAAGAGCAACCAATTATTTGCCAGATTGATTTCACCAAAGGTTTAGTTATTTTCAACAAATCAAAAGGAGAAGATTTATATAAGCTGCAAAAATAAATACAAGTTTTTTTCAAACAACAATTCATGAAAAGTTTCTTAAAAAGCCAATCAATTCGAATAAAAATCCAGCCATCATATAGAAATCACTGGTAAATTGTAAATTATAAATTCATGATTTATCAGCTGAATGAATTCATTCAAGTCTAACAATGACAAAGCAATACCGTGTAATGACAGGAGATCATTTCAAATAAGTTCCTATATAATACAATGATATTATAATCATTCTGTTGGACCAAATATGCCCATTCCTCAATACATAACTGACGCATTGAAAGAGATGAGTAGACTGAAAATAAATAAGAGGAGAATTTGGATTGGAAGCAGATATTTGGGTCTTTGCTTTACCAGTGGCTGTTTAGCTCAATGGTAAGAGCATCCCCACGTTGAAGCAGCAACAACTATAACCGTTAAAACAGGTGGTTTCTCCAATGAAGCACTCATCAGATGATGACCCTAGGCTCATGCATGGTTTGGGGGTCAAAGCATCATTACTACAAACCAAAAATGCTGCAGAAATACCAACAGGCTTTGTTGGTCCCTCAATCTGGGTGCCAGATCCAGCCCCCGCTTGAGCTTTGAGCCTCTTCATATATCTCCTTTGATCATAATCAGAGTTTAGTCAGGTATGTTGAAGCTGAATTGGCATCCGTCCAGCCATAAGTAAATCAAACATAGAAATTATTCTACTCCAGTACAGTTTCTCCAAGTTGTAAAAGGCATCCCCTCCCCAGTAGAAACTTCCATGTGTTATCTTTTGGTTAAGGACTCAGCAGTCATTTGGCTTCTTTTTTTTTTTCAAAGAGCCACACCCTTAAACGTAAAAATAAATAAAAGCAAGCAAACATCACAATTCAAAGAAGAAGACACACATCACATATTGATCAGCAAGCTAACCTTGTCTGAGACCAAACTATGCTAAGTTGATAATGAACTGTGTGACCTTTTTGTTTTCCATTCAGAAATACTGGACTCTTCCACTCAAGAGAAAAATTTTGCTGGTAAAAAAGCCTCCTATCCACCATTTGAAACTATGAACTCTTTCACAAATCAAAAATGAATTCCTCAACTGAATAGAATGTAAGGCAAGATCTACGAAAAACTCCATGCAAATGTTGGGAGAAAGTGGAGACCCCATAGTTGAGCCGTCTTCCCGTGGATATATATCAGGCACACACCGAAAATGTATTGTCCAGATACAAAATGTTAACATCTCCAATAGATTGTTATCAGAAATGCTGGTATGATCTTCAAGATAAGGATCAATGTCCACTTTGTTGTATAGGATGAGCAACATTTCCTCCATTGGTAATGTTAGAAAGGTTGATCACACCAAAGCTGACCATTAGTGACAACATAGCTTCCCTTGAAAATCAGTTCCCTAAAAGGGGCTACGTTTCTCACGTTCATTGATCAAATCTATTTTTAATGCATAATTTCAATTGCGCATATCTTATCACTACACCTAGACGACGCAATCAATATTAGACTCCATAGAATCACAAACAAAGCACTGAGTAAATCTTGAAAGCAAGTCAAAATCATTTCTGAATCAAGCTTTTTATTGAATTTTTCATTTGGATTAAATATATAATATATGAATAAGAAAGAGTGAACTGCATAGGTGCTGTTTTGGATTGCCTTGATTGTTAAGCAAGAGATGAGCAAATTCACATGGAATTGTCTGACAAAATCTTAGTTCACCTAACTTTGTTTAGGGCATTTAATTCAAGGCATGTCATATTTGTATCTTGGGTAAACTAGGACTTTACCAAAATTATTAAATACAAGAGATTTCTGTGGTATAGGATGAAATTGAATGAGACACATACATAAAATGCTCGAACATCAATTTGTGCCCTACTTATACACTGCAAGAAGTAAAAACCTGTACTTTTTTTTATAACAATTTTTCAGGTTAGAAATATATTTTCAGAAGGACTAAAACAATAAGAAAACAAACAAAAACAAAAAAAAAAACAACTTAATAATAGCCATGGCATTTTTAACTGTTAGTAAATCTTTAGCTTCAATGGATTTCTCGGTTTTAGGGGTTTGATAAAGGAAGACTGAATCAAAAGTCCAATTAACTTGAACTTCTTGTCTGCATTTTATTAGATGAGGTGTTTTGAAAATAGTATATGGTTGGTTCAGACTAATTTCTTCATCTTCGTTTGTTTTTCACAATGTTCCAGCTGTATATCCACTAGACTTTCTTGTTTTTTTTGCAGTGTTTTGGAGTGGCGGACAAAACAGACACCCAAGGTAGGCCAGAGGGCATTTGCCAAAAATGTGAAAAACAACATGAGGGAATTAGTCCAAATAAACTGCATACAATGTTCAACTTGAACTTTTTGATATACAGTGAACCATCAAACTAATTGGAGGAGGGGTTTGTCATTAAAACTGAAAGTTCATCATATTCAATGGTTGTCCCTTGTTTGGTAGTTCAATTTAATTTTTTTTTAAAATTGAATTAAAATTCACTAAGAAGCAAAAATTAAAATACAACCATAATAATATTTAAAATCGAAAACAGGAAGTTAATGCAATGTTTCATTGACATAAGAACAAATACTTCACTTTGTTCTTGATTTAATCACTGCAAAAGGCTGGACCATGAAACTAAGATAATACCAAGTTCATTATATCCAAAGTCAGTCTGCATCCGTAAGCAAGAGTTGGTATACCAAGTGGTGGCAGCCTGCTAGCTAAGGGGAGGTTCTTCAGTTCAGAATATTAAAGATTGTAAATATTTTCCTTGTTCATAAACTTGAATGTGTGCCATAGGTACTTCTGAACTTTGTTGACATAGTTCACTATTGATTGTTCATACGGAGAAAATTTGAGTTTGTTATTCACTCTTTTTTCTCTATTTTTGTTACCTCAAGTTTGTGGTACTTGCCATCAGTTATTTTCAGAGGATATTTTTCCCCACGGTGCATCACTTTGCATCTTACAGGGTAGAATTTCATCTGCATTAAATTGGCCCAGGTTTCTAGGTTTCCCCAGGTCTGGCATTGATTTGGCTGTGGAGCTTTGATACTCTAACTGAATACATTTGCATGTCATCGGCATACATCAAAAAAAGGGTTTCAGGTTCAGAGGAAATATCAGTTACATAGATGGTGAAAAGGACTGGACCATGACAGATTTGAATTCTGATAGTTCACCATTAGTTCGGACTAGTTATTTTCTGTACATTAGAGACGAATTAATCTAATGTAAAGCTTTTCCGTGGATACCAAAACTCTCTACCTGCTGCATCAGTCTCCAATATGGCACAGATAAATGCTTAAGCGCAATCTAAAACAGGATGTCATGCTTCATAGTTTCACTCTATATGTTTAGAGCTGCCAGAAGGTTTATAATGGTGTTTCTGCCTTTATTAAACCCATGTTTTTGACTACAAACCACGTTGTTACTTTTCATGTGATTGAAGATAAGTGAGTGCGATGGTACTCCCCCCCCCCACACAAACCAAAAAAAAAAGAAAAAGCTTAGCAATGAGACGAGACAATGCTGTCTTCTCAAAAGATTGGTGAAATTACTGCATCCAGCCAGTTTCTTGGCAGCTGTCCCCAATTTACAGCCATGATTTATTAGGTATTTTACCATTTTTTGGCTAAATCACGGGGAGTGCAATTACGTCTGGGTTGTTTTCTTACACATAGATTTTTAATTCATTAGGTTTTCTATGAATACAGTTATTTAGATTGGTGTAACAGAATATTGGCTCAGTATCTGTAGTTGATTTCAAGTTGTTCATATTGCTGCCACTGTGTGTCTTGGTTTCTGTAAATTTTGAACATACTTTGATGGGATTCTTGGTTCTGGCACTCTACAGCATATCTCACAAGTTTCGTTAATGATCCAGTTCTAACTTTCAGTTCAGGTCTTATATACACATATTTCTTCATGTGCTCATTGTTATTTTGGTTTTCGATCCTATTGACTTTGATTTTCTAGATATGACTAGATTATTCTTCAGTTTTTCAATCCTAGCTTTTTTGCTGATCCAATTCCTACCTCTAGTGCATCAGTTCCTCCTTCGGATTGACTGGTTACCCCAGTGGTTGACAGAGTGAGTTTGACACTTCCTTATTGTCTAAGGAGTTCCCTCAGCTCAGCTTCATATCTGTTTATCTCATTAATATTTGCAATATTCTTTGTGACTTAGTTTCCAAGCTCCATTAAAGAATCTACAGCACCTTTCATAGCTATCTGTTCCCTTTGCATGGCAACTATCTGGAGGCACAGTTTGTTTTTATTTCATCTTGTCTACAGTGAGAGCAGAACCATGAACAGTTCTCTCATCCTCATTTGTCAGATCTTCATACGGCTTAGGGGACTCTTTCTCACTAGTTCTATTCAACAGATATTTAGCCGATAGTGGTGTCCGTGGTCGGGGTTATTTATCCATTAAGGAAGATTCCTGGTCGTTCGCCTCAGTTCGGAAACAAATAGCTTTGTTTGTGATAATCCATTTGAGTATTTCCTTCAACTTTTAGTTCACTTCCGATTAATTATAGGACAGCAATGTTTACATTACTTTCGATTAACCAAATTGTCATCGGAAAGGAAACAATAAATGATGACTTCAACGTTGAAAGTAATATAATTTGAAACCACCGCCATGAACTTCGCTAAGGTTATCTCGCGATCGATTAAAGATGCATATCGTAGAATTTTGGAAGAAAAAAAATGTCAGAGCTTGGGATATCAGATGAATCAACGATACAATTTAAGTTAATTTGAAATATTTAAGACAGATAAACCCAGTAAAAGTTCAAAGTTTTCACTGTAATTACTTGTACCACGGAAATCTTTCTTTTTTTTTTTTAATGATTACTGCCGCCATCGTTGTGCACCTCGTTTAACAAGGGCACGTGGAAAACACATTGCAGTGCAGCAATTGAACAGGTAAAACAAGATCGAACGGCCCAACACACACCTACTTGCGGTAAACAAACTAATTAAAATTTAGTTTCTAAACCTTTTATTTGGCTTTATCGGAAAATCGGTTTGAAAGTCCATTCGCAAGCTGCAATTCAGCCACGGCATGTAATATCTGTTATCTAACTTGTCTCGTATACCCTTTGTGAGTTCGATCCTCGCTCAGAGTGACCAACAGTTGAACCAGGTTTAGTAAATTAATAAATAAATACATACACCTCAAACTTTTTTATCTCCTTTCCAAACCGAATCCAAATAAAAACAAACATCTAAACTTTTCACCTTTTTCCAGGAAGTGACTTAAAAGATAACATTTCAATGTTATTGTTTGTTATTCCAAGAACCTTTTTCAATTTGTCCAAAGAGAGATTTCAGGGGATTAAATTCACGAAATGATTAATTATTACCATTCGTTCTAGTAGATGGAACAGGATAATTTATTTAATACAGAGACAATAAAGAACATTAACAATTATTGAGGTTTTATGCTGACGTGTGGCGCTCGAATCGAAGAAGACACAATAAACACCAATCGATTTTCTGTTTTACACATTCATTTTCGTTTTAATTCCTTGTACGACTTAAGACATGCATTATTTAATCGAATACAAGGATGGAATGTCACCATTACGACAAGTCAAAACTTTAATATAATATCTTACATTATCTGAATAACATGGCTTTACTTTTTAAAAACATTCGAAAACTGGGTTCATTGGTTGGCTAAAAAATTCGAAATCAATGCATGCACGATACTAAACATTTATTTTCGTAACAATGGGATTTACTCAAACATATAACAAGTACATGAATCTAATGATAAATTGTAGCATATTATTAAAATAAGATATTGATTTTTACGAAAATAATTCAATTGTATTTCATTTGGATTGCGGGAAATACAATTTACTGGCTCTTACAAAAGAACGTATACCGGCAATAAGCAACCATGTTGGAATATCTTCCTACACGTTACGAACAAATACATTTTCAAATTAAAGAAAGTATAAGAATAGCAAAATATTTCGATTTCTTACCTTACTGGATAATCACAAATGATCATGTAAAAATTACAATAATATTAATGAAAAATAATAAATAGATGCTGACAGATAAAACCAAGAGATTGATGCATTGAGCAATGCCGTTCAATACAGCGCCCTCTTCCGTAAAAACGTGATAAGCGAATTATCTTCCGTTGATTACTGACTCGGTGTTATGATAATGACGTCACTTCCTACTAGCCACACATTCGTCTGCTTTTGAATATTCTATACTCGTACTGTTCACAATATCGATTAGTCAAAAATGTTCATTTCGAAGTAGTTAACATACTGAATACAAGTAATATCACTTTAAACTTATATTTATTACAAGAGCAGGACTTCACAATAAAAGACTTATAGAAGAGTTGATGATATCTAAAAGGATTTTCCTTATCTATTAGTTCTTTATTATGTCAATAGGCTAGCATTTTAATAATGCTAATACTAGCATAGTACCCGTCAAAAATGACAGGATTATTTACGTATGGAACGGCACTTCTGCTTAGGATCAAAGTATTTGCGCCATATGCTTAGGATCAAAGTGTTGCTGCTTGGCACTTTTGTCTAGGATCAGATTGCAGTATCTGTGAGCCCATTGAAAAGTGTGACAGAAAAAAATATATGGATACACATTGTGTTTCATATAAGTGGTTTATTATGAAATAAAATGAGAAAAGAGAAAAAAAATTTTAAATCTCATTCTTGGAGCTGGTGAGGGAAGCAAAACTGAAAATGCAGAATTCCTACACAAGAAAGTGATTTACTTCCTACTTTCAAATCACAAAAGCTGACATGGTTTCATATTCCTAATACTATAAAGACAAATATTTCTTTTTTCCTTGTGTTTTATAGACTTCCAAACAGCAGCACCTTATGGGCAGCAAATTTGTGTACAAGGGAAACTTGATCCCAGGATAAACACAAATTAGGTGTTGCTGACCTCAAGCAATCTCTGAAGGTCAATCTAAGGGAGACAAGTCATTTTTTTAATTTTGGTAATTTTTCACCAAATTCATACATTTTCTTCTTCCCAACAAAAGGGTTCATGAACACTGCAGAGCACTCATATTAAATTACCATTCCAATGCACTCTCCATACAAACACAAATTTGGCCATAATTTCGATTTACAACAGCCGCATGATAAAAGAAAATATAACAAATACAAAGGAAAATTCATTGAATTGGCATTCCTCTCTCAGTGTAACACAACTGATCAAAGTTGTTTCAATATATTTTCACAATAGCCAAACAACATAAATTACCGAAATAGAATATTAGCCCCAATGCTAAACCTTACTGACCCCCCAACTGTTGAAACATTCATCCCTTTTTCCAGCTTATGCAAACACACACACTCACCATCACCTATCTCTAATTAACTCACACACACACACACATACACACACACACACTTATCAACATCTCATCTTCAACCTGCCTCCCACTGGATCCATCCCAACAATCCCTTTTCTCTCTATTTATTAAGCACAAAAACATCTGTTTAATCTCCCACTGGCAGCAGATAACGCAAAATACATCACATCATTCAAAATTAAGAACTTCCTCATCTAACATAAATTATCTGACCTCATATTTTTCATTTTACTTCTTTCATCTTAACATCATTCTCTAAGCTCACATAAAAATTGACACATTTACCGAGAGACACTCAAACTCAGATAGTTATCAAACATCAGGAGATTTATTTCCTGTTTAAGTCCTATAGTCAGGACGCCTGATACTTCCCTGATGACCATACATGTACGATAACACTGCCCTGATTTCTTTATACACTAGAAATCCATTCATCTTAATTATCAAACCCATCCGCCACGTAAGACTGACTTTCAGATATTCATCAAACATGTCTGTTTAGCGATTTAACTTAATTATTACATCCTCACAACATCGACCCTATATAACATACAAAGAATAAATAAATGTGGAGTTTTGATTTGACCAAAAGTTCATTTAATCAAAACAACTAATCTTTTACAAGCAAAAGTTTATTCAATCAAAAAAAGAATAAATATGTAGTTTTATTCACTATTTAGGCAATTTAATGATTCAGCATAACATTTATATTGGAAACAGTTAACTAAAACTGTCAACATAAGTTTCTTCAGTTTTCAAGTTAGTCTGGCTGGCTATGTACAAATCACTCGTAGAGGCCACACCAAAGGAGCTAGAAGACTGAAAATTTAAAATTCCCCCTGTAATAGGTTTTTAGTGGGAGGTTCTGTCTTCAATGTACGTTTATGCTAAATTGGTCCCTCATTTGTGCCCACTTGTTTTTTTTGAAAATTCAGACTTTTTTAGTGATTTCTGAGGGGTGAGAGAAATAACTTATTCATTGATCATTACAGCCTTCCGATATTTGATTGATCATCTACAACACGGCATCCTGCCAAAAGATGTTGGTCACATGACAGTTTCTATCGAGTGACTTACCAAGCCTGTATATATAAAGTGTATAAAGGAAAAAAGATAGACAAGATATTTTGGAAGATCTCGGAACACACTGAAAACATTCTTACCTTAATCATTATGTATAATATGGTCAGACTATTTTCCTCATCTGTATGTTCATAGATGAGGAAAAAAGTCTGACCATATCATACAAAATGATTAATACACCCACTTTACCAAAATTCAGACAAGAACTCTTACCTTAATATAAAACATTAGAATATCAAACTTGTTGGAAACTTATCACTATTACCACTATTGATATCATTGCACTATGATCAGTATGCTTGGTTATTACAACCTGTATTACCAAATGTAATACCTTGGATTTTCAAATCTTCTCTCTTTCTTATAATCTCCTTTGATGGCCTGTAATATTCTCGTCTTAGTGGCAGGACTTCAGAAATCTATGAAACAAATTGTTTCTCTTCATAAAAGAGATTTGTCTTCATTTAAAGTAGTCAAGAAAGTAAATGGAGAGAGAATGTGATTATTATGAACAGAGGGCAAAGTTTCTTCTTTACTTAGATTATTCCAACCACATGGAAAGATTATGTAAGGTTGCACAGCCACGTATGTCTATCTTCCTTGGTGGTCTACTCTCCACTTTTTCCTCGTATCGACTTCCAACTGCTACTTACCTGCCAAAGATCACATGCTGATTGTATTAACGTAAAAAGGGTTAACAGAGACGAGAAATTATTTCTGTGTGCTAATTCTTACAAAATAAATCATTTTTACGACACATTGTCCATATGAAAGTGTAAGTTATCATGGGGGCGGGTAGAATCTTGGCAACCAGGTTAAATCATATCTAAAACCAATCCAGGTTAGGAAAAAATTGTTGCCAGTTGTTCTATGAACTTTAAGGGTGGCCATTTTGAAATTCAATATGAACGACTGTGAATGTACATTTCTTCTGAATATGTTGTTGGGCATTCATCCCAAAATTAAATCACTTCTTTCATAGCCTATTGCCCACCTTTTACAAAACTTTATTGAAATTCACCAAGAACTTTTGGAGATATTGTGTGGACAGATTGGAGCAAATGAAGAAATGTATAAAAGAAAAAGCAAAAATATCTCTTAATCAAAAGCAAATCCTTGGATACAACCACTTCTCTTTTATGGTGTGGCTTACTTTTCCATAAAATTCCATAGAAATTCATTTAGTGCTTTTTGAGATATCATGTGGACAGACAGAGGTTTGAAAAGTAGGAAGAAAAAACGGAAAATAACTTTTTATCAGAAACAAATTTCTGAATCCATTACCCTTCAACAGAATATTACAGAAATTCACGGAAAACTTCTGGAGATATTGTAGGGACAAATAGAATCAGATAGAGAAAAATTTTAAAAAATGCAGAAAAGTCTATTAATCAGAAACAAATTCCTGGATTCATTAAAAAATTTGATCACTTCTAAGTTACCTCGTGGTCCAACTCCCTACAAATTTTCATTGACATTCATCGAGAATTTTTTGTGATATCATATGGACAGACAGGAGTGAATACAAAAACGTCTGAAGAAAAAATAGAAAAATATCACTCAATCAAAAACCTGGATCTGCCCTAAAATTTGATCACAAAAAAATGATAATTAGGAAAAACCAATGTACTAACATCTCCAGCACTTGAAACTGCTTCACCTTTCGTCATACACTTGGCTAGTCATCCGAATTTATAACAGAAACTACCTCACTTTGTGGAGAGGTAGACTTTAAGGTTACCATCAATCGGCACTTCAAGTAAATAAATACATTTTCAGTATATTTCCAGAAAAAAAAAAGGAAGCAATATTTTTTTTTCATTTGCAAAAATGTTGCCATTATAACCAAAATTAAACTTCATAGAAGATACTTAAATTTTGCAATATGTTTTAAAAGAGTCCTAAAAAGTGTGTTGTAATTGCTAAGGCATACAGTTCTTTCTTGGCCAGATAGTGACAGAATATTTGGCACACCATCCAGTGCAATAAAAACACATCTTTATGCAGCAACAAGGTTCATGTCTGGATTATCATAAAGCACTTCCAGTGTTGGCAATTTAATGCCTTTTGCACAAAATTGAGTATAATCCTTGTTTTGGCAATGCAAAAAATTGCCAACTTAGGATAAATATATTTATATATAAAATCATAAAATTATCAATGAATTGTTTCTTTTTAAAACTCTATTTGAATTGACATCTTGCTATCACATGGTGAATGGATCTGGTGGCCTAGACAGCATAAATAGAATAAACAATTAAAGAAATGGGCCGCTACTGGAATTGAACCTGTATCCAGTCACTAGATTCAAGTACTTATATATGCACAAAACCCATCTCGATTTTACTTATATACATGATTTAAACTTTGAAAAAAAGACATCCCCTTTTTTGCCAGTGAAGATAACAAATTTAGAAAAGCAATAATCTTGCCTCATCTTCCCCCCTCTTCTCCAAACCTTGTTAATTGCAAAATTTAATTATTCTTACCATTTGTTGTTTGACAACAAGAGCAAACAGTCTCTCAAAACATGTAACAGTAATAAATACAATCCAGTTTCCAAACTTTTGTATTTCCATATTGTCTATTAAATTCACCATTTTGTCAGATAGATCTCATCCTTTCCCTCACCCCCCCCATATATATATATATATATATATATATATATATATATATATATATATATATATATATATATATATATGTATGTATGTATGTATGTATGTATGTATGTATAAGCTTATGCAATGCTCTTCCATAGGAATAGAGTATTCTGGTGGATAGGGAATTTCTGTGTAAATAAATATATTGCTTAAATTCATCCTTACTGGCCATCCAGTTCCATAGCCCAGAGGTAAGATATTGGCCTCCAGGTCTGATGTATATATATATATATATATATATATATATATATATATATATATATATATATATATATATATATATATATATATATATATATATATATATAAATAACTGTTTCAAATCCAAATTAGTTTATATATATAAACTAATTTGGATTTGAAACAGTTGTTTGGGCTCTTTGCATTACCGGCGGCTGTTGAGCTCAATGATTGAAGCAGCTACCCTATCAGTCGCAGGTTTGATTCCTGCAGCAGCCCTGTTTTTTTTATAGCTTATTTTATTTACATTGTCTAGGCCAGATAATACTTTCATCATGTAATAATGTGAGATTATTTGAAATAAGAATTTCAATATGGTGTAACGCAATTTATAATCATTTTGTCAGATCATATATCCATTTCTAAATAATATATATATATATATATATATATATATATATATATACACACACATCCAAATTCTTGCTTATTCTCGGTCATTTTTTCTCCAGAATCAGAGTTCTGGGTGAAGCAGTCACAGTGAAGTGAAACTTCTGTTTCTGACCGGTGATTCCTCTCAGCGCCATATGTGATTTGTTTTGTAGGAACCACGAATGGGGGTCGCTGCTAATAAAAGGTATCCTAATATTATACATCGCATACATGGTCTTGAGAACTCATGGTTGTTATTGCACTGAATGAATTGAAGTTTGTGAAGAGAAGTGTGCTTTTCGTCATGAAAAGAAATACGAATTTGTGCTTAATTCACTTGAGGGTCACCAGTTTTAGGGCTGCTAATTTTATTAGTGCCCTAAAATATAAATTACCAGAATTGATCTAAGGAGATAAATCCTGGTAAGTAGTGTGTTTACTACTTAAGCACAAAAACAATGTCAATACACGGTTAGTTGGATTGTTAACAAAACGCGGAAATAAGAACAAACAAAGAGGTTAACAACAGTGCCAAGTTTTAATTCGCGAGGGAATTAAAAAAAATGAGGACTGGAGTTTCTGCTGACACAAATATGTGGAGGAATATACCAGGATAGAAATGGAAAGATAAGAGAATTGAAGGGATAGGAATGTCACTAAGTAAATATGAGATAGAGACTAAAGAGTGTCCGTCAGTTTGGTCATCGTAGTTGTAGCCACTATGAAGTTATCTTAAAAAGTCTGACCCAAGTTCGGTGAGAGTGCTTAACTTAGATAAGATGTGTTCTTGAGATGAATATGTGATGATGCATGTGTAAAAAGAAAGTGTGTATAAAAACTATACTAACTATCCTAACTAAAGAGAAAGAGAAGAGACGAGCTTACCTCGAGGTTGTCGGAACACAGAAAAAGAGAGAAAGAGAGTTTACTGCCACAGTTTAAATACTGTAAAGATAAGGATTATATTATTGGTAGTTCTGT
Source organism: Thysanoteuthis rhombus (assembly GCA_963457665.1). NCBI lineage: Eukaryota > Metazoa > Mollusca > Cephalopoda > Oegopsida > Thysanoteuthidae > Thysanoteuthis > Thysanoteuthis major. The sequence continues at coordinate 67,889,412 of OY735198.1, read as the reverse complement.
GTGACATCAATGAGGAAGCGACGCGGAATTTACCATTTGTACAGAGAAGGAGGGGTTAGCAAGTAGACCCCTGCCAAGGGCAGATAACTCCGTATATGTATGATTCTCTCCGGAAAAGGTGGGCACTACACTATGTTAAAGTAGCTACCAATGGTGGCCGGTTTGATTTCTGCAGCAGTCCCGTTTTCTTCAACTGTTTAAATTGAATGATATATTAATTGTGTAACGACAAGAAATCATTTCAATTTCAATATAATTTCTATACAATGAAAATTTACAATTCAATCTGTCAGACCAAAATGTCCATATCTTAAATACATACAGTCACGTTGAAAGAGACAAAAAGACCGAGAATAAGCGAGATGAGAATTTGGGATGGAAGCTGTTATTTGGTCTTTGCTATCGCTATCTCTCTCTCTCTCTCTCTCTCTCTCTCTCTCTCTCTCTCTCTATATATATATATATATATATATATATATATATATATGAACTTCCCATTCAGTTTTTCCCTGCTTCTGTATATTTACCCACCTATTTGGATTAATGTATCTCTGTTTATTAGATACTTTATCTTGTCATCTGGACTGTATTAGCAAGATGAACACCAATCTATTCAAACAACAGAACAACAGATTTTATCTGGATATTTATGTAGAAATGAATAATTTCTATTCTCTTGTACTCATCTGAATACTCAAACTCTTTTTAGATTCTCCTATCTTGTGCACGGCATTGTTTTAATGTATTATCTTTGTACTGTTTATTGAATGTTGACTTCTAAATTCTGTTATTAATTCATTTCTTGCCTTTTTACTTCTTGTAAAATCCTTTCAATGCCTCCCAAGGAATACAAGGTACTTAATTGGATGATTGGGGGAAGGGAAGTAAGTTTTTTTCTGTGAACAACCGCATGCAAGTTTGATAATTTCTTTCTGGTTACATAATTCATAATGCTTATGCTGACCTACTAAGTCTTCCGCATTTCGTGGGAGATCTCCGCTTTCCAAAGCCAAATGCTACTACCCCTGCTACGCATGCAATGAATTAGTACCAATCTCCCTAAAGAAAAATGTTTGGAAGATTTTTTCCTTCCCGTTTGCAGACTCTACCAAGTCTCTTACATTTCACTATTTAAAACTATGTTATGATAAGTTTTCAGTACATTGAAATAGCTCTTTCAGAGCTTCTAGAATTAACAGTTTTCTTGTCCCCTCCTGGCCACGATAGAGGAGGAGACATTTTTTAGAAAATCTCCCTCCTGAAAATTTCGAAACATTGGCAGGTTTGCCTACATGTTGTTAGACTAATTACCACATTTTAACACACCAAAAGGAATGAATAAATTCTTCCATTCAAAATTTGATCATTCATTCAACTTAGCTTTACCCAACCTGCTTCTCTTTCTATTTTCCTATGTAACTCCTTTCTTGCTGGCATTCTGCTACTTTCATTTAGACACCTTCTTCCTCTCAGTACAAGATTAAGCTTTACCAAACTTTTTCATTGTTTGTATGTGATGTACAAAAAAGTGAACTTACTCGTTCATTGTAGTGTGTGTATGTGTGTATGTGTGTGTGTGTGTGTGAGAGTTTGGGTGAGTTTGGGTGTATATGCATGCGCATGTGCAAAAATATAGGCAGAAATATGCCTATGAGCATGGTCTGTCCCCAAAGTGGAGAGATCCATAACTAAAGAAATGGCTTTATGTTGGTCTATTCATCGGAAAAAAATTGGCTCCAAGCATAGTGTCTCAAGATGTTCAACTGGACATTTCATTGGTCTAAAAATATCATGTCACGTGAACAGTTTTGAATTTTTGTATGAGATTTTTTTTGCAGACTCTGTGTGGAGCTGATTAGGCAATACTTAAAGCTCGGTCCAATCTCTTTTATTATTTGATCTTAATGTGCACTCAAAGTTGTCCTCAAAGTTTACCTGTACTTCTACGTATGCTCCATACACCGAATTCCTTCGTAGACAATGGACATTGTTTTAGACTTACTATGAATTCTAAAAACACATCAAGCATTCACTACACTGTAGATCAATTTTCAAAATTGATGGGTCGAATCTAAGAGTATCCTTGTAAATATTTACGAAGCTTAAGCATAATCTGATACAAGGCCACTATAATAGACATTCACTCGGAATCAAACCCACCAGTGATTTATATAACTAGTTGCTCTACTGCAAGCGCTCTGAATAAACACTTACCATATATTGCAGAAAGGGCAATAACTCTAAATGAAGACTTCCCAGAAGTCATCGCGATTAAAGTAACATGGCGGGTTCAAACGATGATGCCACGTCGTCGGGAGCATTAGAATCAGCTGATAAGCTGACGGATGTCGATAAAATGAGAGAGGCTCTGGAAAAACTTTGCCATGATGAGGTAAACAAAGTTTTGATTTGTATATATTTTCTGGAAATGTGTCAAGTCATTTCAATGCTTCCTCTTACAATCGTACATCGCGTAAAGAACGCAACTTAGTTACAATTTAATAAACAAACAAATTATTTCGAAGTTGAACTAAAACTGGTGAATAATTGTATTCTGATCGATCTATGTGATCACGTTCGAATTAAAAGGCTCATTCATATCTTGGTATTACAATTTACGTTACTTGTTTTGTTATCATCTTAGTGGCCGGAGAAAAAGTGAAACTTCTTCCTTTTTGTATCTAAAATTTCCTGATTTAAACGTTAAACCTGATCATCAAGTTCACTTCAAAATGTTGAACCACTAAGTTTTAGTTTCAGTTAAATTTTTGATCTATTTCAGTTTTTCTCTTCTTTTATCGGTTTGTTTTTCTTGCTATTTCTTACTATTTTGCGCGGAAAACGTGTGTAGGACTACCTGTAATGTCAAGTGGAAGGAGTTGAAGAAAACATTACCCTAGGAAACTGAGTAAAATGTCCCATTAAAAGCCTTTTAAAACCCTGGGTGTGCATAATGTTGATAACAAAATAAAGACACAACAAATAAAGGAAAGAGGTCAACAAAGAATGATAGGTTTCAGTTTTACAAAGCTGTTAAAATTTACTCATCATTAATCAGTTTTCATTTCCAACAAAATACCATAGCTTGTTGCACGTCGTTCAGGTTATCTAGCCTTATTTAGATATTTGGTCGCGATTATTCCAATTTTTTTTTAACTAATTGCTAAACTGAGTTATAGTACTCAAATTTTTGTTTTTAAATTATTTTTAGTATGAATTGGGAATTAGTATTTTGGTAGGTAACTTACCCAATACAGATGATCGTAAGATCGTCTGCATTTAGTAAGTTACCTACCAAAATGGTTGGGTTGGTTGATATAAAATCTCCCAACTACTTTAATTGTACTGGTTCAGTGTTTATATATTCGCATTGCATTTTGTGTAAATTGATACTTGGTTGAGTTATGGAGAGGAATAACATTTGCACTTGTGTGTATTTTGTATGCATAAATCTTGATTTGTGCAAAAAAAACCCAAAACAAAACGTCAATTCTGTAAACTGAAAAAAAAGTGTAGTACTGTAGATTATACAACAGTTTGATTTTAGTGAATGAAAAGATAAAGAGAAGATTTTTCACATCAATTAATCCAAGTTTGGTACAAAACTGAGAGATTCTTTTATTTACAAATGTACTTATTGATTATCTGTACGCCACTCTCCATTCCACCGATGCCCACGTTTGCACCTCTTTTTGTGTTGACTCTTGTTAATAATATCTTCTCCATGGTGTTGAAATGGCAACCTCTCAGCTTGAATTTTATCTTGAGAAAGAGGAAGAAGTCACAGGGAGCCACATGGGACATGTGTGAGCATGACTATTGTGCTGGTACTACATGAAAACTCGCGCATTTTCAATGCCCTGTGTGCGGGTTCATTATCAGTTTGGAGCTCCCAATTCCTATCGAGACATTGTTCAGGTTGTTTGCGCCAAATGTTCTCTCTGAGATACCTTGGAATGGTACAGAAGAACTCAGCATTGACAGTCTGACCCTGGGTGACCATTCGTCCCGTTTCTTTGACATTTTCAGGGTCAGTGCTCGTTGATCGTTCATCATACTCCAGGGAGGATGTTCTACTCTTGAAACATCTCAAAACACTTTGCTCGGATCATTGTTTCAACATTTCATGGGTCTCCATTGCTGATTTCCTGAGTGAGATACAAAATTTGATGTTTGCTCTCTGCTCAAGTTTGAGGTCCATCCTGGAAGTGCAAATTAGCGTGTGAACATGGTCACAAAAGCGTGTGTAACTCCGGTCTGAATGTTCATAGCATAACACCACATAGCATGCTCACTTCCTACTGTACACACATGACAGTCTTGCACTTAGTTTGTTTACAACAGGGACATTCTCAGAATTTCTTCATTGCACCTTGTGTAACATACTGGATATTTACTTCTAGAATATATGAAAATCAAAAGAAACTGTTATTGTGCATTTTATAAGTACTCCATTACCTACGTATGAGTTTAGTGTGCCATAAAACTTATATTCATAAATTCTAATTTTTATTATTAACAATGTTACATTTTCTCTTTTTAATTTTCATATCTCTCAATTTTTGCTATTTTCAAAAACAGAAAAATATATTCAAGTACAAAGAAAAATATTTTTGCAAAGTCAATTACTACAGACTTTTAGGGACTACTTTCATGGGCAAATATATGAATTTGTTGTGTTTGGGGTTCATGTAAGGCTGAAAAGTCTTTCCACCGTCAAAAATTTTGCTAAATCGAAGAGAGGAAGAGAGTAGGACTTATGTTACTGAATGTAGGCAGCAGCTAATATATAATTGACTGCTACAGCTTTGTGTCTGTGGGTAAGTTTAGCAGCTAAAAATCCCATGTGGGTAGAATTGTAAAAACAAAAACGAACTGTTTCTAACTTTTTTGACTGATTTAATAAATATTTAATATTGAATTGCTGAAATCAAATATTAAATTAACAAATGTTTTGTAATTGTAACCCAGTGTAAGCTTTCAATCCAGCTGTAGTGATTGTTTAAGCTAAGTCAAAAAAAACCATTGCTCTGATTGGTTTTCATTTAAATTTTACCAGAAAATTTTCTTTTAGGCACTGAGTTGAAACACTGTTAGATATAATTTGTTGAAAATTTCATGGTATTTTATTTTTCTAAACTATATTTTAAAAAGCAAGGCTCGTAAAAGTATATATATTTTTTAAAACGATGTTTAAAAATAGGAATATTCCCAAATGATAATCTAATCAAAGATATCTACTATAAAAAATCCCGTAATTTTTGACAGGAACTAAGGTAGTATATGTATAATAAGAACTGTGTCCGTCACACTTAGTATCAGTAGCAACCATCAGCTACTCTCCCTTTCTACCCTCTTATTAAACTACTTAACTTTCTTTTGTCCCTTATCCCTTCCTACCCTCTTTTTGAACTACGTTTCTTTTCTCCCTACTCAATCTTTTATCAGACTACCTAACTTTCTTTTCTTTGCTCTCCCTTCTTACTGTATCTGTCTCACATAGTATCTCTAGCAGCCATCAGCTGAGCCTGTTACTCCACACATGATAACTGTCAGTAAAGCAAGGAGTCATGGACTAATTTTGATAGTTGCAGCCTAATCTAAAAATGACATTTAATGTCATATGCCGTATGTTTATATCTATATGTAAAGGAGGTTTGAATTTTGCTTGCAGGAAATTGTGAATGCAGAATTGAGTGGTTTATTAGAACATCAGACCTTATTAGAGAATAAAATGATGGGATTACATAAAATGCTGTAAGTAATTTTTTTATCTTCTATTTTCAACTTGTATTTGAAACAAAGGTTTTTGTAAAATTTATTTTCAGTGACTTCCATCTTATCTAAACTTTTCAATAACATTCTTTTTAGTCTTTTATTAGTCTTTAGAAACAAATATAAAAAATCCTTCTTGAAAATTTTGATACATCTATAAAATGCAAAAATCATTTTCAGTTGAATTAGAGGTACTTTTGGGGTAGTTATTTCTTTTTTGTAAGTACTTTTTTAGAGCTATACACAGATTTGCTCCTGGAGGACACTGGCCTAGTGGTTTAGCATATATAGTTACCTACCTCGTGTTAGCATGTTCAATCCCTGGGTCAAGTAATGCAATTAAATCAGGTTCAGTGGAAGGAGCAGAATTGCAACATGGGGAAGAATTGACTGAGATATCTTCTAGAGTAGATAGTGGAATAGAATTAATCTACCCCTGTGGATTGAATAAAGGGTTAATTTTGAAATTCCCAGAAGGTTACAACCTACAATGGACACCTGGAAACCATGGCTGGAACATAATGACTATGACATCCAAGTTGATATTTATCTGTGTACCGTAAAAATTCTCCATCTCAGAGATTGAGACAAAAATGTCTTTGAAGTTTGAAGGATATTTCCTTTGCTCCATCAGAAAATGAGAAATGGTTTCAAAAATGTTTTTAGTTGGGTATTAACCATGAGATATGATAAATTTGGGCACTTTTTGTATTTAACTTAATTTTATATTTGTGAAGAACTATCTTCCAATCACTGAGAATGAATACTCAGTAAACTAGAAGCATTATCATAGAATTGATCCCAAACTCAGAAGATAACGTTGAAATTATTCTTTGATTATATTGCTTAATTTTATCTTATTTTATTTTCTATGATATCAGATTGCATTTGTATGTATCAAGCAAATGAAGAATATTCAAATAGGTTTCAATTTCATTTACACTTTTTGATCATGCTTTAGTATTTGTATGCACTTTATAGTTACCATGATTTATTTTTGAATAATAGTATTTATTCTTATATATACATGTATGAAATACGTACTTACACACGCATGCATGTTTTTATATATACTCGCATAATAACCATCAGAAATGATAGAATTTTATGTATGCATTGGCACTTCTGTCTAGGATCAGAGTATCTGTGTTTGCTTTGCTGAGAATCAAAGTGTTGCTCTCCAGCACTTCAACCTTGGTTCACAGAATAGTATCTGCTTGCTGGGCATTCTTTGATAGCTTTGCACCAGTGCAATACAGTGGTTAATGATGGCCAACTGAGGCTCAGTATTGCTTAGTGCAAGATGCCTAAGATTCGTCCTATGGCCCCTAAAAATAACCCCGCCTAGTCTCGGGGGGATCAGCACCTTCTCATTGCACTAAAAGGCAAGGATTGGGCTTGCCCTGACACTTTTGCAACATCTGTTCCATATAGAAGCTCCATTAAACCGACCTTGTGTCACATCTTGCTCTTGTGGGGAAGCAAATAAATATGGATCACAGTGTAGTATATATGCGCTTATTGAAAACTGTTACATAAAAAAAATATATGCATGTATGGATACGCATTAAATTGCATTTTAATATATGTGGATCTCTTTAAGGCTTGGTGTAACATTGGGTGTTTCCCTTTTCAGATCATTTAAATGTATTGACCAGAATATATGTAAATAATTTTGTTTGCCAAAATTCTGTGTCAATACAGTATTTGCGGAAACAATATATCTTTGTTCAGAAAATACTTATTCTTAGTATTGATAGCTTTTTTTTATATCTTATGAATGGACTTTATCAGAATAGAAAGTTAATCATGTATGTAGATACTTTCCAAAGCATAAAGTCGTAAAAATGTTAATTCAAGCATCATTTATCTGAACTAAATCTGCTCCTTTCATCAGCAATCCATTATAAAATAGGCGATGGTACTACTTGTCCAGCACAAACATTTACCATGAAGGAGTTTGATCTCATAGTTGTAATTGAGAAAAGGATTGGGAGAAAAGTATGTTTGTTATAAAAGGTGCTTTTTGAGCTTTAACTAATATATTCAAAATAATATATTTAGTTATCTTTACCAATACACAAAATCATTTTTTTCTTCTGCCATTCTAAATTGTAGGAGTTGTGGGTGGTTATAATGAGATGGAGAATGGAATCGGTAAATCGAGTTCAAACTCCAACTGGAACAGTTTGAGAAAGCCATGAATCTACTCCTCCTCCCTCAGTTATGGGTAAATAGCAGGGCAGTTGGAGCCTTTTTAGTCCTGTAAGGCTGTCCATCTTGGGCATTGTGTTAGCACTCTGGTCCTGCGGAAACCAACAACTGCTACAAGCAATGATTGGGTCTTTATAAATCATTTGAGAAATGGAGACAAAATAATTGCCTCATGTGTCATGTGAACCGGGAACAGCTGAGTGTACTAAATTGCTGTTATTGAAAGTTATTTAATATGATTTACTTGAGTGAAAAAATGAATCCTGGTAATATATGTTAAAGCACACCTTAAGATGTTTTGTTATATATTTTATTGATTTGTTTGATTGCAGTCCCAATCTTCACATTCTTGAATCTGACTCCAAACAATTATCAAACATGATTGCTTTCACTTCCACACTGGCTGAAAATGTAAGCAGTAAAGTGCGTCAATTGGATCTTGCTAAAGTAAGTCAGAAATATTTTGCAATAGAAAATATTTTGTCAATCATTGTTATTTTTCCTTAATGAATAAATGGTATTTATTGTTCCAGGAAAATTTTACTGTGCGTCTTTGTAATTTGGTGAAGAAAACAAATTTATTTATATATTTTGATAATGCAGAAAAAATATCTTCAATTCTTATATATCTATATTATGCTTGATGAAAAAAACACCATTATCCTTAATTTTCAAGATCTTGTCACGAACAATTATCAATTAATATCAATTTTTGACTAGTCTATCTTTCATCTTATAAAATGAAAGAACATAATTATGTGAATTATTGTTACATTTGGCAACTGTTTTAGAAAGAAATCTTCAATACTTGCACTTGTTGATTTTTTTTTTTCAATATTATGAAAAAAAGATCTAGAAATTTCCTTTTCAATGGAAAGAGAAATTTGGAAATCTACAAATGTCTTTGTTATTTATTAAATTCATATTTCCCTATTTTTCTGTCTGCTGATGTTTTTTACTGACCTGTGATATTGCTGATATCCATAATATTTTTTTTTATGTTCCTTTTTCAGAGTCGTGTGACTTCCTCTATTCAACGTGTTGAAGATGTATTAGATCTCAAGTTCTGTACTGATGGTGTGCAGTCTGCTCTTCAGAGTGAAGATTATGAAAAGGTTTGCTATTTCACTTATCAGTTTATATATGATATAAATTTGATCACTTGGGACCAGGATAGTTTTGTGTCACATCAAAAATATTTCATCCGCTACTCAATCATTGCTTTCATCCCCATCCGCAAATCATTTTAGATCATTCTCCAATTCACTGCCAGAGTAAAGAGACCTAGGACAAAAATTTCTTGCTAGATATCTCATCAGCGTCTCTAAGAAATTTCTGATGAGGTATCTAGTCAGCTACTGCCAAGTTATTTATCAATAATCTAGATATAAAAGAAAGAATTTTTTTGAGGGATTATATAATTTTGTTTCTATATTTTTTATGTTAGTGTCAATGAAATTAGTAACATATTTAGTATAGTGCAGCCCCCAAAATATGGAATTCATAAAGAATCTGATCCCTTGCCTTCTCTGCAGATTTTTAAAAGATTACTGGACTCTTTTAATTAATTCATTTAATCATTACTAAAAAATTAATGATTGCTGCAACATAATCAATGTGTCAATACTAGAACGACCAAAGGTCAAAATTGACACTCATGTTTTTTGTTGATGCCTTTATATAATTATTCAATATGCTGGACTAAAAAAAGAATGGTTACAAGGGTATTTTGAAGACTACTACTCACTGCAAGTCTCATAACTGTCTATATTGAACTTCTGTAGACATTTCTCTCTTGTCATAAAAACAGTCAATGCACTTTTGAAAGAAAAATTATGTCTGTTTTACAAACCAACGTGTATGATATAAAGAGACTTTTGCCTTTTATTGTGTTGAACAATATTTTCATTTCCTATTCTTTTTGGTTACAGGCTGCTGGACACATCCACCGTTTCCTGAGTTTGGATGAAAATGTTCTGAGAATGGCAAGTGATGCTAGTGAGGGTAAGCTCATTTCAGAAATGTTCTTGTGTTTACTGTTTACATGTACAGGTAAAACTAAGAAGATCCTTTCAAAACTGGGTAAGATAATGGGACTGAGTTTCATCAAGATTCCCAAAGTAGATGTGCTATGGACACGGCAGATATGTAGATAAGAATAATGTGTTTGGGTGTGACCATAATTCTTCCCTGATATAACTCACTTGCTTTTAACCAAATTTAGCGTATGCTCTACACATTGCCAATCTTACACAGAAAATTTCAAGTCCACAGGAGAGAATTAACCCTTTGCCTGCTCCTTTCTTTCTGTAAGTGATTCAATAAAAGAAATTTCAAGGTAATTGTGCGTAGATCCCGTAACTGGAACCTTACTTTATGAACGACCTTGTGTCACATCTTGCTCACTTGGGGAAGCAAGTAAAAACGGTAATTGTGCATAGAGAATGATCAGTTTACAGTCATTCCCCCCCCCCCCGTAGCCATCTTTTTCTATATTGGAAAAAACAAGCTCTAAAGAAAACTTTTGGAAAAGACAAAATGATAATCAAGAGAAGATATCATTTAATAAATGATATATTCACAAGGTTTTGTATGTATTTGTTTTTAGATTCTTTTGATATATATTCTACTTTGTCTTGTGGCTTAATTAATCTTCATGGAAACTACGAGGATTTGATTTTTCAGTGCAAAGAATGAAATCATGATCTTTTTTCCATTATTCCAAGCCAAGTACAATTCTAAAATCAATCAACTACTCGCAGAATTTTGAACATTTATCATAGCAACTTTCTCAGCAGAAATCTAGAAATCTCTTAAATGGCTATTTTGGGCATCCCTTAGATAATTGTAACAAGTTAATTGCTCATCTTCTCAAATAAGATTAACAGCTTCTGCCATTTTTGTTATTGTATTTCAGTAATTATTGTAAACCTTCAATTCAATAGACTAATAGAGATGAAGAGGTGTCTATTGGTGCTGAAAGTCTGTTAAATCCAATTGCAACCTAGTTTGCCTGTTTTTATTTTCCGTTTTTTTTTTCAGTTCAAAATCCGTCATACCAGTGTGTTTTGAATTGAAGGTTTATTGTAATCTGTTCTCTTGATTTTACAGGTAGTACACTGGACACTTCATTCAAAATGTTGCATGAAGCTGAAGAGAAACTGAAGACAATTGTTCGGAATAAATTTGATGCTTCAGTCCATTCTGGAGATGTTGCATCAGTAGAAAGGTTCTTTAAGATTTTCCCTTTACTTGGTTTGCATGATGAAGGCCTCACCAAATTTGGGAAATATTTGGCAGCACAGGTAAGTCTTATTTTATAATTTTGTTTAATTCTTTTGGTTTGTTTTGATTATTCAAAAAAAAATTATTCTTCATTACTTTCACATATTTTACCTCTACCAACAAAATTGGAAGAAATATATCTATTCAGTCAATTTTTCTCTGAATATCCACACAATATATCCAAAAGTTTTCAAGGAATTTCAATGATATTTTGTTGTGGGATGGGCTATTGGTTGAGGAAGAATTGATTATATTGTGGGACAGATCTGAGATTTTAAAAAATATTGTTTGAAAGATAATTTTAAATTTTTTTTCCCCTAAATTTTTATATTCTCTCATGTTTGTCCACATGATGACTCTGAAAGTTCTCAATGAATTTCGATTAAATTTTATGGAAGGTTGAGCCGTGGGCTGAAGGAGAATTGGTCGAATTTTGGGGCGGATCAAGGAAATTTTTTCGATTAAGATATTTTTTCATATATGAAGATAATAGTCTGCAAATTGAGAAACCAAAACTTAGTTACCTCCCTGCACCATAGCACTATATTAACTGATTTTTATTCATTTTGTAGTGACTGAAGCAATGGTAGAGGTGTGTGTCGCCTCATCCTTCCATTTCTAACCTTTTATTGGAATTTAATATCACCTTTTCTTCAAATCATATTGATTACTATCTAGTAAACATAATAGTCATGAGTTGCATGAATTTCTTAGATGAAGAGTTTTCATTATTAATTTAATTAAGCTGCATAAATCGTAAATAAAGAAATGGCATATGACAAGATTTGAGCTCACATCGTGTATCCTTATAAGGGAGAGACAATTTGGTGTGGCTGACTTGATGTCAGGACAACTTCTTTTTTTTTCTTTGTAAAAGGTTTTTATATTTTGTCACAAATAGTTTTATAGTTTGTTTACAAAGTAATTATATAGTAATATAGTTTTAAACATTGAAGAAAAGACCCCTCTGGAATATTTACAATGAATAGCTTATAATCATAAATAAATTCAATTCTTATATAAATATAAAATTCATACAAATATATTTATAGATAAATAAAAGCTATTGAATTATCATTTTTTGAAATAAAATCTGATTGAAAAACAAAAATGTATCTTTTAGTTCTCAAATCAAATATCTTTCAAATTTTTTCAGCTGGTTGTCATTGACTTGGCCTCATTCATCAACTCAACCATATCAAATCACGCCCAACCCATCTTTGGGAGCTCATCTTCTCAATCTGGCCTCTGAGACTAACTTTTCTTTAAACTTTTAAAGCATAATCTTATAACTTTATTAGAAAAAAATTATTTCATTGTGCACTCATAATTACAGTTTTTTTTTATAACCTCTATTTCATCTTTTTCAGTTATCTGAGCCAGTTGGTAAAACACTGACAGAGAATCTAAAAATATCAGATGATGATAAAAGATCTAAAATACTTTTTGCCGATGTTATTACAATGATGTTTGAGAGAATTGCGCGCATTGTTGAAACCCATCAACCACTCGTGGAGACGTATTATGGTGAGTTTTAAAGTTTGTATAAAAGTATTTATCCTGTTCACTGCTGTGGACAAGATAACTCATCTTAGTAAGTGGTCAGTCCAGTGCCATGGACCTAATAACTTGTTGCACAATAGTGTGTATGATTGTAGTTTTTACATACATTTTATATGAATATTACATTTATTAGTTTATTTAAATAGAAATAAAACCTTTTTAAACATACAATTAAGATTTTCTATTTTCATCAGTTTTTTATGTGAAAGATCTGGTTCAGGTGTTACGATGTTGAAAAATATACAAGACTGTGAACAGGGTGATTGATATATTGGGTTGAACAAAAAGTGTGCTCTGTTTTTGTTGTTAAGTGACATTAGAAACATTTAGTTTTAACTGACTTTATTCAGAAAGATCACTTTTGATATATTGAGACAGTTCTTACATAAGTATGCTTTTCTTTTTGAAATATCGTTTCCCCGGAAAACTGCAGAAAGCATTTCAAACAGTTCACCCAGAAAATTCTAGGTGGATGGAATTATGAATTTGCTTGAAAGCTGCTAAAAGATGAAGTGTCTTTTATCTTGACTTCATAAACCAATCATACTTTTCAACTTGCCCAATATAAATCCTTGTAACATTATTTATCAAGAAAACAAAACATGCACTATACTTCATTTTAGAAGTAGAAACGCTATTAGGCATAGATTATCAATTAAGATATATGATGATGATAATCTATCATATTAAAGCTAATTTTGTAAGTCAGTGAGTTCATGATAAACTCCAAAACAGACACATAGGAAGTAAATTTAATATACAGATATAGGTTTGATACAACCTTTGAAACAAGAATAGATAGGTTGCAGAATATGAGATTTTACCATTAAGGTTGGATTAGATTGGAAATGATTTGTGCTTTCACTTTTCTATGTGTTTCATACACATGTTTGTATCAATTCTGCAATGAACTGTGTAAGACCACCTGCCTCTTTCAGCGTGTTTCCATGGCAATTGTCTGTGGCAAGGCATTCTCCATAATGACCGCAGGAACAGACAGGGTCATCTATTAGACAAAGGAAAATGATGTATTTTAAAACTGATATAGTTACTGCCTCTGCTCATGTGCGATCAAAAAGCAGTCAAGTATTTTGGGAGGATAAAATTCTGTGTATGTTTTTAAGAATTCCAATCCTTTCATAGAAGGAATGAAGAAGAAAGGTCAACAGTGTGCATCCGCTTCTCATGGTGCATCATTGATAGTGGGCAGAAAAAAAACATTGTACAAAAAGAGTCTAACCTTATCATTTTTGAATTGTAAATTATTTTAAAAATGATTAGTTTTATTGAAATATACTTCAATCACTGCTGATTTAGTAGTATGCATGAGTTGAGGAATAGAATTTGAAGTTACTATTCTTGGTGAATCAGGAATCATTTTGATTTTTATAACCCAAGGAAATGAAAGGAGAAGGAATGATGAGAAATTGGATTTTAAACTTAACAAAGAACCAATTCAAATCATAGCTGGCACATTAAATTGTACAGCAGATATATCACTAGAGTGTTTACAATGCAAATCATCATCAGAGGTAGACGTGGAGTTTTCTGTTTATATGTGATAACCAAGGAGATGATGGAAAGTAATTGGTTGAGATAAGGTTCTGGCATTTCCAGTGAATGAAAAATATGATTTTTAAAAAATTAAGAATCCTTATTGAGTGATTTGCTGTTACCCCTGTCCGACCACTTCTTCTGTCCTAGAATTAACTTAGAAATCTTTAATGACTTTTTCATACATTGTATTTTAAATGTACGTTGTTTTCATTCATATTGATGATACCCCAAAACTGGCTACTGTATTTTGCAGCATATAAGACCCCCCCACACACCCTCAGAAAATGGATCAAAAAGGGGAATGTTTGGAAAACAGCAAAATCAAACTTGGAATTTTCTAACATAGATACAGAGTCAACTCCTTATTTCAGCCAGTAAAAATATAATTTTTGTTCCGTTTTGATTATATTGTAGTTTTGAAGGCAGTCAATGCTTTGCCATTCAATCTCAATGAATTTACACTTTTAAAATTTCATTAAAAATTTTCAACTTGAACAATTTACAAAAATTAAGAATATCAACACTCAACTATTATCTTTTCAGGTCCTGGAAAGTTAGATATTATGCTGATACTTTTGCAGAAAGAGTGTGATAGGCAATCTAGATTAACTATAAAAGAATTTAAAAAACGCAGAGAGTTTGACTACAAGGTAAGGAGGAAATGTTCTTATAATTTTTGTCATCCAATAATCAATTCATCAAATTATTATGTACTTTTCTACTGGAGTTTTCCAAGGTTTTGTTGCAGTTTTTGTTTATAAATGCCTGTCTGATCTTTTTGTGTAGAGAATGAGATGTTGCCGTGATTATAATTTGTCATTGAACATCTAGAAGTCGAGGAAAAAACAGCTCCTTAAATGGACCATAGTTATGTAACAGAAATACTACTTCCTCTATGAACAATATTAGCATATTTACTAATGCCTTTATGCTGAAAACAATCTTGGAGAAATTTTGTAGAATCTTTCACTTCAATGATGATTTATCTCCCTTCTTTGGTTTTTTAACCTCTATACCCAAGATTCTATAAAAAAGTGCTTTGCTACTATAAGACAAATCAGATACAATGAAATATAATCAGAGTACTAAGTTATGATTCTTAAATGAGTCACTTGTACGTATGCTGGCAAAAAATTACAGCATTATTCTCAAAATCCAAAACATAAGTTAAGCTTCTGAGATTCATCTAAAATTAAGATTTACTAAATTTGAGGGAAAAGGGTCTTCTGGTAACATAGAGATCTCTTCTTTTATATATTTGAATTACTTTCCATTGTATTATCCCTATCTTTCTTTTGATAAAATAAATTCTCTTTGTATCGTCACAGTTTGTTATTTTAAATGATTACTTTCACCTATAAGATATATAAAGATAGGAATACACTATTTTGTTATTACTGTAAACCCTTTTATTAACAGTGGGGAGCAGATTGTTCGGTATTACCGAATTATGTATTAAAAAAAAACTACAAATAATGAATAATGCCACTGTTTTGTAATAGAGTAGCAAAGGTGATTTTACGAACAAATTGTGAGATTGACCATTAACAAATTTTGAGTCCAGATGCATGATTTGTGAAACAATATAATCTCATTAACAGCCAACTTGCAGTTTCACCTTGGATTTACAATGCCATATGATTATGTGGAATAATTAATTGTAAATGATTTAATCTTGAGAAAAAGTTTACAATAGGGATATGCTGCTATTACTAGAAATAGAGAATTTTTTTACCTAATTAAAGCATAGAATTTCCAAGATTTAGAAGTCATTCACACACAACTTTCATTCCCTGAATGTTACTTTTTTCAAAAAAGAAAGATTGATATTCAAAGTCAGTCAAAGCAGTTCATACTACTTTACTAGATAAGAATATCAAACTTACAATGAAAGACATTGTCCAATATTCCTGAAAGTCAGTGATAAAAGGTCCATTAATCAGAGTAGTTTGAGTAGTTTATTCATCTTTGTTGCCTTTAACATGTCTTTTGCCAATCTATTGTTCATCCACAAAACCTCAGTGAAAATAGATCTGCTTAATGTGTTAAGAACCAGTAAAAAATTGAGTTTCAAGTAATGGTGAGAGATAGTTCAGCCAAGTCCATAAAAACCATGTTTCAAGAATTTCTTACTGTTAACATTTGATAATCTAATTGAATTTTATGAACACATTCTCAAGAATTAACCATTGTGTTTTATGATTGTTAAATAGTTCTTCCATTTTTTTTTCTCTGCAGATCCAGCAAGTCCAACAGTGTATGCTATTCTCAAAATCTGTTACAGAAAAGTATGTTGTTCTCATAAAAATTGATTTGAAACTTTCAGAACCGCCCAGTCTGATCTTTTTTTAATTTTTTTATTCCAATTATTATCATATATTTTTATAATATATGCTGGAAATATTAAACTCATTTCAAATTCTAAATCCGCTCTTCTCAAAGTGACTTGCATATCAGACCTATTCTTTCAATACTCATAAACCTTATTTTATTTTATTTTTTTTATTCTATTTATTTTATTTCTAAATCTGTTCTATTTCATGCATACATAAATTATTAAATTCTATCCTAAAACCTTACATAACAATTTTTAAAAACTTTTAGATTATCCCTTTCATTGAAAAGCCACCGTTTTGTGATAGAGTGGCAAAATCTGTCATCATCATCTGACTACTGGCTCCAACTATAAAAATTCTCCCACTGTTTTGCAGTGGTGAAAATTTTGCTTGTTTCTTTTTTTTGTGTTATCTTTTTTGTTATTTCAACTGCAATTTCACGCTGTCAGTATTGAATGGACAGTTTATACTGACTGAGAAATTTTGATAACTTTTAGTCATTTCATTGATTTTTGTTTCATTTTTTCTCTCCTGAAGTGTGGGCAGACAAAGCATTAATGTCAATAGACCGTAAACAGGCCGATAAAAATGCTTGAAAGTAGTAATCCTACCAATTTTATTATAATAATCTTTGTTATCAATTAGAAGAAAGATTGTAGAAAATTTTCATCTAAAAATTATTTAGTAACATTGAGCTAATTGTTGCTGAAAACTTATGTTTACACTTTTATTTAAGCAAAGTAAATGTGATACCTCACTTTTGAAAAATTCAGCCTTTGTTTTTGTAGAAAAGATGTATTCATATTAAAAGCATAAAAAAAAATATCAGAAATGGGAACAGTTATTAATTTTTTTTTTAAAGAAAATATTTTTTTATAATTGAATGAATAAATTAGAAAGAAACAAATCTTATCATGTTTTTTTTTTCACTTGATTTTTTTACGTTACTTTTGAATTGTATGCTTTCTGTATAAATACACCTTTTTATAAAAACAAAAGCTAAATTTTCAGCGAGTGTAGTTTTCAATGCTACTTAAATCTAGTAAATGACACTAAAGAGAGCAACAAGCAGAATTGTTCTTTGAATGTTCTTCTCTATCCGTGGAGAAAAGAGAATTAGATAAATTCAAATTTATCAAGACCATTGATAATGTTGTATAAGCAATATTCTGAAAGATTTTGTAAGTTAGACTAACATTTTGATATCGATAATGGAACATGTATTTATGATGCTTATATGTATTGATATCTTTATTTTAGATTAGACTGCAAAGGATTGGATGTCCTGCTCTCAGAATTAGTTTTATTGAATACTCGTGCCGAACTTTATTTACGGTTTATGAAAAAAAGAGCTTTGGTAAGTGTCAATACAAATGTCCACTACTTTTCAAAAGTTTGCTTCACACAACTTTTTCTGATTTTACTTTTTAAGAAAGGTCAAAAATGAAAATAAAGTTCAGCATTTGTTTTGCAGTAAGCCAGCAGCCCTAGGCAGCGCCCACCCTCTATCTCTCTCTCATATACCCTAGTCTCCTATTTATCCCACTACTCCAAACCTCTGACAACTCGGCCATCATCACCATTTTGTAGGTCTAGGAATGCTTTGAAAAAAAACTTCCCTTATAAATTGATGGTAATTGCTTCTTTGTATAATGCCATTTTGGCTCATGAAAGTTTTTTCTATAGGAATGCACTACTTTTGGGGGAAACCTGTAATCTATCAGCAGCATTATTTTTTCTATTGCTACTTTCTGACTTGCACATTTTTAGCAAAAATTGTAATTGCTGATTCATAAAATTGAATGAAATTTTTCAAGGTTTTGGAAAAAGAGAATAAAAATAGAATCAAGTAACCTGGTTTGGTTGTAATTGTTATTTGTGAATTTTATTTTTATAAATTAAATGATTATTTGAATGATGATTATTAAAAAAAAAAAATATGGGATTTTTTTTAGGTCTCTTGATTTTTATTAATGTAGATTTTTAAATTTGTTGAATTAAATATTATTTCATAATTTTATTTCATATCAAAATATCTTTTTATTTCAGAATGATGTTGAAGTTGCATATCAAGAATGTGAAGAAAAGACAGGTAAGTAACAATTAAATTCCTTTACATTCCCCTTTTCAATTAAACTGGTATTTGTAAATCTTATAGATTTGATGTATCTTAGATAAAACATTGAATAGTTTTTTTTATTCTAAAATTTTCTAGAAGAAGCATTTTCACTATTTTTATTTTTTTTACTAGTTTTCCTACTTGTTATTGTAGTTGTTTTTTTATCCAAACACTTTTGGTTGTTAAGCTCTTTTATGTTTAATGTGAAGGGTGGCAAATCTAAGATACAGAAGTAGCTTTTGACAACACCTTGGAAGCCCATCTTTCATGTACATCACCATAACCGCATTGGACATGGAGACTTCAATGATGAAGCAGAGCATAAATCTGTAGTCATTCTTCTACCCCCCCTTTCTGACTATAAACCATCTTTGTTTTTATTACTTAGTAATAATTGTTGTTGACTTGATTCTGTTAAGTTTCTATGATCAAAGAGGTTGAGATGACAGCCATAAGAGGTAGGGTCCTGAGGTGTAGATGCAAGTTTTAATCTTGACAGAAGCTACTTTTTTTATTTCCCAATCTTACTATGTTTGTACTAATGGTTGAACAACATATTATGTAATATATATTTATATGTATGTATGTATATATACATATATATAAATATATATATATATATAGATGTGTGAGGCATTCGCCTTTTGTGTTTGTCCTCAATCTATGTTATTAGCAATTCCTTCATATTTGGTATAAGTCCATCTTGCGTTTGTTGATGCTGATCCTTGTACTGCGTGGAGAATTTCTTTTCTACGTTCTTCAGGATCATTGTGATCGTCGAGTTTGAGATGCCTTAACTCATGAGCAATAACATTCACTAGTTTTCCATCTTCATATTGTCTACTTCCAAATCAATAATTCACCTTTGCTTGTTATTGTTGCTATCACTAACACTAGTTTTGCTGTGTTTGGAAGTAATGATGCAGTTAACTGATATTTTTGAATGAAAATTAGACAGAGAGAGAATGTGACAACACATGAAGGCAAGATGTAGTATTATATGCCAGGCTGCACAGTCGCTTTGTTTACTGTACAAAAGGCATGAGAATTACTTGTTGTGTTTGCTACTATGTGTAGTTACATCTGATACATCCCATTTTCTGAATGGGATTTTTGAACTCTGTGATAATCTAATGGGACCACAGACGTATATTCAGACAAACATTGTCCAAATGGACATTAGGCAACACATTATTGTATTGTGATAAAAAGCAGCTACAATGGTATTCAATTATTTAGTGCAAATATTTTCATGGCGCATCAACTTTAGTTTGAAAATTTAGAATGAATAAAATTTGACTGTATCGTTTCAATTCTATTATAAATCTTAAATTTAGTAACAGATAGATGTAATTATTTTCCCACTTGCTTTGTAAATAACTCTACAGAGTGATTCCATTTTGTAATTTTTTGATTTCTCTGGATTTTGCAAAAGCCTGATATATCTTATTTGCAAGAATAATTCTACTTATTTGATTTTGGAAATTATAAAACAGTTTCATTTTTTATGTTTGAAAATCTCAAATAGTGCCTATCTTTTGGTTTACTGATATGCAGATGGAATCCACAAATGATATTTAAGTGAAAATTCATCTTAAATGATCTTACATAATTAAAACATTAGCAACGAAAAAAATCTATAACAAATATCAGAGAATTTCTTGATTAATCGTTCATACATATATTTAAAAAATTCATTATGTAGTTTTTGATTAGATATCCTGTTTTAGAATTATTTTGCCTCTGCCAAATATGCTTAATTATGTTTCCATTATTCTTCAGAAAAATGTGCCAATATTGATCGAACATTTAATAACTGTGATCTGAATCGATTGATGCAAGAAATGATTGGCCACTATATTTTAATGGAGGAATTCTTTATGCGAGAAATGGTTTTAAAAGTAAGTCTGCAACTTGATTTTCCCTTTTTTGTATTCTTGTACTTAATATTGTCATTTTTTACTATTTTCTCTCTATGCTTGACATAATCTTCTTAAATAAGTAACTTGACCTAATGTTCATTATGTTGCTAATCCTGAGAGCTACACAGTTTGATATCTCCTGAATGACTTGTAAGATGAGACTGTTAGTGTGAAAAATTTTGTACTTGTGTAAGCTTAAAGGTTATAGAAAAGGTACAGTCCTAAGAAACCAAGAGCCAAGTTTGGACTCCTTAATAGTCTTCTTTGCAGAGGAAAATTCGTGTGATGAATCTCAAATATCAACCATATTATCCTGATTCATTTTTATTTTTCATTAGATGATTGTCAACAATTTCACCAGTATTTTTTTTCATCTTGAATTTCTTTTACACTACTCACTCAGGCCATCAGTCTATGGCAGTGAACAAATATTGCTGATTGGAACTACAGAAGAAAGAATAAGCTTTAGGCAAAACTTGAACTCGTATCTCTCTAACCTCAGATAGCTGCCCATGTATGGCACTGCTCCACCAATGCTCACTGCCATAGACTGATGGTCTGAGTGATTTGTGATAAAAAGCAACTAGAAATTTAAGATAAAAGAAAATACTTACCAAAAATTAATAATGGTTGACAAGGCTTCATTGAATAAAAAATGAAATGAATCAGGATGATATTATGGCTACTATAAGTAATGTATGTAAAATAATTACAAATATGGTGCTGAATAATCAGGGAAAGATGAAGGATGAGTTTAAGGGTTGGATCTTGTCTTTTGCCAGCTCTGAGTACTTTGGGGGGTTAGGATTAGCATTGCCAGACATGGGAAGTTTCCTGGAGTAAAAGTAACGTGAGTTTGAATCTCGCCTCCAGCTCATCGAAGCATCGTAGTCCCTCAAATGGCCCATCTGTAGGTACTCCTTGTTACATTTTGGAGGTTACAACCTTGAAAATTTGCATGAATACACCACTAAGCACCATCAAAAAACATTTCTTATTGTTTTTTCGGAGCCTTATGGTCATTTTGTGACCAACAATGCTCACATCTTGTGTTGGTATTTTTTTAAAGATAATTTTAATAAAAAGATCCTTTTTTTTTTTTCCAGAGAATGTTTTAGATAATTAGTTCTGATATGCATGTGGGCTATAGTGATTCATTTCCAATCTGTACTATTCACTTACTGCTTGTGGATGAGTTGCGATGAGCAACTAAAAAATTTCAAGATGAAAGTAAATATTTGTCAAAAATGAATATCAACCATGATTTACATAAAAGACAACAAGGAGTGATTTACAACACTTGATAACAACTGAAGAATACTTAAATCAATATGTCAGTTAATAGCTGAGGGTTGGGATCAAGCCAAGTGGGGCATATTCAAATCAGATTAAGATTTCTCAGCAGTTGTGGATTCTTTACCTTGTACCTACTATACAAAGAGTGTTCCTCTTCCTATTTCCATCTAATTGAACTTCATCGCTAAGAGTGCAGTCAATAAAATTATTTGTTGCATGTTGATTGAGTTTTACTCATCTTCTGAACTGCTCAAAACCATTTGATATTCATCTCAAGCTATGACATGGATAATAGTAATAATTCTGAATGTTTTTATTCATCAACTTATGTTCATTAAAATTTATTGCATTTATGTGATTGTTGTTTCTATTCATTTCAGGCAGTTAATATGGACACAATTGAAGAGAATTCTCTTTATTCCAGTATGGTTGATGACTCCTTTTTTATTGTTAAAAAATCCGTGAGGTAATTACATTTATGTTTTAGAATATTAATTTTTCTGTGATATGAAAGAAAATGCGAATTTTCAACACCGAGAAAAATCAATTGATTTTTGTGTATTGGACCTAATGTTTGTTGGTATACTATTTTTTTTATCTCCTGACAAAATTTTTTAAACACTGAAATGATTAATCATTTTGATGATTATATAATATGATAGTGTTCAATAAAAGATAATTAAAGGACTTAGAAGATACAAGCTAGAATATATATTTCTCTCTTGTCTATAGATCAATAGAGGTTGACATTTGGATAATTTTGTTCTTTATTTACTAATTTTCTTCCCCATTGACCATGATAGCAAGTTTATCATATTTAGTCTTTTTATTTATACCTTCAGTTCCATGTTTTGAAGTTGTGGCTCTTTTCCTTTTCTACATTCTACAGAAGAGCAATTTCCAGTTCCAGTGTGGATGGTGTATGTGCCATGTTGAACCATTGTTGCACAATATTAGAACAAAATTTCAGAGAAACACTTTATGCTAAGCTACGACCTGGTTTTCCATCAGGTTTTGACTTGACCCAAGCTTATAATATGATGCAATCAAGTTTCCAGCAAGGGAAATTGAGTTCAGATACTGAGAAGGCAAAAGCAGCATTCCTGGTAAGTATTGTATTTAAAAACAATCAAAATGATAGTTGCTGTGTTTAATTCTCATTAGGAAAATCTAATTTTCTTGTCTGAATTTTGTTAGAGTTTTATTGATGATTACGTATATGGTTTGACTATTTTCCTCGTCATGTGTTCATTTATTCACAACATTTTGGGTGTGTACCCCTGGTCTTTGCCAGGTGTTGTCTCTAGAATGTGGAATCATTCAGAATGCATGCTTGATTAGGCTGGACACATCATATTCGTTTTTTTTTGTATATCCAGGTTGTGTTATTGGGGTACTTTTTCCACTTGAACCAATTAGCTGACCAGGTATTGATAACAATAGCATCTGGGAGCTTCTCATCGTAAGAGACTTCTCTAAAAATAAGACAAAGCAGATTACCGTATACAAGGAAGGTAACTCGGAAGTACCTTGATAACACAACCTGGATATACAAGAAAAAACTGATATGATGTGTCCAGTCCAATGAAGCATGCACCTTGAGTAGTGATTCCCCATGATGGAACACCCAACAAAGGTCAGAGGGTGAACGGACAAAATGTTGTAAATAAATGAACACATAGACAAGGAAAATAATCCGACCATATTGATACATAATATCTAATTTTCTTATATCACTCTATAATTTATTACTTGCCATAATTTTCTTGTATCACTCTCTACAATTTTTCTTATCTATAATTTTCTTGTATCACACTTATTTTTTCCCCTATAATTTTCTTGTATAGCTGTATAGAATATTTTCTCTATGATTGTCTTATATCGTCACTCTATAATTTTTATTACCTATAATTCATTTGAAATGAAGCATCGATAAAATATCTTAAATATTTAATCAGAAATTCCCCTGAAAATATATTTGAACTACAATATGGATAAATTAACTTAATATAATCCATAAATTTGAGGGAAAGAGTATAATTTTTTACTAAAATAATTACTAAAAAGAAAATAAACAGGTCTGGTTAGTCACTCAATAGAGACTATCATATGACTAACATCTTTTAGCTGCATGATGTATTAGAAAACTGGAAAAAGGGTTGATCAGTGAATAAGTTACTTCTCTCACCTTTTGTTGGGCAGTGATTGCTAAAAAGTCTGAATTTTCAAAAAACAAGCATGAATGCTACCAGGCTAAAACTAAGGGATCAAAGGAACTGCAAATTGAACCCCACGTTAAAAACCTAGTGAAGATTTGATACTTACGTATGAAGCCAGGCAGACCAACTTGAAAACAGAAGAAACTTAACTTGACCGTTTTGTTAGGCAGTTTCTAACTATATTTGTACATAAGTATAGGCTTATTTCATTCATAAGAGAAAAAATTACTCCCATTTTGAAACACTTTTCCTCCCAAAATTGATTTGTATAAGGGATGAAATTTTTTTCTTTTCTTGATTTCCTGCCAAAATTTTTTTTTATCATTCCTATAAGTTATATGAGCATAGATTAATTCAACTTAATCATAAAGCAGGTTACAATTTTACATTTTTGTCATCAACAAATTACTTTAGTGGTGAAGTCAACACCTGATGAAAAAAAAATTGTCCTTAAAAGTTTCATTTGCTAGCTCATCAAATAACTGTCAATCATCAACTATGACATATTGATATCTTAATATCTTATTGATAATAAAAGTACACAAACTTTAACCATGACTTTAAAACAGTCCCATTCTACCTGATGATTTCTCATTTTTTCAGACAAAAATTTGTGAGTTTTTTCTTTTATAAATAAACATGCAGATTCATGAGTAAAAATACAAACAAAATGAAAATGTCCCCCCAACAAAAAAAAGTCAGTCTGCAAAACATCATTTCGCAAAACATCTGTATGATGAAATGGCAGTCAGCTAACAATATGGAAAATTTCACATCAAAATTCAGCTACAGGCTACAGACTTATTAATCCACCCTTGATGCTACATAATAAATCATTGTACATGTATATGAAACTAATGAACACATGCTGTAGAGAAAAGGTCAGAAGATTGATCTCTCAAGCCATTACAAATGAGTACAATCCTCACTGGTTGCTCCAAAAATTTGATTTTATACTAAAGTTGACTTTTTCCAACAAATATCTCCATATCCATGTCAGAAAAATCTTTTTGTGGTCTTTTTCATTAGTCTTCACCACACTAAATAATTATAGCTATTACATCTCATCCTATCTTTGTTTGTTAAATAATTATTTTTCTAAAAAGTTAAAAACCCCAACACAAACTAATCTTTGCTCTGACTAACCCCAATCCTAACCCTCGCTTATCTCAGTGAAAAGATAACAGCTGAGTTGCTGAAATGTTTTTTTTTACTTTTTTCAATATCTGTTTAGCAAACAAAAATATGGTGAGCTGTAATAGATATAATCTTTTTGTGTGGTTTGGACTAATGAGAAAAAACTGTTTTTTTTTCTTCTCAAAACAAGTAGAAGTTCATTAGTATATTACTTTTGTTGTCCAAATTTAAAGCATTTTCATTATCAATTTCAGCCTACTGCATATAAGACCCACTTTTAGCTATCAGATACAGACTAAAATGGTGAAATATGCTAAGGAGCGTATTCCTGTTGCATATTTTGTCAAAGATTCTCTTGGAAGCTTGGATTTCCATACCTTGCCCCTGTTGAATAGTGGAAACCACATTAGGTTGAACTCTGACTTATACATACAGTCAACATGTTGATGAATGTATGTCTGACGAGTGCAAAGTTCAACCTGGTGTGGCTTCCACCACTAATTTTTGTTACAGGGACAAGGTATGGAAATCCAAGTCTAACAAGGAAAGCGGGAGAAATTGACATTATCTAAATCACACATTGTAGCATGGCAACCATTGGAATATTCTAATTTACTACAATCATTGGAAAATTCTGTTTATCACCATCACATTCGGATATTACACCTGAAGAAGGCCGTTGATTGAATATGACAAAATGCGTTAACAACAAGGAGTTTAATCCAAAAAACTCTTTGAATATCTTTTATACCATCAAATATTGCTGTTCATCTTTCATCTTATTTTTTTATTGCAATGTTCAGGTAATTCAAGCATGGATTGGGAATAAAAAATAAGACTTCGACAAGATTTGAAACAGGGTGCCAGTTCAAATCTTATCAGGGGGCTACTAATCAGAAATAAATGAAAAAAAATTACTTTCTTTTATTTCATTGCTTCAGTTTTCTCTATTTTTCAATCTTAAATCATTGTCATTAGTATCCGGAATAAATCAATCATGAATTATGTATTTTGTTACATGTTTTACATATGTTTCTTTACTTTGCTGTAATTAGTCACGTTGGTATTCTGTTTTATTATAGGTGACATTGAATAATGCAGAAGCTAGTTGCGATTATATCAAGTCACTTCAAAGTAGTTTAGAGGTATGTATTTGCTTATTTTTGCTTAGTATAAATCTAAGATTATGAAACAGTACTTGGTTGGTATCTTAAAGTTGATTGATGAAGAACATCATATCTTTTAGCATTTTCAAATTTGACCCTCAAAAAACCCTACATCCTACTTGATCAAAGTCAGGCTTGAGATCTACAAATCTCCTCCTCCCAGTGGAGTCCAGGGCAGACTCTAGAAAATTTCCCTTCATTTTATTTTTCCAAAATATTTTATGCTAAATTCAAGGTGCATTTTATGTCACTGAATACAGTACTTCCATATTATGCAAAAAATACAGGGAACAAAGAGAGAATCCATCAATTTCAACATCTTGAACTGAGTGTTAAACAATAACAGACATATTTTGTCTGAATTTTGTTAAATCAGTGTTTTAATCTTTGCATGTAGTTTATTCAGACAAATCGCCTCATCTTTGTTGTTGTTTGTTTTTTTTCCACTTGTCTGCTATGTACCCACTGGCTTTCCTCGGGTATCTATTGTGTACTGGAATGCTGTCAAATCTTGTTGTGGGGGAGCATTTGCAGCCCCTCTCATATGTGTCACACTTGGTCCCAGCATCTCTCTCTTCCTTGGATTATCTCCTCCTGACCTCTTCACTAACCTCCTATTGAACCTTTGCACACGCTTTCTTCTCTCAGGCCATCCTTATAGAATTCATCACTTGTTCCCACTAACTATCTATACTGATACTCAGTCTGCTGACTGAGTTATCTGAGAAAAGTATGTGGATGAATTCTTTCAACCTTCTTATTTGCCAATGCTTCTCTCTGTTTATTATTTTGTCTTCATTCCATAACGGTTGGTGTGTCCTCCCCTCTCTCTCCACGTATGTTCAGCTATAGCAGATTTTAGAGACAAAGAAATTCCTAACAACAAACTACATATGATGAGTTACATGCTTGGAATATTATTTTGAAAATATTTTTCATATCTATATCCATCTCTGCTTTTTTTTTTTTAAGGAAGAAGTCTCTCAATTGTTCAGCCAATGCAATGAGCAGAACAAGGCTAAACTTGAGGTGAGTGAGAAAGCTTTACTAAACACATTCTCTTTTCATTGGGTTTAAATAATGTAATTATTTTATGTAATTAATCAATCATTTAGATTGTAAATGGTAGGTAATAACACATTACATGATAGCAAATGTTTACTGATACATTTAATATCACCTTGTGAATGATATTTTAAATAATATTTTAGATTTATAAATAGTAATGGGCTAAAATAATCAATTTTTGTATACATTAAAATGAGAGATTGATTTGTTTTGAAGTGTTAGGTATTTAGACTAATTGTATAACTTATTAAATAGTACGTCTGTATTTGTTCCTTTGTGCCTTAATTCTTCTGTATCTTCAAATATCTTCACTTTTTTTGTTTTTTTTTGATAATTTTTTCACCTTTTTTTCTTTCTTCATACTTTTCTCTCTTGTTTCAGTCTTGCTTATCTGATCTTGGAGCTGTATCAGCAAGATTCAAAGATGTTGTTGATTTTGGATTTTCTCAGCTCAGTTCTAGTGCAATCAAACCACGCATTAAGCCGTTGGTTGATGCACTTTTATCTACAAATCACAACATTACTGAGGCAAGTATTACATTACTGATGTTTCCTGTTTCTAAAATGGAATAGGAATGTTCAGTTCTTCACGTTAGTTTTTTTTTTTCTAGCCAAGAAATTGATGTTTGATAGAGAAAAAAAAAAGCAAGATTAACTCATCAACACAGTAAATAATTGAACAACCATAGTGTCCAATTTTGAAGTTGTGTGAGAAAATATTCAATTGAAGAATAAATATGGTCAGAATAAATTCCTTTTATGACCTCAATGGTGTTTTCCCTTGAAAACATCTAAAGTGGTGCAAAAAAAAAAAAATCTAGAAATATCTAGATTCTGGAAAAACTAAGATGTTATTATATCAATGATGTTATAATTATGTATAAGATGTTATTAATAAGGTCCCTCCCACAGTCTAAAAAGCATGTTTTTGGAAGTGGTCTAGTGGAGTACTGATGCTCTAATTTTCAAGTTTGTTGACAAAACGGTATGGCCAGGAGTGCTGGATCACACAAATAAACACGTAAGAATGATAGAACCTTTCACCATCTTCAATGGCTACTGTTGTTCTATAATCTTTGGCTA
This sequence comes from Thysanoteuthis rhombus, assembly GCA_963457665.1. Classification (NCBI taxonomy): domain Eukaryota; kingdom Metazoa; phylum Mollusca; class Cephalopoda; order Oegopsida; family Thysanoteuthidae; genus Thysanoteuthis; species Thysanoteuthis major. The sequence goes on along the minus strand of OY735198.1, from coordinate 67,860,672 downwards.
GTTTTTCTTCCTTCTTATTTTTGTTGCTTTTAAATCACAGTGCTCAAATTATTTTATATTCTACAATTGCTATATAAGCAGCATGGGTTGAAAGTGAAAAGTAGCTTCCATCATAGCAGATGTAAAATGACCTTAGCATCTCAATAAAGAGCCACTAAAATGATGAAAAGAAAAACTAGTCAAAAATTAATAATAATCATAATGTTTCATAAGAAATTTGGATAATTCAAGAATATCATGTCTACTGCTATTACTAGGTGTTCATTGGGTAAGGAAGAATGTACGAATATAACAAAATTTGAATGACAGCTTTTCAATAGGTACTGTAGCCTAATCAGTAAGGTGCTGTCTTAGTAGGGCAGCAAAGATAGAGGATTCAAGTTCAATTCTCATCTGGAGTTTTCTCTTTTCTTTTTTTTTTTCACTTCCTGCTGTGAGAATGAAAGATGTGAATGGTCCTTTGTTTTGTTTCTCTTGCAAAATAAGTACCTTGCTACATACCTGATCTGAAAGCCCAGCACAAATGCACTAAGTAGCCACAATAATTCCAATTAACACTATAAAACATAACTTGGATTTTTCTCAATTAGCTTGAGCCGTTTATTGGTTGGTGTCCAATATACTGTATATGCTGGGCTAGATAACAAATGGTTTCTGAGGGAGGACTGCAGCTTGCTGCAACTCATGCCAGCCCTGTAACTATCTATATCAAGCTTCAGAAGTTCTAGTCCTGATACAAGTGTATTGGAAGTACTGTCATATTTGTATGTTTTTTTTTTGTTGTTTGTTTTCCAGTTAATATTCATTTTATATTCCTGCAATTACAGAATTACATGATTCATCTCCTGTTGTTTGCTGCCATTTTGAATGAACAACAGTTTCTCTCCTATCTCATAAGATCCAAATTACTAATAAAGAATGCAATAATGATGGGAAACTCTTTGTTCTGAAATTTTTTTTCATAAAATCTATTCATAATAATCTGAACTAAATAATCATTTGTTGTTTTAGTTTTGCTTCATTGAAATGAAAGAATCTCCATTTTTATTCATCACTTGCTGTTGAATTCATTATTTGATCTCACTTGTTCACATGCAAGCTAATGGCTCACTTATTAAGATGGCCTTTTTTTTTTTTCAACAGGAGGAATTTTCAAATTATGAAGCCAATGACCCATGGGTTCAAAATTTCATTATGAATCTGGATGGAATGCTTGCAAATTTCAAGGTGAGTAGCATTAAAAGTTTTAACAAATTCAACTTTGAACACTAAAAACTTATTTCGAATTTGATCATTCTAGTTTTAAGGTTACTGTATTGGGCCGCGTACTGGACAGCTCCCCTTTTTTCCCCCAAAAAATGACTCAAAAAGTAAACATGACCTTCATTGTCCAGCCCCATATTGGTCAGAACTCAAGAAGTTGAAAAAAACTATGTGATGAATGGGAAGAATTCAGAAAAATACATTTTTGTCTCAATATTCCCTGCTCTAGCTAAGGGGTTCTATATGCCATCAAACACATTGATGGTTAGACCTCAAATTTTTTATACCTACTAGATAAGAATTATTGAATGATTTCTTTTGTAATCTTTATTTACTAATATCCCCATCTTAGTTGTTTTATCCATAGTATTCATAGTATTGATCTATTTTCTGGCTTTCTTCATGTAAAGTTGTTATTTGGTGCGGAGTTCGGTTAGCTTATCTGGTCCCAAATGAGCCATACAAAGCTTTGCACTGGATAACACATTCACTGTGAAGCTATAGAACTAATAAACCAAAATGTGAAAAAAAGCCCCAGAAAAATACAGATTCAATTGAAATGGACATTTATATTGTTTGTTATTTTCCTCTTAATTTCAGGCTGCGTTTACTGTGAGTAATTATGACAAATTTGTGGGCACAATGACAAATGAAATTACTGCACAATTGGAGAAAGCAGTTCTGAAAACCACTTTTAATAGAGTGAGTATTGCATAATTTTTGTATCTGATTTCAGTATATTTATATTTGTAAATTAGTCACATCTTTTTGAAAAGTGATATCCAGATTGATTAACATATTTGTTATATTTCTGTTCTTTTTTGGAAATTGATATATATATATATATATATATATATATATATATATAATGTGTGAGAGGAAAAGGGATGAGATTTATTCAACATAATGATGAATATAACGGACAATATGGAAGCACGAAAGATTTTTCTCAATAACTGTCACTAGGCGAAACTACATATACACATAAAACTCTTCTCAATTTCACTTATACTCAAATGATTTGAACTCTGACAGGAAAACATCTAGTTTTTCGCCAATAAAGTAAAATTTAGAAAAACAATAATCTTGTATCATCCCCCCCTCCCATCTCCAAACCTTGTTATTTGCAAAATTTTCCCATTTTCCCCATTTGATGTTTGACAATGAGAGCAAACAGTCTCTCGAAAGTTGTAACAGAAATAAATCCAAACCAGTTTCCAAACTTTTGTGTTTCCATATTGTCTATTATATATATATATATATATATATATATATATATATATATATCAAAAGTACTACTTTCTTTAAAACTTTTAATAATAAAAGTAGAGCAGTTGAATTTTTTAATTCAATTATTTTCATTGACAATTGGTTTAACCAAGAAACATGTTGGGTAATCTTTCTTACAAATTTTTAGTATATCTATGTACATGTCAGACAAATGAGTGACTGAAAACTTTTTTTTCACAGAGCAAAATCATAAGACAGCTAATTCTGAAATTGTAATGAACTTATACTTTTAAAAAATATTTTATTACTTTTTGATTTATTTTTCAACTTTTTTGTTACTTCTTTATCAATGTTTTTAGCCTATCTATTCTTTGTCTGTTAGTCAATCTAATTAACATACTTGACAACTTAGGAGAGATATATTATTGTAATATAAGTTTTTCTCTCTTCTAGCTGGGAGGTTTGCAATTTGATAAGGAATTACGAGCATTAGCCAGTTACCTCACGTCTGTAACTACATGGACAATCAGAGATAAATTTGCTCGTCTTACACAAATGGCAACCATATTAAATCTTGAACGGGTATGTATAGGTTTTCTTATATTTTATACTTACCATCAGTTTTACCAATTTATTGGATTTATCAAATTCAGGGTGTTTACAATATATATTACTATATATGTGTATTTTTTGTCATGCAATCTGAATGTAGAATACAGTTTATCTTCTGGAATGATAAAACCATCTCATTCAAAATCTATAGTTCTTTTTATTCCTGTGAACTCTTTGTGGAGCTTTGGAATGCAATTACACTATGCCAGTGGACCCATACCATTCTTAATGCCTTAGCCTAAGACTCACCTGACTTTCTCCTATTCTGCTTTGGCTTCCCAACTCCTCACCTCCCCTGTGGATTCCAGTCCACCACTTGAGCTGGTTTCTTTCTCTCTAATGGGGTTCTGATATTCCAGGTTTCTGTCATGATTTTTGCTTTTGTTGTTACCAGGTTGTTCTGCAAATTTGCTGTCCATAGGCTTTCACCAGCATGTGTCATGAGCCCTTTTAAAGAGGAATCTTCCCTACCAAACTCTCACTTGTGATGCTGCTGTGGTTTTAGTTGCAAGAAGTTTTTTTTTATGGGGTAGTATTGCTCGCCCCATCTTTAACTGGGCTTGGGATTGGCAAAATGTCTCAAAAGGAACATTTTGGTGGAGTTCAAAATTTATTTGTACATCCTAAACCATTTTAGCCAAATGGTAAAATTATAAAGTAACGTTTTAAAGTCTGTTCTTTTTAACTTGGTTTTAGTAATTATTTGAGAAAATAATTTTATCATGAACAAGGAGCTTTATTTCCATGCTATATAGATTGTTTACATTGAATGAGCGTTTCTCTTCTTTTCAATTTCCTTTCAACATCACTTACATTGGCTTTATGCTTTGGAGGTATGGTTATAAGGGGAGAGTATGTACAAAATTACAAACAATCAAGCATTAATGTCTACTGTAGTCTGACTTGAAATGTTAATGGTATAGCTGTCCCTTGAGTCTACGAACCACTAGAGATGTACAATGTTTTCATGTGAGTCAAAAAGTAGTGCACCATTCAGTGTTACAATCCGTTGTCTGTAACTCAATTCAAAGAAAAAATAAGTTTTATGGCAGTATTGCCAAGTATGGTTTGTTATTCATTGCTAAAACTGTCTTTAAAAATGTTATATATATATATGTAAAGACTCATAATGAAGACCACTTATCAAATGAAGCAACTCTTTACCATGACTCAAATACAAATTATCAATAAAAATTGTAAATTTACTTTTATCAAACTTACCAAACTTAATTAGCTAACGTAGATTTTTATCAGCTAAAGTAGAAAAAAAAATCATGTGAAAAAAATGTATGTGAAGAAAAAAATCCTACTATTACATTGTCTGACGCTCTAATATTATGAGTGGAAGGTTCGAACTCAGAGATGAGAATTAGTTGCAATGACCAGTAGTTGAAGAAAAAAGCTGTTGTAAAACTTCCATTTTATAGGCTGGCAATATGGTAAGATGTATGTATAATCTCTACAGTAGCAGCTAGCTCATACTATCACTCTTTTCTATTTTATTTAGCACAATTTGATCCATGGCAACCTCAAAACATTTCATTTTGATATCTGCTCTAAATGAGCTTATCAGGTACATTATCCTGAATAAGTATTCAGTATTTAAATGCCCATGTTAATTTTTATATAGTCAATTTTATTCGAGAATTTATAAATCTTATTTAAGCGTTAAAATGTCCCAATGATCAAACAACTGTTTATTGCATATCTTTGTTCAGACTAATTCTCATGTCTTCTGCAGCTTTAGAATCAATTCAAACAAAGCAATATTATGAATAGAACACTTTGTCTAAAACAACTGTTGTACAGCACTGTACCCATCATTTTCGTTTGTCTCTTTTTTGCAGGTGACAGAAATTCTTGATTACTGGGGTCCAAATTCTGGCCCTCTGACTTGGCGCCTAACACCAACTGAGGTTCGACAGGTTTTAGCATTGAGGTAATTACTGGCTGAATTGATTAAAAACATTGTTTTGATATCTTCTGTGAGTCTGAGCTGTCATTATCATTCCTAGGGTTGCTAAAAACTATTGAATACATTCTTTCTGTTGCTCAGCCAATTTATTCTCTGACCTTTGTATGAACAATCCATATGAAATGAGCTGAATGGGGGGGCTCTTTCCTTTTTTGGGTAGTGTGGACCAGAAATTTGTAGTAAATAAGCATACTACAGTCCACAGACAAATATATTCCAGCTCAGCTACTCCCATGTCACACAACACATCTGGGAATGAATTTCAACCATATATTTCCTCTTCATCTCATCTTGAGAAACTCACTTCTGAAATTTCGCCTTCCGTAGCTTAACAGTTTTTCTTCAGTTTTCAATTTTCCATATTTTTCCTTTATCATATCAACGTGATTTTTTAAAATTTTCCAAACAAAGCCAGTAATTAATTGTTGACTAGTTATTTCATCTCAATTATTACATTAGCTTCCTACGAGATTTGAACTTGCATTCCTTAACTAAATTTGAATGACATCTACTGGTTGGCTTTCACTGCCTAATCGGTAAAGTGCTGTCCTGGTCAGACAGACTTCCAAAGATATTGAGGGAAATGCTTGAAAATATTGTTCAAAGCTAATTCTTTTTTTTTTTTTTCCATGCCTCTTACATGAAGGTCACGGAATGTAAAAACAACTTGATTGCTGCAATGAAAAGTAACGAAAATAAAATAAAAGAAAAACTAGTCAAGAATTGATTATGAAAATGCTTCATCTAAGAAATTTTGACAAACTCAGTTATTCTATCAACTTTGTTCTTTTTCTTTCAGAATTGATTTTCGAAGCGAAGATATCCGTCGACTCAAATTATAAGTGGCTGATGGCTGGCTCTGACTTTCCTGAGTCTGTGACATAGCATAACATACATTGTTATTTTTAAAGAGGGTTACTTTGGGTAGAGCTGCTGTTGTGTACATTTAAGGTGAACATCAAGTGAAATAATTGTCTAATACTTAGGCTAGGATGCCAAATTTTTACTTAAGAATTTCTACATCTTTAAACTTGACTAATTTTAGTTCACTGTTTATTGATCTGTTAAACTATTTGAAATGCCTAGATAATTTTATCATTGAAATAGAATAGTTTTCATATTGTTATTATCCTTAACATAAAATCTCTCTTTTTAACTTCATTTATTTATTTCTATTTATTCAATTTCAAATCGTTGATAAAAGAAATGAAATATTATATTACTAATTCTCTAGTAAAAATATTTTTGTTTATTGTTTATAATTGGGCGTTAGTTTATTCATTTAAAGATATATTATAATTTTGGTATATATTTTTTTGTGTATATCTTTGTAATTTTCTTTATGAAACAAACTATTGTACTACAAAAATATTTTCAGGCTGGTAGTTTCCTTGTAGCTTTTTCACTAAAACTTATCATGGTGTTCGTCCTTTGTGGTCGAAGATGACCATAGTCCAAGTTCTGATAGGGGCAGCAGCAGCTCAAATGTACTGCGGAGTCTGTAGTCATGATTTGCGCTTGACTTGGATTACATCGAGAGAGACTTGTGCATGCCTGTCAGGGTCCTGCGTTGAGGCTTCATGAGGACAGCTAGGTACATACTGGGATGCAGTCGGTGACCAGGGCACTATATGTGTCATCCTGTGCTTTTTGTGCTGGCCCGGTTATCTACCCAAAGCTGGGGGAGGGGTTTAGAAAAATGAAGAATTCATGCCTTTTCTAAGGGCATTATTATGAAGTGAACACTAACTGTCTCAGCTTGAGTTCCATTCTCCATTAACAATTCGGCCACGCACACCTCTGGTAAAACTAATATCAAATTGTTTATATAATATTGTGAGTAATTTTTTTGATTTAACTATCTTTGTCTGATTCAGTTCTATAAATTGTCATCAGAACTTTTCTTCTTTGAAAATAAGTATTTTGGCATTCTTGATTTGTATAGACAAGTTATTTTTCCAAACATAGGGTGATTTTTTTTTTTTTTTTTTTTCAGGTTTGTAGCTTATAGAATTTTTTTTCCCTATGAATTTCAGTCGGGTTGAATTTGTCACTTTGGTGTTTAACAGCAGTAAATCTCCATAGCTTTCAGACATCCATGTTGAAAGACTGATTTGTTAAATAATACAATTGGCTTAACAACTGAACAGTATCATTATATCCCTATGGGATGTGCAATTCATATTTGAAATAAAGGTTATTATGAATAAACTGTTATATTTGTAAAACACTTTGGAGGAAATAAATATGTATCTTTTGTACTGTTTGGTCTTCTTGTCATTAAACTAGTTATTAAAGAATTATATCTCGCTATGGATTTTTTTGCAGATTAAAAAAAAAACAACAAAGACTTTGGCAATAATCCATGGACCGTATGATGGATTTGCACTATTAAGGGATTTTTATGTGTGGGTGATTAGTTTTAGCAGCTCTGATGTCTTTATCACAATTTTGCAGCTAGTGTACTTCTACCAGTGCTTATATACTAGCCAAAACTTCATTATGAAAACAGCTAAAATGAGAATGTTACTCTAAAAACCATCATTGAGTTATAGCAATTCCTCAGCTCAGGATTTCAAACAGAAATTAGAAATTTGTACATTACAATAAACCTGGTGCATTTTTTTCAAGTGTATAATTGTACATCTGATAATCCTCTTCTGTCAGAACTTAGTATGACACAATATTGGGGAAATGAGTGTTAATAAGATATTGTTGCATCAAACTTCCAATTGGAAAGAGACATCCTGCTTTGAAAATCAGCATTCAAAATCCTGACTTTTATCTGGTCTTGAACATCACCCACTGGACCAAGTGAGGAAATATATATAACTCTCAACCGCTAGGTAAGCCACAGAGTCAATGTTTACTAAGCTTAGTTTGATACAGCACAATGCCACATGAAAGGAATTCTACTTGGGCGTTTGATGCTACATACTCTTACTACCACTAAGCTAACTAAGCTTAGTAAATATCATTTCAGTGGCCTACCTTGCAGTTGAGAGCTATATATTTCCCCACTTGGTCGACTCAGAAGATTGCTCAGACTTAATTGCTCCCGTGTTGCACAACACGTGAGACAATGATTTTGTCTGCATTCTCAAACAATCCATGGAGGCCGATCGATGTTTGTAGCAATTGTTGGTTTTTACAGGGCCAGGGTGCCAGTATGATACCCAAGTTAGGCTGCCTTACGGGGGACTAATGGACTCCAACCGCCATGCTATTTACCCCTAGCTGGGAGGAGAAATGGATTCATGCCTTTCACGAGGACATTTGTTTAAAGTGAATGCAAACTGCCCTAGCTGGAGTTTGAACTTGATTTACAGAATCCATTCTCAATGCTGTTAGCCACTAGGCCACCCGCCTGTTCTCAAAAGAATCGTACAACACTATATTTTTAACCCCAATGTGCTGGTCTTAGTCAAACCTTATGAATATTTATAACTTATGGTTAGCATGGGAAAAAATCCATTGATTGACACACAGAGATCAGTCAGTGAACATCTGTGAACAATGGAAATGAAGCAATGACCATGTTCAGGTTATGTGATGAAAATGACTTATCCTCATTAGCAAAATAATACAATTACAACTTGTTAAGTACCCTGATTCAAATATAAAGAGATCATCTGCCTCCATATCTTGATCGATATCCCGATCTGGATAACCCATGCCTTAGAGCACCGATTACTCCATTATAAAAGAAGGTCCTGAATAAGGAAAGACTGGCAATGATACCCAACAAGGAGTAGCCAAATACATCGGTTGCAAATATGAAAATAATCTTGTATAGGTTTTTGTGGCAGTGCCAATTGTAGTACCATAAACGTTTCATCTTGTGGATTTTCTTTCTGTTGCCATTCCATCATCTCAATCAGAGCAGGAAAATATAAAGATGCGTTAGAATTTCACAAGTCAAATTATTTATTGTCTATTGAATGATGGTTTGAAACAGCAAAAATTGTGTCATCTGAGCATACCTAGGTACATAAATTGGTCCGCAGTCAATTGATGTAAAAGCATTCATTCTATGCTTTCATTTTTGAACCTCATTCCTTGTTGATATACTTGATTCACTGAAGACTATTAATCACATAGATTGAACGTTGCAGAAATGGGAATTTCAGATCAAAATTTAGCTGAATATATGTCAGGCTGTTGACTTATTGGCTCACCCTTGTATATATTAAGAGATGGATAGGGACAAAGGATACTGGGGGGGGGATAACTGTAAATATGACAACACAGGAAAACATGTTCTTAAGTATATTTCTTCTTATACAAGAGAACTAATGAAAAAAAAAAGAATGTTATTTCACTACGCAAGAAAAAGTAGTTGCTACCGAAAGATGTTCTTATGCCCAAAGCAAATGACGCAGTCCCTCAGTTTGACTGGGGCTCCTGGGTACATAACATCAGTGCTTCTCCTATTGAGTACCTGTATGAAACAGTTTTTGCTTGTTTTTTTTTTTTGTTTTTTTACCTTGAAATATTTTTCAGGGTTGTAAAACATTTTACCAGCAGAGACAGAAAAGAAAATCTTTTTTTTTCTTAGCCCTTTAATGAGAGATTTGGCTGAAAAAAAATTGCCCCTCTATTAACCTTGGAGGTCAGCACCACCTATCCTATCTAATTTGACCATATATATCCTACCATTTGTGAGGTCAAAAAAAGGTTCGCACCCCATAGTAAACTTAATGTTTTGCTAGGAATTGTTTCAATGGGTTAGATATGGCTAGGAATGACTTCTGGTGATATCAAATAATCTCTGAGGTCAATCCACATAGCCTATGTGACAACTGCACGTCTTATTTGACTTAATTTTCAGCATGAAGACTATGAGCCTTGTTCTTACATGATGGTACAAATACACAAACAGAAAACTTCAATGTTTGTGCATGTTTATATACTTTTGATTGTTGCAAAAATAATTGAAGTTTTCCACCATCATCTTTAAAGCAACTGTTGAATGGACAATGTTTAATTCTTCTGTCTGCTTATTATAGTTCTCATTTAAATTCACTCATGTTTCAATTTGTTTGGAATAAATTGAACAATGAACAGAATGTTCAAGAATTGCCTACTAAAATTCTGAATTTTCAAAATTCACTCGATGTAAAAAAAAAATTTTTTTTTCAAATTTTACTTTCAAATAAAACATAAATTTTGAGTAATTGACATTAAATGAAAGCTTACAAAATAAAAAAATGATGTTTTTTCATTCAACTTTTTTTTAGAAAAAAAACCAAAACAAACTACATTATTTACTCATTACAAAAATTAAAATCATCACTACCCACAACACTGGCTTAGATATTGCATTTAAGTTATTCATGTGTTCTGACGTTCATCTTCTTTTTCTTCTTCTTTTTCTTTTAACGTCCTTCATTGGACATAGACCTTCCACAGGATCCACCACATTTCTCTATCATGGACGTCGCAGAGCCTGTATTTCCTAAATTCATCTAGATCATCTCTCCATCTTGTATTCTGTCGGCCTCAGTTTCGCACGTGATCTCTGGGGATCCATGTTGTGAGTCGTGATGTCCATTAGTTGTCTGTCATTCTTGCAACATGACCTACCCGCATCTACGTATTTAGACTTTACAACAGCCCTCACAGTTTATAATTGAAACTTGAAATTTTGCACACACACTCCCTTCAATGATTAAGGAAAATGGATTTTTTGTTTCTTCGAAATTCCCCTCCAAAATGAAATTTTAGTGGGGGGGTGGTCAATTTTCAATGTAAGTTTATGCTTAATCGGTCCCTGAGTTTGTATCCACCCTTGTTTTCTGAAATTTGGATATCTTAGTACCCCAAAAAATAGAAGTAACTAATTTATTGATCACCTCTTTTTCCAAATTTTAATTGATCATCCCAACATGACATGCTGCCAAAAGACATAGGTCACGGGTAGGTTGAGAAAAAAGCCCTCTTATTCACATATATCCTATCTGTTATGCGTGTAATTGTTATAGTTATTATTAATCACCACTGCCCACAAAAAAACAGTTTAAATACTTTTGCTGGGTTGAAGTTATTCATTTGTACTGACAATTATGTATACGTACTTATCTATGCATTTGGACTTCGCCCAGGTCTATGCATTCAGAGTGGAAACTTTAAATTTTGCACACACTCATACTTTCTCTGCAATGAGTGGTAAAATCATTTTTTGCTTTTGTTTTTTACCCCCCCCCCTCGAATTTTCAGTAAGGCGTTCAATTTACAATATAAGTTTATGCTAAATTCATCTGATGAAAATGAGCATATATGGGCAACAGTGATTCATACTTTCCCTGGAATGCTAGTTATTTTTTGTGCTCACTCTTGCAGGTACTAAATTCAGTGCTGACTGTACTTAATACCGGCGAACGTGAAAAATTATCAAATTTTCGTAATGAATATAGTTTGTTTCCAAACTCATTCAACAATGAAGAAGTTATCAAGTGAAAAAACTGTAGCTAATAACTGTAAAATAAGAATAATGACGTTAATTTTTGTAGTAAATGAAAAAGTCGAATAAATATTTGTGATATTCAAAAGGTTTATTTAATTGAAATCAAAGGAAAGTTCTAATAAATATAACTAAAAAAAAACTCCTAGACAAACACGTCTTTTGTCAAGAGCACAGAGAAATCTATTATCAATAATAATTAGAAGTCAAAATGTAAGGTTCTGTTTAATGTTTAATTGCTCAACATTTATATCTTTTATTTTCAAGTAAAAAGAAAAAATGGCTTGAATGTTAATGAAAATCAAAGATAAATTAGTTTTTGTTTTAATCAAATTGTTGTGGGCAATTCTTGAACATTCAGTTTATTGTTTAATTTACGCCAAACAAACTAAAATATGAGAGTAAAATTAGATAAAAACTATTGTTTGATTTTTTAAAACTTTCAGTTAAGCTTCATTTACAGCACAAAAATATTTTTTAAATAAAGTTTAATTTACAGTTTTAAGGCTTTTTAGAGTTTCATCTTTGAATTATGATGAATCAATCAACCTCTTTTTTCCTGAGCCAGAATGTCAGTCACCAAATCAGCTTATGCCAAAATAGTTTGATGCCAAATCAGCTCTGTCAAATTGTACTAAACTCATCTCGAACATTTGGATAGTATTTATATTCATTGGATGCTGACATGCACTTTTCTTCTAACGAGAAAAGTTAATTAAAAACCATGTTTAAGGAATGATCTGACAGATGTGGGTGAAAAAATGAAAAAAAAAAAAAGAAATTACTTAGACATCAAACTTGTCATGATTAAAAGCTTGAAATGTTGTGAAAGTAAGAGTAAGATTTTTTTCTAACTTAGAGTCAATTAAACAACAGATAATGGAGAGGGATCCAGATCTCAATTGAAGCATGTTAGTTTGCTGCAGTCTAGAGAATCAGATAGCTTGTTATCGCAGGATCTATGCAGAGAAGAAGTAAAGCTAGAACTATTCAAATAACCCTTGATAATTTTTTTCTCTGAAAGTAAATGTTGCTAAAACTATTTCAATGAATTCAATAAACGTTTATTTCACATTAGTTATTTTTTCTTCACACGAGTATAAAATGATGTATTTTAGAGCCATATTTAATTATCCTGAGTTGCTAATAATCAATCATGTAATCTTTAACATTGATTATTGTATTTAATTAACATGGTTTTAATATATGCGGTAACCTCTGAGGATTAATTACTTGTGTTAATCAAGGGCAACCTGTGTAGGAGTGAGAGGCATAGAAGTGACGCTCTGTCTGTGTGTTTGTGTCTGTTTGCCCAGCTATAGAAACTACTCAAACATGGGTACGACCGACCCAAACAAATTTTATATGCTTTCTCAATGGACCTAGGAGAAGGTTTTAAAGTAAATAGTCCTGAGAAAAAATTTTTGAAGGGTTTTAGAGGAAGGGTGTTCTATTTACAATGTAACTATAATGGTGAAGTGGAACTTCACTTTCCGTTCAATATATATGAAAATAGTTTATATTTTCATTTATAATTCTTCAAGAAGTCAAAAGTGAAGGCAAACCTTTTTCCCCTTTAAAGGGTCAAAGGAGAAGGGAGACTTTTTCCTCACTTTAACTGGTCAATAGTTGAGGGAAACTTTTCCCCACCTTAAGGAGTCAAAAGTGAATGGAGACTTTTTTCCTCTTATTTTTTTTTATACTCCTTGAATATTTTATCCGGTATGAACAGGTACTTCAGCTGGTATATATATATATATATATATATATATATATATATATTATATATAAACATTAATGAAATATGATGATAAGCTGAAATAGCAAAACGAAGGCTTAACCATTGTTATCGACCAAATTTCCACATTTAATCAATACATATATGTATATGTATATAAATATATACATATATATATATATGTGTGCGTGTGTGTGTGTGTGTGTGTGTGTGTGTATACATATACATGAGTATGTGTGGATTTGCTGAATTGCGGTTCTCCAGAAGATGAAATTGCGCAATAGTCTAAATAAGAACTTCTCATTGTCACATGCTTCTTAAAAGTATTTTTAGGTCTGATGCCAGAAGGTTAAAGCTGAGTGGCAGAATATTGGATGGTAGACCACTTAGCATTTGATTCTACCCACATTGTAGAAGTAAGGATCATGCTTTTATATAAGAGAAAACAAATCTGAGACCCAAAACATACTTCCACCTGGAATTTTCTTCATTAAAATCAAATTTGAAAGCATCTGTAATGCTCCTATCCCAGCCATGGGAATAAATCTATGAAAAAAAAAAAAATGAAATTGAGGTGTGCAACTATGACACTTGTGAAGAGAAAAATCCTGCGTGAATTGAATCACTGAAATTATGCATTCTGATTGATATTATCTTAGAAGAGTTAATTGAATAAAAATCAATGGAATATAATTAAATGCTAATAAATATAATTCTTATTCAATCACATTTATGTTATAAGCTGTAAACAGTATTTATTTTCAAATTTCTCATTGGATAAATTGTCTTTGTGCTCATCTATTGAAAAATGGAATTGCTGACTGATTGGCAGACGTACTTCTCACATCCTCTCCAATTCGAAGCTGCTTTGTTCTCTGTCTCTCTCTTTTTTTTTTCTTTCTCTCCATGCATTTTCCCATTGCTTTAATCTTTAGATATTCATTTTAAAATTTGCCAATCTAAAAAGAAAAAAAAATGAAACTGAGGAAGCCATTTATCATAATTATGAATAATATTATCAAAGAGTTATTGTTATCAAAATCAGTCCATCCCAAACAATTCTTTTAAAATGGATCAAAATTAAAATGTAAATTTTATATCAATCTACTCATATAATGAATAGTGTGAATGTCTTGGATCTCTGTCCATTATCTGAATTCTTCCGCTTGAAGGTAACAATTTTGCTGATGAAAATATCTCCCACCCACCATTTTGAAACAATAGACTCTTCCATTGTGATGTGATTTTTCATCTAATTTTCTAATAACAATAATCCTATAGAATTCAAATACAGGTAAGACTTCTCTTTTTTTTTTAATGTTCACTTTATATCACTTTTTTGTTTTCACGGAAAAAGGGTGAAAAGTGAAAATAGTGTTCAGCTTTTAATTTGCAATGAGCCATTATAGAGGCAGCACACACCCTCTTCCTCTCTCCTCTACACCCCAGTCTCCGCTACCTCCCACTACCACAACCTCCGATGACTCAGCTGAACTTACCATCCTAAACATTTTGGGGGTCTGGGAATGCAATAGGAATATTTCCCAAATGAATTAATTCTAATTGCTTCTTTGCTCAATGCTATTTCGGCTCGCGAAAGACTCTCATAGGAACACACTGTTTCTGGATAGCATGGAAACCTGTATATCCACAAATATTTTCTCAGGGATTAAATAGTTTTTTTTTGTAATATAAAGTTATTTATAACAATGAATTTGATAACATAACAATGAATTTAAAACTACAAGTATAAATTGTTCCAATTTTTATATCCTTTGCTAAATGTTATCTGCCAGTTATTGAAAAGGCATGTGAAATACCCAGTCCCAAATTGATCACAATAAGCAGTTTCTTTTGAATAATTACATTATAAGAACCAAAGTTTTGCGAATTGTCCTTATTTGCTTCTTGTGACAGATGGTTCAATTATATTGTGGCCATGATAAATCAAGTTGAAATCAAGTGAAATCTAAGTCAAGGTTTTGTAAAATAAATATTGGAGCCTTCTGTTTGTGTATCTATTGTATAATATCAATTGAAAATTTGATCATTTAATGTTTATCTATTGTCTGCAAGAAAACTTATACAAAATATTAACTTCTGAGACATGCCTTAGAGAGAACAGAGGGTGAATTTTGGTTCCTTCACTAAAGAATTTGTAATAACTCATTCTTCATGAGTTTTTGGTGCAAAATAGTACACCATATAAATGATAAAATTCCTAGTGCCATTTTTCATCCAGTGTTAGGGAAATCTTAGAAGTGTATTTAAAGATTCTTCATCTCTTAAGTGCGTGTATGCTATTACATAATTGTTTCATCAATTATCAAAGCAGATTGTAGAAATTGTTCACAAGACTATGAATGGAAATTACCACAGCGACAGCTGTCCTTAAAAGGAGAATTTGATGATTAAGCTCTGAATTAATCTTACATTCTTTTTTGTTTTAGCATGTTTCAATTAACAGTATGTTATGAGTTTGAAATCGAGAAAAAGGGTTTTGTCAGGGATCAGGAATTAACACAAGTTACTGACAGAATAAGGGCTATTATATTCATAATGTAAATACATCATTAATGATTTCACTACAAAAATGCTATGAAGATCAGGAGAAAAAAATTGTCAGCTTTCAGGAATTAATACAAATTACTAATTGAATGAAGGCTATTATATTTGTAATGTAAACACATCACTAATGATTTTGCTACAGAAATGCAATGAAAATCAGGAAAAAAATTGTCAATTTTCAGGAATTAATATCAGTTACTGATAGAATGAGGACTATTATATTTATGATGTAAATACATCACTAATGATTTTACTACAGAAATGCAATGAAAATCAGGAGAAAAAAAATTGTCAGTGGTCCGGAATTAAGGTGAGCATTACTGGCAGAGTGAACATAAAATTTTGAAAATCAAATCATTGATGGGAGGCTCAGTTCTGATTTTCATCCATTAATGTGTACTATTCATTTTTGAAAAATGCAGTCTGTGTGGATTAAGTAAAATAATGATCAGAGATTTCAATGGATTAAACATAATTAGAGAGGTAGTGTACCTGCACAAAACAATGATTGTGCTGTACAAGGCCAACAATCACCTAGAGGTAATAATGGAGGGAACAACAAAGTACATAGGAATGAAGGCACGATGTTCAAAATTTATAGATCTGTCATGGCTGTTCATTCTGAAAATGGCCTCTACTTTGCAGATGAGGAAAAGAAAAACTTCAATGTCAAGTTACAATACACTAAAAATTCATTAAGATGATGGTCTTTATCACCAAGGGGATAGAAGAACCTTATAATACTCATTTGGATGTGTAATGTTTGATTTGCAATTGGACTAATTTCTGTAATCTCATGAAAAAGACGACGAACAAATCCTGCCTAACTGCCAGTAATGTTTAGTAAACACAGATGCTGCTCCTAGCATTGAATAATACGCTGTTCTGCCACAATGTACTAAAAACACCGTGCAAGCAAAAAGATTAAATCGAGCTTTTAATTTAAGAGAGATCACTTCAAGTTAAACACGACTGGCAATCCCAAGAGAACGTGAAAGAGAGAAAAACCAGTTTGTGCACTATCAACTGTTATATCTCTCATTGTAACTAGTTGAGGATTTTGAAATTGCATTGACTATAAATCACATTCTATTGGTTTTCATCGACTGGTCAAAATAGAAGTAATAAAGTGCATTTACTGTGTAGTTTACCGGCAATACACAAGAGAAGTAGAGTATATCTCCTGTGTAGTTTACTGGTAATACACAATAGAAGTAGTAAAGTACATCTACTGGTGGGCGATGGGAGGTGAGTTTATGAACAACGCTGTTGGGATAAGGAGTTTCTTACAATAACGGTGGATTTATTTGCCAACTTTTGTAATGTGATTCCAGAGATAGAATACAAAATTATTATTTTTTGGTTTGGGTTTTATTACACTTGCATTTGGTATAAATACAAATACATTGGCAATTTATGAATAAATATAAACAGATTAATGAATATAGATAAACAGATTATCACACAAACACACACACACATATATATATATATATATATATATATATATATATATATATATATATATATTATTGTGTCATCCACAGACAGCTGTTTTGATGTATTACATCTCTTCAGTGTAGCTATAGACATTATCCCATCCAGTACCGCAAGGCAGAATTGAAACCCTCACAATAGACCCGGAGGCCGATATCCTACCTATGGACTACGGAATTGGGTGGTCAGTAAGGCTGAATTAAAGCGATATATTCATTTACGTAGCAACTCCTCATCCACCAGAGTGCTCTAATCCTATGGAAGAGCATTGCATAAGCTTACAATGGATGAGTTACCTCACTTAAAGAGTGCTCAACCCTGGATAGAGGAGCATTAATTATTGTGTCATCCACAGACAGCTGTTTCAATGTATTACATCTCTTCAGTGTGGCTATAGACTTTATCCTATTGTACAAATCAAGTTTGCAATATGATATAATATAATATAAAGCAATGTCTGATATGTGATGGATTTATTTCAAAGAGTGCTCAATATGTTTAATTTAGATTTGCTACACAAACGCGTTTATGTTTCTGCCCTAATCAAC
Organism: Thysanoteuthis rhombus; assembly: GCA_963457665.1. NCBI lineage: Eukaryota > Metazoa > Mollusca > Cephalopoda > Oegopsida > Thysanoteuthidae > Thysanoteuthis > Thysanoteuthis major. The sequence continues at coordinate 67,842,778 of OY735198.1, read as the reverse complement.
ATTGTCTACTTCCCCCTGTCTAAGTAAATTTAAAACAATACAATCCACCAAGGTCATAAAGGACTCTAACATTGGTAATAAATCTAAAGTAAAAATCAAGGTCAACATCAAGATAGGGAAAACCTGATTTGTATCATATGTACTGTATATACACACACACACACATATATATATATATATATATATATATATATATATATATATATAGTACATATAAATATATATATACGTATATATATATATATATATACGTACAATATATTATAAAATAATAAGCAACATGTATAACACGAGTTATAATTCGAAATCATAGCTGAAAGGGAGGTGGTGTTTGGTTAATACTGTTCAGTGTCATTTTGATATAACTGATTTTTTTTTAATACCCCCGAAACAGTTACCTGGTAAACAAACGATGATCCCAAAAAAGAAAATTCATACTTTGTACCATAATGATAAAGTAGATGTGAAACAGGGGAAAAACACTGGAGAAAATTATATAAATTGCATTACTAGATTTTGAGAAATAATTGACTGAAGTGACACAAAAAAACTTTTGAAAACATTTTTTTGATGTATCTAGTGTTTAAAGCTGTAAAGCTTTAATATACATCAATGAATACATACATATATATATATATATATATATATATATATATATATATATATATATATATATATATATATATATATATTAAATAAAATAACAGGCTCCGTTTGTCACTGTCTCCCCTCAAACATTGGTGCAACTCAACCAAATTTGGCACACATTTGGCATGCATACACAGTGGACCTAGGTGAATGTTTTAGAATGAGAAGTTTCAGAAAATTTTTAGAGGGAATGGTCCTATTTACTATATGACTATAATGCCGCACTGAACCCTTACTTTCTGTTCAATCAAGATATATACTTTATATTATTTCTCATTTTCATCATAGTCTATATATTTCTATTATGTGGTTCATTTTGTAACTGCCCCACCCCCGCTTAAACATTGACACAGTTCAAACAAATTTGGCATGTATACTCAATGGACCTAGGAGAATGTTTTGAAGTAAAAGGTTTTGAGAAAAACTTTTCAAGTGTTTTAGGAGGGGGCTCTATTTACAATGTCACAATCCAGCTAAACTGAACCCTTATTTTCTGTTCAATAATTACGTTATATTATACCATATATTCTATCATCTGAAACAATTGGCTCTGTTTGCCTTTGTGTCCCAACCACAGCTGAACCTAATTTGGCATACATACTCACTGGAGCTAGGGGAATATTTTAGAGTAAAAAGTTTTGAAAAAGATTTTTCAAGGCTTTTAAACGAGGATTCTATTCACAATATGAATAGAATGCTAAACTGAACCCTTACTTTCTATTCAATATACGTATATATATGATATTATATTAGCTGGGGTACAAGGCATTGCTGGGAAAAAAAACTTGGAATATAGCAGCACAGGAAATCAAATGTTAATTTATAGAGATTTGCTAAAATCAAATAAGGTGGAAGAGACGTGCTATAAGCATATACACATATATAAATTTTATTATTTATCATATTATTTTATACTAGCTGAGGTACCTGGCATTGCCCAGAAAATAAACAAATTATGTTTCATAGAGATTTGGTGAAATCAATTGAGGTCGGAGGGTGCGCTCTTTGTCCCCCCCCCTGTTTAGCCTGCACACAAAAAATGTTATATACAACAATGCAAGAAAGCAAATTATACTTCACAGAGATTTGAAAAACATGTTCATTTCTTGGTTTGCTGTAACACTTGACTCTTCCTCTGACAGATGAAAATTTTGCTGATAAAAATAACTCCTACCCATCATGTCAAACTACGCACACTTCCTGGAAAACAAAATCAGTATTTTTTCTAAAAAAAAAAAAAAAAAGAAGAAAGTATCTCAATCCAAATATTATTGCATCTCCCACTATTGATGGTCTGATACTAAACTGCTATGTTAAATAATCTGAGAAAGACAAATGGATCGGGACGCAAGTCATATAGAAGAAATCAGAAACATCATTTGCTGGCTGTTGTTAGTGAGTTCAATCCTCGTTGGATCTCCCAGTAGAGACGGTCTGATACCGAGTCATGCAAAATTAGTATCCACTCTAGTAATGAACAGTGTGATTTTCTTTGTTGTCTTGCCTCTACCCTGCAGACATAAAAAATTTTGCTCTAAAAAAATACATCTTACCTACGATTTCAAATTATGCACTCTTCCGAGCGAATGAATTCAGTATTTTTTGTGAAAAAAAGAGAAAGAAAACATCTCCATCCAAATCAATCAAAGATTTTTTTCCACTGGGATTACTGAGTACATCATATGAAAAGGAAAAACAGATTAGAATGCACATCGTATAACAATAATCAGAAGCTGATCTTGGTAGCTATTGTTTGTGGGTTCGATTCTCTTTCAGATCTACCTGTAAGTTAATATAATTAGATAATGAGCAGTGTACATTTTTTTTATTTTTCAATGTGTAACCCTGGACTCCTCCACTCAAGGGTAAAATTTTGCTGATAAAAATACTTCCAGCCGATCCTTTGAATCTATAGACTCTTTAATTGAAACAAATTCACAATTCTTTTTCTCGAAATATCATTTAACAGAAATTCAAATATATGTTCATGAATTTTTTAACAAGTATCAACAAGTCTATCTTCACTATCTAAGGTCCTGGTCTTGTGGGAAACCCTCTGAAAATCATTGTTCACGAAGCCAAACCACTCATTCCTATAAAACAAATGGCTCTGTTTGTCACTGTGCCCCCCCCTCCTTAAACATTGGTTCGTCTGGTATAATGTCACCATAGTGGAATACTCCTGATGATCAGACTCAATGGTAGTGAATTGGTCTGCAGGACTAACAATCACACGACAGTAAGTGCCCAACTTTAGCCACTTAAGAGAAGGCAAAGGTGAAGGCGTTTGCCATAAAAACACACTTATGTATGTAAAATGCCCATTTATGAGAAGTAGATTAACATTCGTCAGTTGGTCTAGCAAAAACATCTGTTCATTGGCCATCAATAAGAGAACCACTATATGTTGATACTTTAGATATTTCATCCATACAAGTAAACAAAATTGCCAAAATATTACATTTGTGAATAATACAAGCCCCCCATTTTGGCTTTTGGGCTGATACAACATTTTGTTCGTTGTACACAAATAAGGATGATAATTTTAGATATTTCTGCTTTTTGTACTGTGATCTACTTAAGCTAATGGTATTTTTGATAGGAAAGTAAGAATGTCATTTCTAAGTATAGAAAAAAATACAGAAGTAGCTGATAAGTCATTTAATCACTGATGAGCAAGGACAAAAATCATATGATTCAATTTTTTGTTCATCTAGGGACTTTATTCCAAGTAATCAATTTCATTCTTGTAATATTTTAAATATTTTTACTAGCTCCTTGTTTCAAGAAATTATGTAAAACTATAGTCTTCAAGAGTAGAGATAGATATATGCCATGACTTATTTTCTGACTTAGTTATCTATTTTGTGACACATTCTCTGATTTGCTAATTTTTGTTAACTGCCTAAACAAGGATCATTCACACAAATTTTTAACTAGTCAGTTGCTGCCTAAAGTGTCTTCAGAGAGACACATATTCTTTTAATCATGTCTACCAATCAACTTGTATTTTTATATGATGGATTGCTTTCAATCTAATCTATTCTATTCTATTTGTCTACTAACAACACAAATTAAACTTGACTAATGTTCCTTCATGCATACTAATATTGCGGTGTCAAACATGTGACTGGGAAAAACCTATGAATGTTTTGTATTATTTTCCTGTGATGTAGTATTACTTGCTAACGGCAATGTCAAGTATTATGGAAACTATACAAAGATGACAAAAATACCTTTCCCCTGTAAGATTGAACTTGCATCTTTAACTAACTGGTAATTTCATTTTTTGCACTTTCTCTTTGTATAAAATAATATTTATTTCATACTTAATATATGTATGTATCTCATTTGATAATATTGAATGATCAAGACATATATTAGATAAGCCTTAAGGAATGACGTTAGTCAATCATACAGAATGACCCTCTGTTTTATATATCTTTGTGGTTTGCTAGTAATGAATTGTGATTGTTTGAATAAACCTTACTTCAGAGAAATGTTACACGTTGCACTGCGTATGTCGATGATTAGAATCTGTCGTTTTCTGCTTGATTATCCTCTCTGGAATATTTCAGTGATTGAGAAAAAAATTCCATATCTATGCAATATTCGTTTCTTTCTGCACGAATCTAAACATGCAAATCAATAACAGCCATTCATTGCATGAGATAACCTAGTTTCAAGTTGCTGTTGCATCAACTGCTTATATCACAAAAAAAAAACTCTCTGTATCAGTTTTCCTTTTAGAAATGAAGGAGAGGCTTGACTCTCTTCGAAGAACATGTGTACAAACCAAGCAGTTTTATTGCATTCGGTGTTGATCTAACAGAAGAGGGAAATATTCTAATTGACTTTTTTTCCCTTGTTATGACCTCTTTAAGTCACTTTTGCTGTTACTGTTGCATCTATTTCTGCTTATTCACTAATGAACCTACTAAATAACCAATGTTTCTCATTACATCTTTTCACCACTTCTTCTACTTTTTATCTCTCTCTCTCTCGATTCGATTGATGCTAGAGTATCCAACAGTTTTTTTAATGAAATCTCTAATTCATATAAATGGAGAGCATTATTATTCAGATATCAAACTGTTTTCTTTAGTTTTCAATAACCGTACATCATATTTCAGCAAAATTTTGTTATCAATCATAAAAGAACAATTCCACTTCAGATTCAATGAATTCTTCAAGGAATTTTTTTTATATCTTTAACTTGCTAACAGCTTTTTAATTCATCTATACTCAGCCCCTTTCCAGCTTTGAAAGGGAGACAGATTTGCAGACGATTTTGACCTTTTTGCAGAAGACTTCCAGGACCTCCAACTAATGCTTGACGGACCGAATTAAGAAAGCAAGAGAGTTGGCCTTTGCACAAACTCCAGCAAAACAAAGATCATGTACAACAAACATTTAGAAATGAATGCACAACGATCAGAATCAAAAATGCAAAGCTGGACAAAATATACTACAACATTTACCAAGGACAACAAATTTCCATGGAATTCTCAAAAAGAGAAATCAAGGAGCAAGCTCAGCCTTGAAGAACAATGAGATCCAATTAGTTTTAAAAAGAATATACTACCAATGCATCTATGGAGCTGAAACATGAAACCTAACCAAGAGACTGACCTTCAAACTGAGAACCATGCAATGTACACATGAAAGAATCATGCTGAACCTCAATCGCAAGACAGCATAATATATTAGAGAAAAAACAGGGGTCCAAGATATCATAGAATATATTAGAAAACTCAAATGGCAATGGGCTGGTCATGTTGCAAGAATGGAAGACAACCGATGGACATCGCAACTCATGTCATGGATCCTCCGAGATCACATGTGTAACTGATGCGCGGCAGAATACAAGATGGAGAGACAAACCAGACAAGTTCAGAAAGTATTAGCTCCGTGATACCCATGATAGAGAGGTGTGGTAAATCCTGGGGAAGGTCTATGTCCAACGACAGACGATAAAAGACTGATGATAACGATATATAGATGTATGTTGAGTGGACGTGAGATGATCCATCTGAATGTTGGAAATTTGACGATTGGAAGGCGAAGAGAAATTTAAGAGAAAAAAAAACAGGTGTTGCAAAATTTTTTATCATCACATGGGAATGTTCTGAGGCATTTTGATGGTTGCCAACATGTTGTTTACATGTTACTAAAGAATCAACTTCATTCCTCAAAAACATGTAAACAGCATACAGTTTTCTTTACAACCACTGCAAGTTCTTTGAAAAAGGTGGTTGGCAACCATCAAAATGCATTAGAACATGCACACGTAATAATAAATTTTCCATGATGAAAAGCTAGTTCTTTTCTTTTCACCTTCCAGTTGTCAAATTACCGACAACTTTCTCTCTTTCTATGTATATATAAATATATGAATTGTAAATTGCATTATATTGTATAGAAACTTATTTGAAATGATCTTCCTTCATTACACGGTTAATATATTACTCAATTTAGACAATGCGAATAGAATAAACAATTAAAGAAAATGGGGCTGCTGCAAGATTCGAGCCTGCCAATAATAGGGTAGCTGCTTCAATGTAGCAATGCTCTTACCATTGAGCTAAACAGTCATCAGTAATGCAAAGGCCAAATAACTGCTTTCAACCTAAATTCTCATATTGTTTATTTGTCTTTTTCAAAGTGACTGTAATTTATTTAGGAAATGGACATATTTCTTCCAACAGAATGAATCATGAATTATGTTATATTATATCGAAACTTATTTGAATTGATTTCCCATTGTTACACGATCAATGTAAAACTCAATTTAAGCAACTTGAATAGAATAAACAATTGAAGAAAATTTCTTGCCGCAGCCCCATTTTCTCAATTGTTTACTCTATTTACATTATCTAAATTCAGTGATATATTAACCGTGTAACAATGGTAGATCATTTCAAATAAGTTCCTATGTAACACAATTTATAATTCATTCTGTTGGACCAAATGTGTCCATCACCTAAATACCTAAATGTATATATATATATATATATATATTGTGTCATCCACAGACAGCTGCTTCGTTGTATGACAATCCATTATCCCAACCAGTACCACGAGGCAGGATTGAAACCTTCGCGTCAGACCCGGAGGCCGATATGCGGAACTGGACAGTCAGTAAAGCTGAATTTAAGCGATACATTTATTTTAGCTTAAATTCCCTATCTACCAGAATGCTCTATTCCTATGGAAGAGCACTGCATAAGCTTACAATGAACGAGTTACCTCACTTAAAGAGTGCTCAACCCTGAATAGAAGAGCGTTAATTATTGCGTCATCCACAGATAGCTGTTTTGTTGTATTACAACTCTTCAGTGTGGCTATAGACAATCCATTATCCGAACCAGTACCACAAGGCAGGATTGAAACCTTCGCTTTAGACCCAGAGGCCCGCTGAGCTACGGAACTGGATGATCAGTAAGGCTGAATTTAAGCGATATATTTATTTTAGTTTAAATTCCCCATCCACCAGAGTGCTCTATTCGTATGGCGTTATATATATATATATATATATATATTCTAGAAAGCTTTACTCCTCTAAACACTGAATATTTTTTTATTTCAAAATTTTATGACATTTCAGTCAATCATTTTCCAATATCTGTTAATGAAATTTATGTATTTTTTTCCAGTAGGTTTCATGTTTTACACAGAATTAGATAATATGGCACTATGTGTGAATTTTCTTGCAGGCATCAACAGTTGTTTATCATGTAACTCCTTTGTGGATTTGAAAACAAAACAATGATGTCATCATGGCTACCCAGCAGTGTATGATGACTTGGTTCCACAAACTGAATTCTGAGAAGGTTTTCCATGTCTTTTCAGGTCCTGAGTTCGTGGGCCTGTGCATGAATAGCCCAAAGGGCCATGCAATGGAGTTCCACCCTTTAAACAAGCTATAAGCATCTGGTAGATGTCCTAGCTAGCTATGGAGGTGTGCTGGCCTTTTGTGTGAATATTTTGTCTGTATGGGTGACCACATGAAGTGAACACTCTAGTTACCTGTGCAGTTATGTATGCATTATATATATTGATTTGCCAGGCCCCATTAGCTCGGTGTCCTTTTTAGGGCCAGACTTAAGCTGAAAAGAATCAGATGGGCATGCCAGGCAGTTTGTTTAAGGACAGCAAAGGAAGACTTTGTTGGTCCGTTGTGTGTCAGTAGACCAGGGTTTGAATCCTATTGCATTTGGAGTTATGAGTGAACGTCCTGGGGATAAATAGAAGGAATAATGTAATTCGGACAGTCTCCTCTAGAGCATCAATGAGAAAGGAGGAAATGAGAATATACATGGGAAAAAGAAGCAATAGCCAACATGTCACAGCTTAGATGATGTAGTCAGAGGATCATCTGATAAACGATGGAAATCCTTGGTGCTGAAAAATAAGTTTGTTCGTTCCTGTGTGTTGGAAAGTTAACTGTTTTGTTCAATGTGTATGGTTCTAAATATATTGAACTGTTTTGTTCATGTCATCAAAAATTAGACTGTCTATCTCGTTCTTATGTTGTGCCTCTACTGACCTTCAATCACTACTCTTTCTTTGATCTGTTGGTTGTCTTTTGATTACTACTCCTTATCTCTGCTCTTTGTTCATTAACTCTTTCTGTTTTAAACTGTGCATCTTCTTTGTTTTGTATCTTATTCAAGCATCGCTTGTGTCTCTATTGCCTGAAACCCAAGGAAGATTAATATCGCATTTCAGGTTCTGTACATAGCTGACCATCCCTGATATGGATATTCAGGTCTGTCTGCTTCTTCTTCTTAGTAGCAGTAGTTGAAGCTCCTAAAGTTATAGAGAGAGCGTAAGTAATAGGAAGCAGTCTTGTGGTGGCAGTGGGGGAAAGCCCAATTTGTATTAAAATATATATAAATATTTATATAGAGACAGAGACATTGAGTAAAACGAAAATTGATTGGAAATAAGATTCTTTATTTCTTGGTATATATATATATATATATATATATATATATATATATATATATATATATATATATATATATATATATGTATATATATACATGGTTGAATCCTTAGCCTTGCACAGTTATTAGCTGAATTTTGATCTGAAATTTTACTCAAAAATTTCATGCAGAAATTAATTACTTCGTCTAAGAATCCTGATAACTCAAGATTAAGTTGTAAGTACAAACCAGTGTGTGATAATTTTATTATAATGACATAAAAACATGAAAAGATATACCTAGGTTCAACAAAAAAAGTCCGAAGCCTGTAGATGGAAAAAAGCATTTATTTTACTCACCATTTTTTCAACATAATCTCTCTCCTTGACAATGCACTTGATTCACTGATCACATAGATCAAGCATTATACTGTAAAAATTCAGATCAGAATTCAGGCTCAAATCATCTTGATTCTTAGATGAAGTAATTGATTTTTGACTATTTTTTTCTTCTATTGTATTGCCACTTTTTATCACAAAGCTCTAGGTTGATAAACACTTCAACTGTTGAAGACTTATTCCTGATTTCGGGTTTACTCTGCTCAATGGTCGGAGAGAATTAATCTAAAGTGTTGTGGTAAAAAGAAATAATAAGGTAAAAGGAAAACTAATCAACATAATCATATTTTTGAATCTGTTTATTTTATCTCATGTGTAACTTCTACGCCTATTTATTTATATATTTATTTCATGTGATAGTTCAAATTTCACCCCCTAAATGAGAATAATTTTGATCTCTGAATTTTTTGGAAGAATGAACTAGTTAAATGCCTGCATGTGCGCGTGTGTGTTTTTCAAGCATATCTTATTCATAAGAGTCAAGAACACTGCTAATTCTATTTTCTGTGTCTTCTTTTCTTCTTCAAACAATATGCACTAAAAAATTCAACTTCTCTTCCCTTCCTATCACTCACTCCTATTCAGCATTCAATTGACTGCCTCAAAAACAATCAAGTGGGCTATAAATAGCTTTTTTTTTCTCTTTTTTTCTTTTCTTTCCTTTTTTTCATAATATTTTTCATAAAGCTTTGCCAGAAGCAATGTATAATACACAATTGGTTTTGTGAACAAATCCGTTATTTATTTGAGACTTGGGTTTAAATTTCACAATACGCCGACAAACTCTAAATCATCTATCATCAATCTTCAGCAACCTGTTTTGTTTTTAGAGTATTGGAGAGGAAATATAACCTGGCTCTATTAATCAAACAAAAAGCTGGCACAATTTACTCCCAAATATTATGCAACCACAAATATTTGTTATGTATTTTTTGAAATACAGAAAACCCTTGGTTAAACACACTAATAGGGGCAGACAGTTGCCCATTAATTGCAAATGTCTGTCAAATCGAATGTTATCTGATAAAAGGCATTTTTTTTACCTTTTTTTTTACTCTTCTCAAATTCAAATTCAAATATTTGAGTGCAAATAGCTTTAATACAATGAAAAATATAAATTCATTGAGATCATATGAAGAATAAACTTCCCAAATTTGATCAAGCTGATATCATGAAATTTCCATTTGACTCCGGTTGTCAGCATTCTTACTGGAAAGTAAACAAAATATGAAATTACCAAAATAATGAAAAAAATAGAATAAAAAGATAGTTTTGATTTAATCACATTTTTATTTGATTTAATCAAAACAAGGATATTTACACTAAAACTTCATTCTTTTTCCAAAACAAAGATTAAGAAAGTGAGAAGTCGTGTATTCAATAGAGAAATGGAAAAATCTTTCACAAGTAATTTTTTTTGCTTTCAATCTTTAATGCTTATTTACTGCCAGAAATTTGTCAATTTTGTGAAAAATTTGAATTACTCGACATGTACTCAAATAAATAAAAGTCAAAATAAAACTATAACCATATGTTTAAATGAATTATTCAGAGAGAGGGAAATTGATCAAACATTTATTTTAGAAGATTTGCTCTGATACTCAGTAGTATAAAAATCATTTGTCAAGTACCATCATATTTGTACTGTATCTTAGAAGCTTTTTTGGCCTCACTTATGTTTGATTAAATTTGAAACCATTTGCTTGTTTGTCGTTTGATAGAGTTTATATAACTTGGACGTCATTTTTGGCTTCTTCTCAACTCAACAAATAAATGGTGTTAGTGAATGAAAAGACTTGTAGTTTTGAATCCGATCAATCAGAGGCCAACAACAGTGAATTTGTATCTGCTTTGGTGGGATTTGTCATTCCCTAATATGGTTTTGTAAGGACAAGGTATGGACAGACAAAAGTCTCCAGTTCCTAAAAACATGCGGTAAAAATAAGATGTAGAATACCTAGACCCTGAAATAATTTCGCAAAGACAAGTGGTGGAAAGATGAAAGTACCCAACTTCCTGAAAAAACGAGTTCAGGAGTAAATATGTAAAGAATATCTCTGACACTTGAAAAGTCATTCTACATTTATAAAGAAGTTTCACGTATTATGAAGTCTGTGTGGTCCAATCAGATGATATTTGAGCCTAAACACGGTGTACTTTAGGAGTGATGATATTCACTTCTGATTGTCATAAATCAGCTACAAGCTCAGCTTGTAGTTTATGATTTGCTACTTAATCTGAATTTATTGTAAAAAAACAGAAAACACAATGGTGTTTTTTTTTTTTTTTTTAGGATAGACACGAATCAACAATCTCTGTGCGTGATTCCAGTTGGCAATATGTCACTACGTAAGAAGCCAGTGAACTCTTGTACAAAAACTGGTTTGGGAGATTTTGATATTGCTGGTGATCAAAACATAACTGATGAAGATGATACCTCAGAAATGAGTTGTGCCTGAGGGATATATCCAGGTTGGAGGTAAACAGTTCGTAAAAATTATGGTTCTGGATAGTTCTGGTAGTTCTCGTTTAGGAATGGGTTGTGCGAAGATGTGGGAGACAAAGGATTTTGTTCCACGTAGTTTGGTGTTAGGGTCAACGTCATTGAAGATGTTGATGAAGGAAGAGTGATGTATAGAGAACATGTGTGTCAAGTACAAATGTGGACACGGATATCAAATGGAGTAAAAAGACACATACAAATATTCAGACGTGAAAAATGATAGATAAATTTAATGCACAAATGAAGAATGTAAATGAGATACATGGAATGGAAATATCTATGCATTTGATTGAGCTAAGAGGAGTAGAGAAGAAAAGAGGTCTGTAAGGTTTAGGTTATTCCTAGGTGTAAAAATGAAATATAGGAAAGAATAAGAATCTTGGGGATATGTGGCATAAAGGGTCTGATGTTGTTTCGACTTTCTATGAAATGGAGCCTGATGAGATGTGACTGCTATAATGAGTGGCATAGTTGACCAAGCCAGATTAGAAGAAGGCAGCTAATCAGGATAGATGCAAGAAGGAGCTAGAGGGGCTAAAATAATGAATGCAGTGTTTGCATGGTCGCCAAAAATAGTAGTTGCTGTGTTTGCATTTGATAGCTATGACGTTCTTGCAAATACTCACATTGAGGAAGATAAGTGAAAAGACTATATATATATAATCACAGTCAATTAATAGAAACTGTGCTGGCCGCGAGTTTAGAGAGGGGTAAAGGAAAATAACTGGCTTGAGATGCCAGGACTGAAGAGGTAGAAATTAACTGGTTTGAAGACTACGGCAAAGTGGCGTTTGACCACGTACGTTCAGGGCTTTTATAGAGGGTCATCAAAGGAAGTGACATTTTAGAAACCTAGCTAAAAGAAGGGTTTCATACCTAATTCTTGACTAAAAATATAGGGGTTGCTACATACTCATCCCAGTGTATCTGGTAGTCATCCTGATCTCTGACTGTAGGCTGAACCATCCATTTTAGTGCCTGTTATCCAAGAGACATTGAGACGACTTGAACAGGAATGCTGTAAGCCGCTTTGTTATCAGGAACTTTAACAATTCTTGAAAAGGGAGAATGTGATGATCTGAATACCTTAATATCTTTTCTTAATTACATCATTTGACTTTCTAATAGTTATCTCCCCAGACTTCCTCTAATTGTGTACATTACTTGGACTCCTCATCAAATTAAGAGCTAGCCGCCTTTGTTTGTTTAATAGAACCTTTAAAAAAGATAATTTCACTTCTCTTCTTATTTCAATTTTGTTGATGCAATTTATTACCAATTGAATGTATCTATATAAACTATAATGACTTTCAAAGCCAAATGAAATTAATATATCTATTTAAAAAAAAAAGTCATTCCACAATAGTTAGTTATCAGTTGAACCACTTATTTTCTTAACTTTTGATTTTACCTGGTGCCTAAAATGGTTCCAGTAGATTCTAATTAGGATGTATATGTGTACAAAGATCACATATGTTTCCCTTTCACAAAAAAAAAAAAAAAGATGTGGGGTCAGCGTTCACTATCACTCTGATGAAGACTATCAAATTCCTATCTATTTCTATATAATACTAAAAGTATGATCTGCCTAACCAAATTTGGCATGCATACTCTATGGACCAAGGGGAAAGTTTTAAAGTAAAATATATATACCACAAAGCCAACTAGTTATTATTAATGATTACTTTTGCGATCTGTCTATATGTCCTGTTATAATCTAATTTCTAGGCTTCAGACTTGTGAGGGAGGAGTAATGAATGAATGACAGTCATAGTGAAGGTTGAGGCCCTTTTATTCAAGCATAAGCATCCTCTTCCATTCTTAAATTTGCTCATCACATTGCAAGGATGGGTAGGGAGCGAGACAATTATGGTGAAAGTTGAGTCCTTTTTGCTCCAATTCAAGCAGAAGAACCCTTTTCTATCCTCAACCTTTTTTCATCATATTACAAGTATGGATGGGGAGGAAAAATGATGAGAGAAGAATGAATGATAATCAGAGAGTGTAGAGGCTGTGCAAACAAACAAGCAGAATAATAGCAAATGATTGATGACAATAAGGTACTTGTGACAGTAAAGTCGATGTATTTGAGAGAAATGTAGATACATAGGTAAATTGAAAGGTGCAATCAAGCATATTAATGTAGGGATATTTTTGTCATACTACGAGTTGACTTTGTTTTTTTAGAGTAACAATATTACCTAACCGAAATCCGATGTGACATACATTCAAAACTATGGGGTACACAAAAACAGATGTCGATTCAAACAACAACAAAAATGGCAGTGTCAGATATTTTCGATGCTATAAATAGAATAGAATAGAAAACATTTTTTTCACCAAACAAACAATAACGAATTGATTTTCACTTATCTATTCCTTCGTAAGAAAACTGAGAGATCTGAGAAAAAGATCTTAAATTCTAAAACTGAGCTCCTTGTAGTATTTTGTTTGTTTTGAAGTTAAAAAATGATTTATTTTTTTTAAACATTAAATTTCTAGCTAATAAAGGAGTTGAAATGGGACACGTAGTTTTGGAATAATATCATAAGGAGAAATTAAATTTTTTTTGTTCACCTTTTTTGTTTTAATGAAGGGAGTTTGACTCTAGTGCAGCTAAGCTAGTATATATTTTATACCTTTTTTAAAAATTTAATTAACGGGGAAGACTGTCTGCTCCTAATAAATTAAATTTGATGTTTGAAAGAGTTGAAATGCACCGTACAATAGAGATGCCTTGAAGGATTACGTGGTTTGAATGCTTCTATGATTCACTGCACAGATCAGCTCAGCTGCAAATGCAAAGATAGAAATGATGAAAATACATTAGATTATAATCTACTTATTGTTGTAACAGAATTATTAAAACCATTCATTCATTGTTTTCTTCTCTCTCTCTCTCTCTCTGTTTCTTTCTCTCCTTTTCTCTCTCTTTCTGTATATTTAAGCTTGATACGTCTACGTGAACATATTGGTAAAACATAGTCACAACTAGCTGTAGACACTAATTAATTAATTTTGAATGCAATGTTAGACAGAAAAATTATCATAGATTGTATATGATGATATTCTATTTGTCAGAATGGAGGTTATTTTAATAACTGATCAAAGTGACTAAATGAAGCCAATATAATGCAATGAATATTTATATTGAGAGATACAGAATTTGGAAAAAGTTAACAATGAACCTAATTCATCAAATTAGTTTGATTGACTGAACTGCTAAATAAATTCATATCCATGCTTTCGAACTGTTAACTAATTGAAGCTGAATACATTTTTAAAATGAATGTTTATAAATTACGATTTGAAAAAAAACAACCCCAAAACAACAGTAAATGTTAGAGTTCATAGAATGCAATGTGCATAAGAGAAATATAAATTGTGTTGTATAATTACTTTTTTCTATCATAACAAAGATTATTCATAAATATGTATGTATGCATGTGCGGATGTGTAAGTGTGTGTACATGTGTGTGTATGAGTAGTTGGGTGTATAAATAATTATTGGGAAGAAGCTTAAAATAGAAAAATGAAAACATTGACCTCTACCCAACATAACTGACAAGAGATTTATGAGCTACTGCTGTTTCTTCCTCAAGTTGTAATTACAGAGATTCTGTTTTCCCTTCAAATGACCAATACACTAGCCCATACCTCTGGCTGATGTGAGGATGCTGCACAAGGCATGAATCCACCTACTTCTCAATGCTCTCTGTTTCCTTGCCAGATATTTTGAAAAAATATCTTATCACTGGCATGCCATAGTGATTGATAGAAAAGAAAGTAGGTAAATGAGATCTTGAGTAAATCATTCTCCCATAATTACCTTATATACCCAGGTAGACAATACAAAAAGCCGCTATCCTCTTAGTCAACATTGACAAGGTCCAACCATTTAGGAAGAGAATAAAATGGCTGGTTCTACTCAATCTGCTCCTTCCCTTCTTTCAACAGAAATACAGAGTTAAGATGGTGGATGAAACAGGAAGGTACAGGAATAGGTAATTCTTCCTGATTCTGCCTTCAGCCAGGTTTAAACCATGTTTCAAATCTTGGAGTATATCAGTACATGGATGTGATCATTTACATGGATGGGAGTTTCAGGGAGTGTACCTTTTCAATGTAAATTGGTGATAAATGACTTGTACAATAGCCAGATTTGAAACTGCAAAACTAGTTCAAAATACAAGAATGTATATGAGTGAATGGAACTTGAAAAAAAGCATGCAATTACTACTTTGAATCAACTATACAATTAAGCAAAATATCATACAATTACAGACATTATTAAAAGCAGCCATGACTTTGGCCAACAGAATAATGTAACAAAAATAATGAAATAGGACTCTTTTGTGTTTATACCTAGGAGATTCACAAAACAGAAAGTATTGCTGTATTTCACAATGTATAATACACTATCATAGATAATCTGTACTCCCTGACTGAACATTGATTTTTAAAAAGAAAAGGCATACAGTTATGTATAACAATGTTTCCGTGGATAATAGGCAACTGTATTTTTTAGCTCAAAATTGCCAGGAAAAAAAAAAACCTGAATTATACACGGTATTCCGCTTTGCATCAGTAAATATAGCTTATTATTGCTGCTCACTGATCCTGGCAAACAAACTTAAAAAAAAAAAAAACATTTTCAGCATGGCAGAAAGAAAATGTCTGATTTATCAGAAAAGGCAAGCTGACCTACTCATTGGATCACAAGCAAGAGATAACCTGACATTTAGAAAAAATGCTGAGAGAAATGTTAGAATATCAAAAGAAAAGATTCCACGTTTTATCTTTCTGTTCATTTTATTGCTGAACAACTGTAGCCATCAAAGATGGAGAAAAGATCTATCCTTAACATATAAAAAGGCATGTGTTTTGGGGTTTATTATCTACTTCTTTTTGTGTTAGTGTGTCCCAGTGCTCCTGGCCATACCATTTTGTCTACAGACTTGAAAATCAGCATCAGTACTCGACTAAATCCTGTCTAAAAACGTTTTTTTTTTTTTTCACTTCGAAAAAAAAGGTTTTTGTTTATAGATTTATTAATAATGTCTGGATTAACAAAATCTAGATACTTTTAGATGTTTTTTTAAAACTTAATGTTGAATGTTTTCCCGTCAAAAATACGAGTGATGTCATATATCAAATTTATTTTGACCATATTTATTCTTCAATGGAATTATTTTACAAATTTTAATGCTTCAGTTGTTTGATTATGATGAGTTTACTTCAAGTTTAAGCCTTTTTTGTCTTTACTAGAGTTATGGGATTGTAGTATCAGCCTCTCATACAAAAAAATCTGATGCCATTTTTACTTTTCTAATGGACTTGATTAGTTTTAGCATATTAGTACCCAGAGCAAATTATGCCATGGCGTAGGGCTCAAGACATTGAGGAGACCCACAAATGAATGGCTACATAGAACTTTATCAATATTATCTTGGTAGAGAGATCAATCATAAATAAAATAAATACTCAATACATTTAGCATGGGAATAAAAAATATTGGTTTTATAGGTAAAATAGTTTATTTTAGTTCATGCTATACTGATAAATCATTTGTAGATCTTCAGTATTCCCGGATAGATGAACTGGAACATCTACCAGCCTAAAACAGTTCAAGGTCCCATAATCCTGGTCATTGGGAATAATTTCTGACAGATTTTGACATTAAGTATTGATTAACAAAGGGCCACATTGGTTGTCAAAATCATGGTGATAATCTTGCAGTTTCAGAATGAAAAACAGGCAATTAGCTCCAACGTTTCACAAAGGAAAATCTGTATGGTAGGGAAGCAAAGGACGAAGCCTATTTTACAGAAAATGGATATTGTATTCACCATCTAATGGTGACCCATATTGTTTTTTTCTGCAAATAATTCTAAAGGTCCCCTTCACAGTTGGCCTGTAATGGTTTCAATAACTGGAACAAGATAAGATAAGATATATAGTGAGTAAAAAATGCTTGTATCTAGTTTTCTGTTAGAGAGTTTTGTTATTGTCTCTTTCAGAAGCTTATATTTTTTTTCTTTATTTTAAAGCTGTTCATTTTTGTAGCTCCTATTATTACTGTCGTCTACAAATGTGCTAAATTATGATTGCTGTGTGTTTGGTAAATCATTGACATTTAATATAAAGAGTATTGGGCCTGATACTGAGCCTTGCGGCACAACCCTGTTTACTACCATAGAAGGCTATTATACAAACTAAAATCCTACAACATCAAAGGAAATATTTTAGCACAGCTAGAAGACTTCTCAACATGAAAGTAACAATGTGTTAATGATACAGGATGGAAATGATGGCAATTATGTCTGGGTCAACTATAGTTATTTTTATTCTGGACTCATTTGATTCATTTGCAAGACTTTAGTCTTTTGTTAGTGAACCAGCATTTGATTTCATTCTCCTCTATTTGTCCATTATCCTCCTCTTTCGTTAATGTTGCTTGTTTATTCCTATTTTTGTTGGTTGTGACTTTCGAGGGGGAATTTGAGTGATTCTTTCTTGTCCCTTAGCTATAACAAGAAGCAAATCTCATAAAAACACTGCAAAACATAGACTCTCTGTTTGTTCCTGGTTAATAGGATCTAAGATGAAAGGATGTATCAGTGATAAGCTTTGTAACTGGCTTAAGGAAGAAAAAAAAACTATTAGCAAGCAGTACTCTGTCGGATCATTAAAGTCATGGCTCAACGTTGATTAGTGTTTTGAGGAGATGATGAAACATTGTAATCCTCTTATAATCGAAATTATAAGAGAATTTTGGAATTGATATAGAGTTTTGATCAATTTCTTGCAGAGCTTATTTGCTGTAATAGAAATAAAGGGCATGGGACAACAAGTTATCCTTTTTAAACAACATATGATGGACTTATTGGAGAGATGGGAGAAGACAACTAGTCCACTATACACAAAGTAATTCATGTTGCTAAATATTTTTCTGTATGTTGATTCAACACCTGATGGCAACTACACATATCAGTTGACTTTCATTGTATGATATGTCAAAAGAGAATATCCTGATGAGAGGTTCTTGAAATTTCTTCCTATTCTTAGTCATGCAGGTACAAGTCTCCACTGAGGTGTATTCAGAACTCTTAGAGAATGGTACTTTCTCTAGATGATTGCAGAGGTCAAAGTTATGATAATGCTGCAAATATGTCAGGTAAATATTCAGATCTTCAAGCAAAAATCAATGAGATAAATCCATTAACAGATTTTATTCAGTGTCCAGCACATTCTCTGAATCTAGTTGGCATTGCCAGCGTCAGCCATTGCCTGAGTGCTTGCAATTTCTTTGGTCTGGTGCAGGAATTATATGCTTATTCAGCTGAATCAACAAAGTGCCAGAATTCACAAACAAAGAGATTGGCACTTAATGAAAAAAGTCGAATTCTAATCTTAAAAACACACTCATCCACACGTTGGCATATTTTGAATCTGTAAAAGCATCGCCCACCAATTACTTCCACAAATATGCAATGTTGAATAGAATGGTAGACAATAAAGATGAAAAAGGAGATGCTTGATATTCTGCATCAGTCTTGGCAGAGAAAATGTGCCTTGAGAATACATTAATGAGTGTTGGAACAAAATCCTGCAGCGGTTTCAGAAAATGAGTACTCTTAGAGACTTGATTGTCTGGTTGGTCGGAATAAGGAGGTTGGAAAATCTTTCGCAATTTAATGAATGAGGGGGTCGGAATAAGCAGGGGAGGTTGTAAAATCTTTCACAATTTGATAAGTGAGGGGGTTGGAATAAGCAGGGGAGGTTGAAAAATCTTTCACAATTTAATGAGTGAGGGGTTTGGAATTAGCAGAGGAATTAGTAAAATCTTTCATAATTTAATGAATGAGAGGGTTAGAATAAGGATGGGGGTTGAAAAATCTTTCACAATTTAATGAACGAGGGGATGTGAATAAGCAAGGGGTTGGAAAATCTTCCACAATTTAATGAATGAGAGGGTTGGAATAAGGATGGGGGTTGAAAAATCTTTCACAATTTAATGAACGAGGGGGTGTGAATTAGCAGGGGGTTGGAAAATCTTCCACAATTTAATGAGTGAGGGGTTTGGAATAAGCGGGAGGGGTGGAAAATCTTTCACAACTTAATATACAAGGGGTCAGAATAAGCAAGGTGGGTTGGAAAAAAATTATGAATGCTACTTTTTTTTACAATCGTAGAAATATGTTTTTTAGCTTAAAAATCATGGAATTTTTTCTAGATTATAGTCTATAGCGAAATATTTAAAGCTTACAACTGTTCCAGAGGGTAAAACATGATTTTCTGAGAGAAATGTTGGGATAGAGATTAGGCAAATCTTTGTTATATATAAGATATTTCAATATAAATTTCCCTATCAATGAACTATTTTCATTACTATTTAGATCTCATATGGTTTTAGTATGGTGGGCCCCCAAATTATGAGTGTCATAGGGCCTATTGTGGTCTTAACCGAGCCATGTTCCCACCCTGTGTTGTCCAGATTAAAACCATTCTTTTCCTTTCTCTAATACTGTATCTGCACTAAGTAACTATATTAACTTCTCTCTGCAAAATTTATAATTGGCAATGGTATCATTATCATGATTAACTTCATCACTGAGGATCATATTTGGTCTCTTCCAATTGGTTTTATCTTATTTTAATGTTTTCTTTTATCATTTCTTTAAGAATATGTGTATATGCATATGTTGGAATAGTAAGTTAGATAGATACTTTTTTACATGTGATAAGTATTGCAGATATTACATTCATTAGGTTGATTCATAATTTCCTAATGCTATAATTTTTATTATGTTATTGTAATCTTAGGAGGGTCCTTGAAGCTTACTCAGCTCTTTACGGCTTGCGCAATCAGTCAAACACACTATATCATTCAAATACTTTAGAAATAATTCTGAAGATAGGAAAATTGATTCCTTGTGAAATTACAGAAATGAACCTCAGTCAGCATTTAAAACTGGTCTGCTTGTCTGACACTTTCCTTCTTGCTGAACAGAGACAAGTTATTTTTGGACAAGATAGTCACTGGTAATGAAAAATTGATTAGTTATTAGAATCTAAAACAAAGAAAATCTTGATTAGATCCAAGGCAGCCTGCAGCATTTCAACCCAAACAGAATCTACTGGATCAAAAGTTCTTCTCTGAGTTTGATGGAATTTAAAGGGAATTCTTTATCAAAGATCACTGGAACTAGGACAAAATGTTACTGTGCAATGCCAAAATCAGCAATTGGCTCATTCGAATGAGACATTGGAAGAAAAGAATAACTCTTTCTGGACAAGGAAGTAAAGAGGAGGTTTTGCTGATTGACAATGCCTATTCACATGTTATAAATGTGACACAACACACAACATGGAGCTGGGATAGGAAGTTCTTGCACATGTGATGTATCCTCCTGACCTATCACCTTCACACTATCATGTAATTTACTAGTTGTATGATCGGTGGTTCCAATAAAATATCAAAACATTACTGGAATTACGCACAATTTAGCTGAATGGTTATGTAGGTCATGGAAAACCAGGGAAAATACTTTGATAGCTGAATAATGATGCTATGAATTCATATGAATAATGGATTTTGTCAAAAACTGCTGGAGACTTTTTTCATCATCCTAATACATGAATTTAGAAACTCATTAAGGTTGTAAAGATTCTATAATGCCAAGCTTCTAACATAGGACAGCTTAGATGCATTGAAAATAAACATTCTAAATCCAGACTTTCACCTGGTTTTAAGCGCCAACTGCTTCCATATCAAACAAACTCTCAAATGGATCAACCACTCAGTACACCTTTTACCTGATAGGTTGTGAGAAATTCTTGGAATTTTTGGGTTGCCCCTTGTTTTTAGATTTTCAATCAAATTATGTATATTTTCTGGAAATCATACAATTTTATACCTTTCTTCAATTCAGTTTTTGGCTTGAACTTGTACTTGATGTGAAGTGGTAGAAGTCACAATTGGCAGTAAATTGTGTGGATTCTTTAATATTCCATTTCAGTCAGAAAAAATAACAATAAACGGAATGAGTACGTAAAACAAAAATAATAAAAATGACTAAACACAACTTGAAGAAATTTGCTGAACAAATAATGACTTTATTGAACTGATATAACAGCACACTGAAATAAGAAGCTGTAATGTACAACCTTGAAAGTCATTTATGGTGATAAATGCTTTGACCTCTGCAATTGAATATTTTCATTATTGATTCTCAAGTAATCATTTCTTCAACTTTTATCAGAGTTAATGAATTAATTCATCTTCTCAGAAGTTAGATTGTTTAGGACTATTGCAACTAGTAACACCAAGCATAGCATGGTGAGTAAATTTGTGTCCTATCTAGCCATAGGATTCCATGGCTAAATTGGTCAAGATATTGTCCTTGGAAGATAAACTCCTGAACATATGAGTTTAAGTATCATTGGAGACCATTTCTCTATTCCTATATATTTCACCATACTTCATAGTTGCAGGGTATGCAGACCAGAGTATTGCAATAAAAAGTATCAATTAGATGAAGAAAAGACTAGTTAGGAATTAATGAAGAAAATTTAGTACTGGTTGAAACTCACTATTCAGGATTCACAAGTCTGATGGTTTTGTTAGTTAAGGATGATGATTTAAATCTCACAGTCATATAGGTACATTACGAAGAAAAGATTTTGGCAAAAAATTGACACCTTAGGAACAAAAAATTGAAATTAGTAAAGAAAGTCAATTTTTTGTCAAACACTTTGTGCCATTAGTGAGAAGAAAGTCATATTGGTATCACTAATACAATACAGTACATGCATTATTTTGCCATTTTTTTAATGGTAAACCTTCCCTGGTTTGGAAAAATCTGCTACTCTGACATCTGTCTGGTTCCAAGCATGATGAATTAGGGAGATTCAACTTGTTGTACGTATAGAATTTGAAGTCATGTAAAAAAATTTCATCGAAGAATAAATATGATCAGAATAAAGTCTATTCATGACATCACTATGTTTTCCACAGGGAAACCATCTAAAATAGAGTAAAATTCATCTAGAATCTAGATGTTATCAAAGAAACTGTCAGAATAAGGCCAAAGTGAGCTCAAAAAAGCTTTTTTCTGAAAATAAAAAAAAAGCATCTTTAGAAATGGTCTAATGGAGTACTGATCCCAGTTTTCAAGTCTGAAGACAAAACGGTATGGTCAGGAGCACTGGAACATACAAACACATGCACATATAAAAAAAGGATAGAACCCTTCCCCACCTTTGGTGGCTACGGTCATTCAATAACATCTGGTTTGCTTCTTAGATTCACTTACAAGACAATGAAACCAGGAAAAAAATTGATTAATTCAGATTTGAGGAAATAATAGAGGTCAATGCAACAACATCTTTGATGAATTGAGATGCTTGATGGCTGAGGTAATTGCATTCTTCACACTGGCACTCATGATTAGTGCTTGAGTCCTAGTAAAAGCCAGGATTTTGAATTCTACTTTCCAAGGCAGAAAAATGCTACCCACTCAGGAGAATGGCACAACTCCATTATCCTATTCCCATTTGACCTTGTGCCATACTAAGCTGAATTTGATAAATAACATGATTTCTGAAGAATTTTAATTGATTGTTCATTTCATTAGATACTGCTTCTCAGGTATTGAATCTTGTGTCTCAAGTACTTAATTGGCTCCTTGAAGAGCCTTTCGTTTTTTTTGATAGAAAAATTATTGTAAAACTCCATTAGAATATCTGTTCACCATTTTGAGTAAAAATAGTTTCCATCTCTGCTGACTATGACTCAATAATTAACGTGACTAATACTATTTCTGTGCTCTGCGACATGAATATGTGAATCAATGTAGATCCTGCTCAATTTAAGCACTGCTCAATTTTACAATGCAAGCTGATCCTAATAGATAACTTCTATTCTCTGCTCAATTTGATTGTCTTTTTAATTGATCCATATATCAATGTCAAATTATTTGATCGGGGATTTATCCAGAGTTTTCACCCTTTTAATAACTATTTTACAACGTTGTGTTGTTTAAATCCAGTTAAGCCCAGTTCCAGTTCAATCAATGACCTAGCAGATCATTGAGATGCCTTGCTGAGTGAATACTTTGCCATCAGGACATTTCTCAGGGTTTAGGGAGTTACTTGATTGTGCCCATCTCTTCTCCAAGTAATATGGGACAGGTTGTACTGGGTTATTTTGTACCAGCAGCCAGGAGTAATTCCTGCCCTAACCTATTGGAAAGAGTGGAACCTGTCTGCCTCATGGGCTCCACTCCTGATTTTGAATCAGTATTGTCCATTTCCTAGACTGGATGCTAACCAAAGCTTGAGGGCTGAGTTTATCCTACTATTTACACATAGCTGGGAGAAAAGGAAGGCTTGAAAGTCTTGTCTGCCTTGCTATCAGAGAAGCCTGAGGGAAGACTCTCAGAGCATGCTAATATTCACGATAGATGTACTAATTGATCAGAATTGGAAAAGCTTTCTTCGTGTCTTCTTCCCAAAAGGGTTTGTTTTTGTCATATTGAGTGCACACCTGATCTAGGAAATGTGAAGTGTGCCAACATGTCTCGATATCTAGCATCACTGGACCACCCTCAGAAGGATGGAGGCTACAGGTTTTGTGAGGGACAGTTGGGGCTCTGTAACTCCAAAGGTGTTTAAACAATGCTTGTTTTAGACTAGTTAATTTGGAGCTTGGGATTGGAACGTGGAGGTTAATGTGCTAAATGCACACCTCAGCCCTACATTTCAAGGAAAGATTCCTTCAGGACCACAAACTAACCCTAGCCTGGATCCTCTCCAGGACTTCTGACCAATTCTTCTAGTGACCAAACCAGATGCCAAGTATGACTCGTCCATTCAATTGGAGGAACTCGGGTGGGGACAACTGCTCCAAAATCCCAACCACAAGCTAATGGACTTATCACGGTTGATTTTGGTCCTAGAATAATACCCATCAAAAAATGACAAGATGATTTACTGGATTGGCACTTCTGCCTAGGATTTGTGTGCTCATTGAATTGTGTGGCTGGAGCCCACCAGAGAGCTCAAATAAATATACAAATCACATTTCCAAACCTCCCTAATGGCCGTTGTCAACTCCCTTGCCCCATTCATATAATGTACAGTGAGAAGATAAAGGAGATGGCAAGCATTTTTTTTTATAACACACTTACACATTATTTCCTTTGTTCTCAAAATTTTTGCGAAAAGCTACCATGGGGTGGCTAAAATTTTGAGAAGAAAGGAAATAAAGAGTAAGTGTGTTATAAAGTTATGGTTTTGTGAAATTAATTCATGAATATGAAACTACCAATATACAATATTTTAATATCGATAATGCCTTTCACTATATCATAGCTTCTTCAGATCGATTTCAGAATGATACTGTTTGACGTCAAGTTTGTTGTAGTTATCATGGAGATGGTAGATGACAGTTATCAAGGATGTTTTGTTGTTATGGAGATATTTCTTATACACACACATATACATATGGTAGAATAGGGATTTCCTACACAAACTCATTTATGTGTCTACCATGTCTGTGCTTCTTTAGATGAATTAGTTATATTTTAGGTTCCTGTTAGGGAAATTTGGGGAAATTTTTGTGAGTGTTACTAGGTGGGAGGAGTTTTATCTTCTGTTTTATTTGATTTATTAGGCTTGTAGTTTGTGTATTTCTGCTGGTGCTTATAAATTACATGTCAGCAAATATGGTCTGAGTATTATCAATAAATGGTTGCTGGTTTTGTGTGTTCTTTATAGGAATGTTTTATTTTTGTTTAGATATCTCAGATTTATATCCCCAATGCTAGGATCCCTTTTATATGATCTTAGTGGGTTGTGTGGTTATCTTGAATTTTGACTACTTCCTCTTGTCTAAGGTAATTATGTTGATTTGGAAGTTCTTTGAGATGGCTTTGTGAATAAAATATCTATGTTAGTTTTTGCTAGTGTATCTATATGTGGGTGATTGAGTTATGTTCATTGATAAAAATTTTGAGTGGTACTTGCATTTTAACGCTATTTCATTTTTTCTGTTTAATAAATCTGTTTTACGTTTTTTTGGCAAAACTAAATATTCCAAATTCTCATTTAGGCATAGTTGTTATGGAGTTTCAATATTTTGGCATATGTGAGTCTGTTTTAATATTTCCCATTATACAGTTGGTTTGAAATTTTTATCACACATCCTCCAGTGATATGTGGATACTGATGAACTATTTTTATATTTTTCATTAGTAAAGGATGATAAATGGTTGACTAATACAAGTTTAAAGTGTGTTTTTGATATTCCTGAATAGTATTTCACCTCTAGGGCATTCTCTTGGGTTGATATTTTGGCTTGGTATACAATATTTGATTTAAGACATTTGTTTTGCAGAGAGCTTCTATTTTTGTTTGTACAATTGCAGTCTAGCTTATTTATACTTTCTTTTTAAGTATTCATTCTAATTACTCTATTGATATGTTTTGTGATGAGTGTATCTAATTTTTCAGTACAACTAAAGCTAATTTTCAGTTTATTCTTGTTAAATATTTTACTTGGTGGGTTACTTGGGGGTGCTTTTATATTAATTGAATGAATATTTTATCTAAGTTTGTTGTTTTGTTGATTAGATGGTGCAGGATACCAGATGATATTTCTACCTCTATTTTTTTTGTTGTTGCTTAGTTTTTTGCTATTGAATTTCACTATATTATCATATTTAAAGTTTGTTTCAGTGAAAGCGCTATCCTTTGGGGCTTTAGTATAGTTATTTCTAACTTTGTTGAATATTATTTCATTTGAGGAATTATGTATCAGTTTAGTTTCTATTGATTTGGAGATCTTTTTAATGATTTTGTTTGGGTGGTTAGAGCTAGTGTTAGCTTAGTAACAGAGTTTTCTTTTCTATATGGTTTATGGATGTTATTATTCAAAGTAAAAGTAACATCTCAGAAGTGTAGAATTTAAACATTAGCCTTGATTTCAAGTTTGAAGTTCATTTCTTTCATTTCTTCTATGATACATTTTTTTAATGTTTTTGCATTTTTGTGCATTGCTATTTTCTGTATAGTCCTATATTTTTAGAATCTTGTTTTCTGGTGAGGTTATATAAAACATACTGACCAATTAGATTCGACATCTTGGCTGAATCAAAGTTGCCCATAGAGACATCAAAATTGCAGACATTGTTTTTTTTTAGTTCATTGTTCTTGATTGTGGAATAGTACCGTACGTCTGCAGTTTAATTACTTCTATGTCTCTGTTGCTGATATTGGTGTAGTTTTTGCGAATTCCATAGCTTCCTCGAAGATACCTTTGGATATGAAGGGTTAAAAGTCCATGATGTTGTATTGTATAGAAGCACAAGTGTTTTTCTTTTCAATGATGCTAAACCAGGTAATGGCATTATTGGTATCAATCCATTGGTTTAGTTGTTGTTGTTGTTTTATGCTATTGTTTATATTTTTTTAAATATTTTCTTACTAATTCTTCCTATCTGTGATTTACCAGGATTGATAAGTTTTGTTGTGAGTTTGTTTGTGAAGTCAGGTTCAGGGTCCTTCATGAATATGTATGTATCATTTTTTCATATTTTTCCTACCCTATTACTAATGTATAGTTTATCTGTAATGCCTTTTTCGTCCTTGTTTATGATTGTTTTGTGGTATTTTTTTGGGCGGTTCTTAATTTTTGTAGTTTTGTGTGATGTTGATTAGGAGTTTGTTGTAGGTCTGGAAGTTCATTCCACATATATTATTACTTTTATCTCTTTTCATGAATATGTTGTAAGATTTGTTGATGTATTCTATTTCTTTTAAGAAATTTTTTTTAGTAAAGGCTTATGTGTTTATTTGAATGTGATATTGGTGACTGTCGTGAGGAGGTCTTGTTCAAAATTTTCAAGTAGTTTGCTATGTGGTAGACTTTTTTGTGTTTTGAAGCCAAAGAAATCCTTTTTCTCATTTTGTTTTTTGGGTTGGTTGATATAGAAAAAAGGTTTTCCACCTCATGCGTCCAATGAGATCCTCTGTCTTTTCTAATATCCGTATTTGATAGTTGTGTTTGTTAGGGATGGGGATATCTTTGGAGGAATGTTCATTACCTAATTTTTCCATATTTGTAGCAGGTAGAAATGATATCTGTAAGAGTGCCCTGTTTGGGAAATTGACAAGGAGCTATATCATATAGTACAGATCAGGGATGCAGTATAACATACAATAATATATTATAATGTAATATCCGATGTATGATGGGTTTATTTCATAGAGTGCTCAATACATTCAACTTCAAATGCTAGGTTGGTTTAGAGGTATCATAGAATGGGGGTTCGCTACACAAACACGTTAATGTTTCTGCCCTGTCTGGGCTTCTTCTGCCAAATAATTAAGAATATTTTAGATTCCTATTAAGGAAATTAGGGGAAATTTTTTTTGTGTATCACTAGGTGAGAGGAGTTTTCTCTTTTGTTTTATTAGATTAGTTAAATTTGTAGTTTGTGTATTTAATTGTTATAAATTACATGCCAGGGGGTATAGAATGAATGTTGATATTATCAGTAAGTGGTTGCTTGTTTTGTGTGTTCTTCATAGGAATGTTTTATTTTTACTTAGATATCTTAGATTTATATCTCCTGCTCTACTCTAAACCAACTTATCATTTAAAGTTGAATGTATCAAGCACTTTATGAAATAAACCCATCATGCATCAGATAATGCATTACATTATATTACACTATGTTATACTGCACCCCTGATCAGTACAATATGATATATATATATATATATATATATATATATATATATATATGTATGTATTCTTCTGTCTGAAAGTTTGCTTTATGACACTTTTTTGTTTTACAAAAAGAAGCAAAAATTGAAAATAGCGCTCAGCATTTGTTTTGCAGCCAGCCATTATAGAGGCAGTGTACACTCTCATTCTGTCTCTAACACCCAGTTTCTTAAAATTTTCCATACAAATTAATTCTAATTGCTTCTTTATGCCATTTTGACAGAAGGTTTTCATTGGACATTCTTTCAGATAGCATATGGATATCCATTGCATTTTATACATGTAGATTTTAGAAATTATCAAAAACAAAAAAAAATTGATTTAAAAAAAAATTGAAATTCAAATGGAGTAAAAATTGTTATGATCAGAACAAAACATTAAAACAGAAAGATTATTTTAAAGAGACTTGAATTTTACTCAAAATAAAACAATTTTCTGGCTAGAAAGAACAACCTTCAAAATTGATAGCTATAAATACAATAAGTCTCAGAACTAGAGTCTCATGATGAAAGATTGATTATCTTAGTAGTTGTGAAATTTGCACATTGGTTAATAAGTACTTTTTGTTGGGACAGTTCCAATTAATGTCCAAATAAAAATTCCAAGAGCTAAGAGTACAAAAAATTTGGAAAAATATCTCAAAACAAGGTAACTGGTCATACTTTTACGCAACTTGAATTATAAAGGTCGCAATAGCTCTAAGGTATAAATAGCTTCTACGACTTAAGATTTTATGCCTTTTACATAGTGATGAGGTCATTGATAAATATAACCTTTTAAGCAATTATCAAAATAAACATAACTTTATTTCATGTAATCATATTGATTCAAAGGACTTTATGGTTTTTTTTTTAGAAGCAATGCATATTTTCGTTATCTTGTGTAAATGTTTACATCATGGGTTATCTTTATTACTAAGTGACCAACACTGAACTACTGCAGAGAGCCATTTAGCCCTCATTTAAAATATTTTTTTCAGATTGGTTTTCGAGTTATTCCGTATTTAAATAATCTAAATCTTGACCTAGATTGTTATCCTTCTTCTGTGAGTATCCTTCTTCTTTTCTATGTTCATTCTTTGAAAAATGATTAATTATACATGTTAGCAGCTGATAGAATGTACACAAAGATAGAAAGGATGTGTCGTACGTGACGTGATAAGGTAAATTAAGAGTTATCTCCCTTGCTCACGTTCTGATTGGCTCTTCTCCATTTTCTCTCTATTATGGGATAACATCATTAGAATCTCTTCGTCAACAGTGGTAGACTGCTGTACTCCTCCTTCTTTCTCCTGGTGTTACTTGTTTGTTTACTAATTTCGTGCACATTTTAGGTAAGTTCAATTATTTTACAACTTATTTGCATCATTGGCACTGTTTGTTATTTGCCCCTGATATGATTTCCTGTCTCTGAAATATTTCAATTATTCGAAAAAAGGCTACTACCCTTTTTTTTTCTTTGAAACGACGCTGTCTTGTTGTTGGTTGTCTTCTTTCTACTCTGTAGTTTTTAAGATGGGCAAAATATCTTGTTGTTCCAACCCTTCATTCTAAGTATTCAGCTCTGTAAATATAATTTGGAATGTATTGTCACATTTTGAATAAAAGAAAAAAAATATTGAAACTGGGGGAAAACGTTGCATCAAGTAAACAATAAACATTCTTGGAGGGTAACAAGACATAGTGCCTATCCCTGTTGATCGAACGAAAAATGTTATTACCTCACCCGCTACAAGAAAGATATTTCGCAAAAATGAGAAATTTATTTATATGAAAAGTGGCATCTTGAAGAACAGGATATTCTCAAGAATATTCTGGTGCTTATTATTTGCTTTGAAAAGCTAAATCTTTGAAAAACAAATAGATGAAAGCAGGTGATGTTGGTTGTGTAATGTGTGAGGAGTTTTGTGTAGGTAGCAGTAGCCAGCCAGGAATTCCGCAGAAAACCAGATCTGAAATCGATCGATTTGTGAACTTTTCGATTACCAATAAATCTGCTTTCTTTCTATTTTCTTCCTTTCGATCTCTGTTGAACACTGTAGTAGTAGAAACCTTTTTGTTTGAAGCTGTGTAGTCGCAACATTACTTCTAAGTCCCTCTTGTATCCTATTGTTATTTTCTCCTCATGAAAAGTGAATGACTCATTTCCGATTTAGCCTGTGTTGTAGCTAATACAGGTACACAATCTCTTTTATCTGAAACCCTTGGGATAAGACACTTTTTAGAATTCGATTTTTTTTTTTCGGATTTCAAAATGGTAATTCTACAGGAGATGTTGGGTAGACAAGTCGATTGATAAAGAATGATAGCAATCTCAGCAACACCTTGTAAATATTCAGTGAGTAGGGTCAGTTGAGACCATAGGTTATTTTTATAGTAATAAATAAGATAAACATGAACTGTAAAATTTATTGGCATACTTGAGTTAAACAAGCTCCAGAAACCGAAAAAAAAAAAAATATTGGAAAATTGTTCGATTTTCGGAACCTTTTCTCTGTAATCAGGATTTCAGATGAGATTGTGTACCTGTGTGCACCTGTTTGCTAGCTTGTATGTTTGTGGTAAATTATTGCATGCTTCTTCATTTATTTCTTAAGAAGTGCTAAATATATATTTCTCTAACAATTGCATAGCTTGGAAGTTTTTATTTTGTTCCCAACTAACAAAAACAAAACAAAACAAAAAAACTAAACTATCGTGTTTTTGATATCTGATTCACGTTCTTTCTTTGAATGTCGATTTTTCTTCATGGGCTTTCCCTTTAGGACTTCGCTTGAAATCTTTGGTGACCTTCTAATTTTGTGAAGGAAGGTCAATTTTGTTCGACGTTCAACAGATTGACATCATTTATTTATTTATTTATTTATTTATTTTTCAAATAAATTCCTCATATCTCTTCCTTTAGCTTCTTGTTTTTGCAGATCATACCTGTCTCGCTTCGCCCCATTTCAAATTTAGTTTTATCATTTACACCTGGTTGTTTTATCTCTATCTTTACGAGTAAGAATGTTGTCTTATATTTTGTTCACGTTTCTTTGAAAATTCTACTCCGTGTTTTGGGATGATCGCCAAATGAAAGAAAACTGAGAGAAATGGCTTTAGTAGCGTGACATTTTTTTTCCTTAAATCCCTTAATTAATTTTGTTCTAACCTTTAAATAATCCCTAATACCCTAATTTTCTTTTGTTTGCTATTTAAAACCAATCGATTAATTCTATGAGTGAAAGAACACTACTACTAGTCAGCCTAAGAGCATTAAACGTTTTTCTTTTTTGGATATCTCTTTTTTTTTAGGGTCCTTTTAAAAAATGTTTTGTAACGATTTTGTTGTAATTGTAAGGAAACATTATTAAAGAAACACTGAACGAACCACCGCGTGAATTATTTAAAAAAAAAAACCGCTTAGAGGAGCTGCCTTTTTGTCTTCAGCAAGGTTTACGAATTCAGTTATATCACGTGACTAAATGCATATCTATCTCTGCTTTAATGCTACTGGCAATAAATTGTAGTTTCATTTTTCACCGTTAAAAATGCGCATGCTATTTCTTTATTTTTAATTCTGAAATGTTTATAAAGCGATAGGTGAAACCTCACATGGTAAAAATAGTTTTATCATATTTTTATATTTCACAAATCAACACGTATTTTTCCATTTGTGCATATAAGGACTTTCAAAAATTCAATTTTTTTTTTCAGTTTTCATAGAATACACATTTTTCTCTCGTAAATATGGAGCACACCACACCTGCGCTTTCTTAAACCCCCAAATAATTTTTTGATGGGTGACTGGGTCTAATCTTGAAAATTTGTTTTCACCGACTGGCACAGTCAGCTGTATGATTTGTTCAAGTACATAAAATATCTGAAATCGAATTAAATTGGAATGATTGTACTGCTCCTTCTAAAGGGAAGGGTTCCACACGAGAGCAAATATGACACAAGCTCGGGTTTATTGATCATAGGGTCCTGGTTCTCACATGCGTATGTGTGTAGTGGGGACGAAAATGCCCAGTCCCCCGTGTGTGACCACTGACAATGTCATGAGAGCACCAGGACTACTCTCGACTCTTCCCTTACTTCATTGGACAGGTACTCTCTCGGTGTTGGAATCCCGAGGACCAGACACGTCTTGTTTACGCCGCACCCTGTCCGAAGATGAGAGAACGCGACTGTGGCAGCCGACTGGGGGACTTCTGACAAATAACGGCCCCGCCCTCGATTGAAAAGAATCATTCCATCGGTTATTTTTGTGCTTTCCATCTGTAAGGACTTCCTTTCTCCGCTCCAGGGAATGTGAGATCTGGAAAAACAAGTTATTATTCAAGGTTTTAATGCCGGAAAAAATGGAGACTTACTTTTCGTTATTCGGGCGGAAGTACGTCTTGGGAATGATTTGTCTCCTCGTTAGGAATTTATTCATTTTATGCATTCTCTTATTAGCGTTTCAAATATTTTTGAAATTCAAATAATTTTTTGTTCTTACATTAAGGTTTTAGGGACAGCTCCGCGTAGGCTTCTCCTAAAACCCCGATGAAAACACAAAAATATTTGCAAATTTTTCATTACGTACTTACAGGAGGGGAAGTAACCTAATACTTCGAAGATGTACTGCCGTACAAATGACCGAAAGTAAGGGACTAATTTAGGATTTCAGTTACGTTATAAATAGAATCCCCACCATAAACCTTGGAAAAAAAAAATTCTATTTTTCAAACTGACAAATTCCCTGGGGAAAAGAAGGTCTTCGGATTCAAAGCACAAAACGTAACCCGCGAAAAAAAAAATTTCCTGTTGGGTTCGTTGTTAGTCAAGTATTCGGATTGACTTTATTGCTCAGTTGTGTAATTAATTTTCCTGAGTAGGCGCCTAGTTGTTATAGCTCTCGCATCTATAACTCTGAAACGTTACAGCATTATTACTTCTCATTGAATGGACCAGATGCTCTTCTCAAGTAGTGGCATTCGATCGCATTTGTATCAAGAGCAAATCATGTGAGGTGGAAGAATTCACCAAATATGATCACAATTGGAAGCGGAGTTAATTTTCGATTGTTTTTTTATTATTTCGGATAGAAGGGTAATCCTATTTGTTAAAGGCTTTTTAGATTTAAACAAAATGATGAAGACTTATTTTGAAATAAGAAAAAAAAATCTATCCTGTCCAAATAAGGCTATCTAAGAGTTCTATTGTGAACATCTCAATTTTTTTTTGTTTCGGAAATCATAAGTTCACAGTGATAACCCTACGTGCAGGGTGTAGCACTGAAAATATTAGGGTTCCGAAGATCTGAAGGTGTTTTTTGCGAGATTATTTCTGTACTAATTTGAGAACATTTGATAGAAATAAATATTTTGGAGTTATTATGTTCTCTTTGAGTGGGATAACAATTTAAAAAAAATTTGTTTGTGTCCGTTTTTTGAAGATGGAAAGAATTGGTACTATAATTAATGTCATGAATAACAGCTTTATTGCAATGCACTGGATTTACATGCTTATAAATGCCTTTAATTCTCTTTAAAAATAACTGTATTTCAATAAAACATCCTTTACATGTATTTGTTCCTCTTTTTTTTTTGATTCAGCTCCTTTCGGAGAATATCATTTTAGTACTGTGTTATTTGATGTATGATTTACTGTCTCCCGTCACCAGGGAAGTCTTTAAGATAAACGTTTAAAAAGATTTTTTTATATTGCTGGTTACTATTTTGATTTTCCACGTCTTCTAAGAAGAAATCTTTGCAGCTCTGTCTTCATTTTTCATATTCTTTAGTTGAAGAATGCACAATTCTATCATGGGATATTGAATCTCATTAGAGCAATTCTCCATAAGTTTCTGTTAAGTATTGACTGGAATATCAGTATTCACAGCTGAGTACCTATTTGTCCGAAAATCAAATGTTTATATTTCCCTCCCCCTTATCAGATGTTTTTGTTTGAATAGTGTTGATCATCATGATCGCACGAAAACAATCACCTAGTACAAAATGTCAAGTAGTTTGCAGAAGTAGCCTTTTCTGTGTAAATATCTTGTTTTATTCCCAAGGATTGCACTGTTTCTTAGCTAATTCATGTAAATGAAATTTCTATTTATTTCTGTTCTCAAATAGCTATTTATATTGCAAATTTAAGATTTTTTTTTTTGCTTGTCGCACATTCTTGTCATGTACGATTGTATTCCTTCCCTAAAGTCATTCAAGTGAACTTTTTCCAACTGGAATGCAACATTAAAGAGAAAACTTGAATGGTGATAGATTTGTTTCTCACATTAGTACCAATGACCTCCTACTTTCATTGTTTTAAATAGCAACTTGAATTTAAACTAAATTTACTTTGTGGAATGTTTTACATCAACATATATACAATAATTAACTTGAGCTATTTTGATTAGGCTTATTTTAAGACTAAAAAATTATAGACTTTATCCTAACAAATATATCACTACTGTTCTTGCTCTGCTTTTTGCTATGGCTAGACAAGCTGTATCATCCTGAAGTCAGGATAAAGGAGGAAGCAAAATATCAAATAGACAGAACAGAAAAAGAATAAGTACTAATAGGCACACCTTTTTTTTTCTTCTTTTCTTTTAAACTATTTCTCCTGGAAAGAAAGAAGATAGACTCATTGCTAGAAGACCTGTTTCATATAATGATACGGGTTGCTGAGGTGCTGAAGGAGCCTTTTTCTTGTGGTATCAACACCTTGTTGTTCATTGAATTAATTATTAAAAACTAATTTGTTAATGGCCATAGATACTATAAAATATAATTATTCCATCCACAAAAAATTCACAATTGATATTAGCATTATAATTACATTGAATGATTTTGAGTGGACCCATGTTCAAGAGAGAAAACATTTATAGATAAATAAATTTAGATTCTCATTCGCATAATTGAAGTGAAATGAATTGTTAATTTTAAACACTTTTTTTGTTCTTCTATATATTAAGCTCCAAAATATAATTTTCTTTTAGTCATTTGTCTTCATAGAACATGTATAGTTTATATATTTTCTATTTTTAATGAGTTCACCTGTGCTGTAAGAAATGATGGCATATATGAATACACATTGCATTCTAAATATATGTGAATAATTATATCAAGAAATAGATATAGGTGAGGGCCCAAATAAATGCTTTATCTCCACGTTCTTATCTTGTTCATTATCTTTGCCTTTTCACCTGGCTGTTGAGCTCAATGATAAGAGTGATGCTACATCAAAGTGGCTACCTATTGATTGCAGGTTCAATTCCTGCAGCAGCCACATTTGCTCTATTTATTCTATTTATGATGTCTAAACCAAATTATAAATTTGCATATTGTTTGTAGAAATTTTATTTTTAATTTAAAAAAATTTTTTTTTATACAAAACTCAAGTTCTCAAATTTTTATGATATTGTTGCAAAAATATCCTGAAATACTCAAAGCAAAACCTTCGTATAAAAATTTACAATAAGCTTTAAAACATTTGCTTTGATAATTGATTTCATTAGCAATGTCCATCAATTTAACCTGTCCTGTCTGTCTCCCCTTCATGATGGGGATGCAAATCACACCCACCGTCTTGATCAGAGTTTTTTAAGAGACCACAAAATTGTCTGAGTTATTGTAAATTTGGTAACATAGAAAGGAAATTGTTTAGAACTACATGACTGTTTGTAGTTATTGGAATGTTAGAAAGTCTCATCTTCCCCATGATGAAAAGAAATATAAAAATATTTATGTAGTGTAAAATATACATTGATAATTTATTTGATCTCTCAAGATATTCAAGAAAATTTTTTTTAGTGAGAGTGAAATGGAGACTTATTGCAGATGCAGTCAGAACAGATATACTTTATTTTTAATCTTGGATCTGGTGGAAGAAAATCATCTTGGAAAGAATGATTGTATGTGTAAGATATATAAAAATATAGTACAAGTGAAATGACTATTAGAAGACTTGCTTCAACAAATTATTTCAATGTTTTGCTCATTGGCAGAACTTTCTCAAGACTGAGGTGTGTCTTTAGATTTTGAGTTGTGGTAAGGTAGGGGTCGTAGTTAGTTGAGTGGATAGCCAGGTGTGCCATTTGTTTTGTGAGCTGTTTGAATGGTTCACCAGCATTTCTTTTGAGAACCTTTTAAACCGCTCACAAAATAGAACAAATGACATGCATATCACTGAAATGTGTGTCATGACCTGGGGATGTCAGTTTCCAGGACTTTGGGAGGTCATTTGTACACCTGATGTTATCAGATGTGTGTCAGTATGAAAGGGCCATATTGGGTGTACCTTTTTACTACATCTGTACACCTGATACACCCAGCAATCCACTCAAATAACTACCACACTACCTTACCTCAACCTAAGTGACTAAAAACCAGACACTAGATGCAGAGATGAGATAAAAAAGTTTGCTGGTCAGACATAGCAGAGGTTTGTGCAATCATACTTATCATGGGAAAGGCCTTTGTCCAGCAGTGGGCTTATAATGGATGATATATATACGATGAAAATAATACATGTATCGAAATATCCTCCAGTTATTCTTCTTTCACATGGTATGAAGCTTATTAAAATTGAATTAACACTTCTATACTATCTAAATGAATTCATATAGAACGCTATATACTAGAAAATTGTAATTGATTAATCAGGCATGAACCTGAATTTTCCTCCTAGGGTTTTAAAGTTTTGCTGTAATTTTGATAATATAATACTGTATCTATAGTATTTGCAAATAACTTGGAGTGAAAGCTGAATACTTTGAATTGAAAAATGACATTGACTGTACTTTGATCTTTTCCAAGATCAATTTTAAAAAAAATCTTTTTTTTTTTTTTTTTACTGCATCTTGAAAAAAAATCTACGTCTGAATTAAAGTTCCCCCCATTATTTATTTTATATATATATATATATATATATATATATATATATATATATATATATATATATATATATATAAATTTATTTATTTATTCTTTTTTACTTCAATTGATCTGTCATTTTCATAGCTTGTTGAGAAATGAAATAAGTCAATGCAAGAAAGTGCCCTAATATCTTAAATGACCAAAGTTTATATTTTTTCGGTTGAATGGATTAAATGCTAGGTTATTTATACTTTCATTACGATGAGTCTATTTCTGTTGTTGTCATGAGTACATCAAGAGTTATTCCTCTTTTAACGATAGCTTGACATAAATCTTTCTATCGAGTTAGAATGCAAATATATATTGATAGAAGATGAAGTAATTATTAAATCCAAGTTTCTTCTTAAAATTTAATATAATTTTCATCATAGTCATATAATTTACAAAGTTATAAAATTTGTTTGTTTGAAAATTAAAACTTTCGTCTTCAGTATTTTCTCAGCTATGAGAATGTTTTCGAAGATCACTTCAAATCATTAATCAGGATTACAAATTTGATACATGAGAATATCTTGTTTCAAAGTATTCTAATCCTTTTTACAATTAATACAAAGAAATATCTTCTGGGCATTTTTTGTTTCGTAATCAAACTGGTTGCCTGTTTTAACTTGATTATTCAATGATATTATATAAAAAGTCGAGTAAAACAGGAAATAATGTCTGCTTTTTCATCAGACACAATCATGTTTTTTTTTATTTGCAGTTGCTATAATATCACTAAGAAACAGAAAAATCTGATTAACAGTAGCATTGTTAAGAGTATGTCTTATTGACAAAAATCAGTTCATAAACAGTTTCTCTGATAATCAGATAGCAGTTAAAATGAGTCTCAATTGTTACGTGTTTATCAAAATAGGTTTTTTGTCAACCATTTCTTGAAATATATTATTTAATTGTAAGTCTATAATGGCTTCTAGAGCATGATAGTTGAATGAAACAATATCAAATAGACTATAGTCAGTTTCCTAATTTGATAAGAAAAATCTTTTTGAATGTGCGCTATTCAATTATCGGTTGGTCGAAGGTTGGTGATAGAAGTTATTTCCCCTTGAGCAGGAAACTATGTAATTCATTTTTTTTATTTCTATTTTTCATTTTAATTATTTTTTTTACTAGTCTGACGTGAAAAATTAACATTGCATCATATTCATTTGGAAATTAACAATTTGTTTTTTACTGAAATTTTAGTATTTCTTTTCCTTTTGCATTTACTTTGGAGATTACGGATATACCTTAGAGGTGTGGGTGGCCTAACGGTCAACAGCACAGAACAGAATCTGCAGAGTTCAAATTTTGTCTAGGACAGTTTGCATTCACTTCACACTGATGCCCTTGGGAAAGGCTTGAATCCAATTCTCTTTCAAGCTGTAGAGCTTTCTAACTTTGTAAGGTAGTCCATCTTGAGCATTGGGCTAGCATACCATCTCCCATAAAAACTCACAATTCATTTAACACAAGCAATAATTTGACCTCCATGGATTGTTCGAGAAATGGAGACAAAATCATTCCCTTGTGTGTCGTGCAACACTGGATCAACTGAGTCTGAGTGATACCCTCCCTTTTTATTTTGGAATTTTTGAGCTGTTTTCTTCAAATGATTATTGGTCAATTAGTTGGACTGAATTAAACCTCACAAGGGAAGTGCTAAAATAATTCAAAATTTCTGATGATATGAGACTTGATGAAATGTATTGATACATATTTTTACAAGTGGAACTTTTTATTGTTCAATAGTGTTTAGATCTATTTTCATAATTAGCACTTGTTAAAGATGTGACATTGCTTTTGATAAAAGACTTTGATTAAGTCTTAAGGTAATAATTTCAACTTAGTTTTTTAACTTAATTTTCAAAGTTGAAATGAATTCAGTTCCAATTATATATGAAGCAAATCTTACAATTCATCCTTCATTTTAAATTGAACTTTCATAACAGCACTTGAAAAATTTAATCTGTAATGGTGATAGAAAAATTTTATGTATATTATATAGTATATAAAATTTGTTATTTGATTTTTTTTTTTTTTTTTCATTTTTAACTCCTTGAGACAAGTATTGTTATAAATCATACCATTCTTTTCTTAATTACAACATCTGAAATTGCTGTTTAGAGCAAAATTAAATGCACTTGTGCTGTTAAAAAATGTCTATTGATAGCCATGTATGTGTACACAGTAGTGAAACTTGCATAAGTTAGATGCTTTCTAGTTTCATTTTCAACTAAAAGTGTGAGTGTTGGTAGACCTTTTTCAATACAAAATTAGACAAAAATTTATTTTGAAGCAATTTACTTACAGTTTAGGATAAATATCCTCTTGGCCCTACAGTATAGACTTGGAAAATTAATCATTTGAAATTTGTAAAGTTGATATTCATTATCTTTCACTTTGGAAATCTCTGGTTTAATTCGATGCTATCAAACTTGCTGGTATTTGGAAATATATTGAGAATGTGTTATTCACGATGAATATATAGTCTGAACAAATATCTCGCTAAGTATTCTTGGTTGTTTTTGGTTTCATTAATGTATGAGAAAATCTGTTCATCTGGTTTAATTGCTGTGTTGGTATTGACTGTCTAGTAAGTATTTTGCTTTGTGTATGAGTGTGGTGGAGGGGAATAATGATTATTAATTGATGTGCTTACAGTGAAAGCAGTGTGGTGTGTAATTTCTATGTCAAGGTAAATTTGTCAATATCAAATTGCTTAATATATAAGCTCAATTTTCAGCAGGGCATAAACCAAGTATTGCCACTTGTTAATTGCTACTTGTGTATTTAATTTGAAGCAAGTTTTTTTAAGATGAAAAAGTATGGCTAATTCATTTTATGAGCTTGAAAAAGAAATTAATTTATGTTCTTTCACAATATTGCTGACATTTTTAAATTAGTATCCAATGAGAATTAGTGTACCATCTATGGCACTAAGATTAGGGAAATGTGTATATATGTATAATTAATTTAGGCAGAATTGTGAATGGTTTAGATCTGTATTGACAGTAACGCCTTGAATATATTACCATGATATATTATATTACTGCATTTTGCGAAGAAAAGCTTCCTTTATCAATTCTTAATGAAAATATATGAAGTATACATTCTTCATAGATCTGACGTAGTTGGTTGAAATTTAAATTTCAAGATTTTCCATCATTGTGGAATGATTATTGGTTTATTACAATTGTCTTTGGAGGTTGAGACTTTTCAGTGAGAAAAGAAACTAAAAGTGTACCTATCAGATGAGCAATAGGGAATATAATTGCCATGTAGAAAAACCTCCTTGTGATTGTATGTGATGTTGCTAAAAATTCTTTAGGTGAAGTTGATCTTTTTTGTATGGATATCATTTTAAGTAGATCATTGGTAAGAGCTTTTCCTTTTAATTAATCATTTCAAATTCTCAGACAAATAGTTTTTAATATTTATAAGGGTTATACAGATATGTGCCTTATCTGCTCATCAAACCTATTTTGATAGATCTCTGAAACTCAGTCAGGTCTCTCTCTCTCTCTCTCCTTTTCCATTGCATGTAGCTACTTATCCAGCTCCATTGATGCACTTGTCTTCCACCCCCAAATGAAAACCTTTTCTCCTTGATAATTAAACTCTTAATATTTTTAATAGAGATATCAAATTTCTACATATAATCAGTATTATCTTTTAGATTTTACCCATTTAAGTTGCTGTCTTTTATGATTGAATAATAATAGAGAAGCTGAAAATGCTGGCTTTTGGATTACTGCTTTGCACATCTTTTCTGGATTTTTCAAATACAGTTTGCGTGTATATGGAGTAATTAAGAAGTGCACACATAAAAATCCACAAATCATTTATCCTATCAGCTATAATCTCTGCTGGTTTCCTTTTTTTCACTCTAGCATCCTTCATAGATAATCCTATCATTTGCAAACATTTCTACTCTCTACTACCTTTCCTCCTCAATAACGGGGAAAAAAAATCTTACAATGTCTCCATCAGAGGTGTAATCAATACTCTGATTATTTATTATTGAAAAACTTGATGGTATTTCTTTTGAGACATAGCCTGTTTAGTATCCTTGATTACTAACTCTTTTAGCCAAGACTACTGGTGTGCATAATATTTCATCATCATTTGTGGTACCTAGGTGATCTGGTGCAGTGTGGCTGGTCAATCTAAAAATGTTGAAGTATTTATCTAACTTCTGAATCATTTCTTTTCTATAAAGGATGTTATAGATTAGAATATTAGTTTCTTATTTAAATGATAAGTCCCGTTTCATCAAGTGGTGGTCAGCATTAGAGATGAAAATGCCAACGTAGCTATCATTTCTACTCTGCATAAAATACTTTGAGATATGTGATGGCCAATGTATTATCAGTCATCTTTCTTTCTTTCTTTCTTTTTTTTTTTTTTTTTGGATTGTATTTTATAGTAATTTCGAAGAAAAATTCATCCAAAGTATCCCTCATAAATATCAACAATGCATTATTTTTGAAAAGAATTTTATCAAAATGTACTGACTCCTGGAAATATTTTAATTTTGGCCTTATCCATTCATAATGACTCATGTATTCACTTCAAAACAGCAAGAAGACCCTTGATTTCAGAACATTTCAATCATCTTGCATTTGGTAAAGTTTTATCACCCCCCCCCCCTTTGTAAAATTATTCTGATGATTCAGATTATGAACTTCAAAGCAGAATCTGCTGGACTATTCTTGTGTGTGAAGATGTTCTGAGGATAAAATGTAACAGACATTTTATCCTCAGAACATCTTTATAGTTGATTAAAATTAGGAAGCCA
Source organism: Thysanoteuthis rhombus (assembly GCA_963457665.1). Lineage (NCBI taxonomy): Eukaryota > Metazoa > Mollusca > Cephalopoda > Oegopsida > Thysanoteuthidae > Thysanoteuthis > Thysanoteuthis major. The sequence goes on along the minus strand of OY735198.1, from coordinate 67,800,809 downwards.
CGGTTTCTATTGTCTTTATAAATTTCTAGTATCAACAATAGATCATTATCTGTTTCTGATCGGGATATTGACTTTTCAGTTATCTGATATGGTAAAGAGCTGAATGAAGACATCTTTAGACTATTGCCTGATTTCTGCAAATAAAGTATAAGTGATTCCTCTATCATTTGTTTGCTTTTCATTTCCAGTTTTCATACAGCTCATGGCATTATGTTGAATGTACTTCATATTTTTCCATCCTTCCACTGTTCTGCTGCTTGTAAAAAGCATTTTTAACATTGTTTTACAAAGTCCTTCATTTTGTTTTGCATGATAGGTATACTTGATATTTTTGTGTATGGATAAGCTCCAAAATTTCCCAACATCTTTAAATTACCTATGGCCCAAGATTTAATTGGAATTCATTTGGAATATTTGGAGATACAGAACAGCCAAGACTAGATAAAATGCTCCAATCTGAAATTCTTTCTGTCCACACAATATCTCCAAAAGTTCTCATTGAATTTCAATTTGTGGAAGGTTTTGCAAGAAGCCATGAAAGAAGTCAGAAAATTTTCAAGTGGATCCATGTACAAAAATATTGATTGTCGCTTATTATATAAAACAATTGGAAAAAATCTGAGAGGACTTTGCAGAAGGATTTTGAAAATGCCTCTTACAGGCAGCAAAATGGTAGATAAGAATGAAAAAAATGCAGAGTATGTTTAACACAATGCAATAAGCTGTATGAAAAACGAATAAATGCAGGAAATAATACAATTTGTACATGATTATCACTCCAATAACCAAAACAGAGCTGCAACTCCCACCAATATTGAACAACGAAATTCGTTGGGCAGTAGACCAGATAGTAATTGATAAGGAAATGGAAATATAAATAGGTCAAAACATTTTATTTGCCTTCATCTGATGGATTTTTTTTTTCTACATGGAGATGTAGCAAAATCATTATTAGTGTTTATTTGTGTATGTATATATATATATATATATATATATATATATATATATACACAAATAAACACTAATAATGATTTTCTTTTTTCCGAGCATTGTCATCTCTTTAGTAGGTATTGTATATCAGTTTTTGCAAGTTCATTTCACAATCTTTTGGCAATATTCCTATCAATAGGTAAAAAGTATTGCTGTTTATGGGTTTTTTTCCTCCTTCAGATACCGTTTTGTTTTCAAATTTTCTTCTAGTCCTCTGCCTTGATTTTGACTCTTATAAGGGAAAACAGGTGATTTTGAACTTGAAAAGAGAAAGATAGTTCCATCCAGAATTTCAACCTTTAAAGGGGGGGAAAAAGTCCCTACTGATTTTGACTCCTAAAAGGGGAGAAATGTTATGAATTTTACAAAAATTATATATATATATATATATATGACAATCAAATTTTGAGTAACATTTAACATCGATCAATAATCAGTAATTAAATGAGATTATTTTAAGGCCTAATCAATTAGTATAGATCAAACAAAATCATTTTTATAGTTGTTACTTACTTGATTGCCTTATGTCTCGGTTCAGTAAATTATAGACTTCATACATCTATTGATACTGCCCAATCTCTAATTTCTCAGAAATTACGACTGTTCCTCTCTTCTCTGCATACTCTAGTAAAGAAGGGTTCAGTTTACCAGAATATCTTCTGTTAGTATAAAATTCTTCATGGAATTACCACCATTTGTACTAAATTTCCTTGTAGACTGAATAAAATAGTTGATGTATCATTTTTTTTTTTTTTTTTTTTTTCTTTTTTCAAACAATAAAATAAAGTCTAAGTAAAGGACCCCCCCCTGTGTGTGTGTATGTATATATATATGTATATATATATATAATATATATATATATATATATATATATACACACACACACACAGCATAACCATCTTTTGTATGAAGTCTGGCCTTGAGTGCAAGTTAGTGGCAAGTTCATTTCCTGTACCTAAAGGTCTCTCCACAAAGTGCCCCCTTTTCCTCACCTGTCACAATTTCGTTTGGAAAAATGGAACATTTTGCTTGCATGTAAGCCACACATGAAAGCAACTAACATAACCAAATGATTTTCAATGCTTGATTTGGATATTTTGAGTATTAGGCTATTTCTTGCGTTTTGGCTTCATAGAATGTTGATTATTCTCAATTAATGTCTCGATTTGACCTCTATCAGCCTCAACTGGTCAACCTGTCTGTTAAGCAAGAAATATTCAGCATGAAACTTCGCCAACCACTTTTGGCACATTGAATCATTTGCACTACCTTTTCCATACAAAATCTTTCTTCTGTATTCGATTCAGGTTTCTTCTTTTCACAAAAAAACAAAACTAACATGATAAGAATGCTTTTTTTTTTCCATCTCGAATGTTAGAACCAATCAACAAAAATATGACAATTTTGACCATTTAAAAAAAAAAAAAATAAGGATGCATGCCGACGTAACATACAATTCGATAAAAATGATATTTTCAAATGAAGTTAGTTGAAATTAAACCTGTCTAATGCAAACTAATGACAAAAGCTAAACCAAGTACACAAAAGAAGGAATTTAATATGAAAAAAGTACGATGTATGTATTGAATTTGCTTCTACAATCCTTTTGATTTAACAAGCTTGAAATTTGGACCATAGGTGTGCAAGTTCTCTCCCTTGCACTCTCAGACTTGCTTTTTGAAAAAATCTGAATCTTTACAAATACTTATTTTATGGATAATCATTCAAGCACAGCTGTGGAGTCGGTACCCCAAATCTTCAACTCAGTCCAAAGAAAGTATTAATTCTACAAAAGCAGCCGTTTTATATTCTTTAAAACAGATCCATATCATAATGTCATCATGACATGGTTCAAGCCGACAATAATCTTTCACATAGCCTTTAAGCAATGTGATATCTGGCTTCTACAAGTGTTTGTAACGAATTCATTATTTAAAAATACGGCAGTGTTTTAGTAAATACACATACTTTTAGCAGCTCATCTGAAGAGTTAAATCCTACTTTACTCTCACCACAATATGACCAACTTACTAACTTTATACTCTTTAGTGTCCTTCAGACACATAAGTACGACAGTAAACCTCTGGAAAAAAAAAAAAAAAAAAATCATTGCATGATTTGAGAGTAGAACACAGAGAAGGGAAGCCCGTGTTCATCGTATTTATATTTTTACAAGTTTGCTATCAAATTTTCCGTTTAATTACAGGATAATGACAGTAAGTTATCAAGAAAATAAAACAGAAATAATACGCAAAAGTCAAATTTTATAATCAGTAGCTCTAGCACAAACATATGCATTTTAATCATAATGTTAAAATAGAATTCAATTGGAACTGTTTCAACTGCCAGAAAAATATATAAGTTATATGCTTGTTCCTGGTGGCAATTACAAAATGGGAACTGTAATTCTAATTGTTATAATTATCATATTTTACATCTGTACTTGCCTATTATCTTGGTTTAGCATATTGCATGCACTGTTTCTGTTGTACCTAAACAAATTCACGGTGCCCAATATACTAATGAAGAACAAAGAAATAGCTAGGAATATTACAATTTACATGAAGTCGGGGTCTTTACGTTTTTACCGACCCTAACTAACTCAAAATTGCATTTGACTCCAACTCTCTAGCCCTGCATTCAAGAATACATTGAAGACTGAACAAAATATGAAATAATCTGTATAGATCTGGTGTATACATGGCTTGTATGGAAAATTGGAATAAAAAATCGTTCCAACGGCTAGAGCAAATATAGAAATAACAAATACTAATCTGAGGCAAAAATTGTTGAAGCCAAAGAATGTTAATTAGAAGGCTAGTCAGATAATGAACGATTTGTATCTTGAACAAAATATCAGTTGCAGACAATTAGACTTTGGAGTCCTGGAAGTTGTGAAGTGGCCCAGAAGAGATAACTCAAAATTATAATTCAACTGCTATGTAGAAAGGATTGGAGTGAATATGAACATTAATAGCTTGTCTTTATTTCATCAGTGAAGCATTCATAAGTCAATTTATTGATCGTCAGAATGTTATAACACTTGTAGCTATCACTTCATTATTAATTATAATTATAATAAAAGAATTTATTTAATTCTCCTGTTTGCAACCTCTTGGTTTGATTTCTGAAAAGATAGAAGAATGAGCTGGTTTTGTTTGCTTAATTAGTTCAATTTAAAGAAATTGATTTATTGACTTTCTTGTTATTTTACAAACGTATTTTATATAGCGTTATATATAAATGCCATTATTAACCTGTGCTTGCTTAAATAGTTTAAACCAAATTTTAGATATGTGTACAACAATAATATTCAATAAACGCTATACAACAGCATGTAAAATTTCTCTCTGAATTATCATTATTGTACAATGATTTATTTGGACTAGTGTTCTAATCTTGGTTGTTATAGCTAGAACATTTTGATCATTGTATTATTTGTTCTACTTTGGGTGTCTATCGTATTAGCTAACCTTTTGGGAAGCTCTTGATTCAATATATCAGGGTAGATTGTTCTCCTTCTGCTGTCCTTGTAAAGGATATCATGTATCAGTAAATTTGTCCTTGGTGCCACTTTTGTTTTCCCTGCCTGACCCAGGGATTGAACTTACAGCAACCAGGTAAATGTATATGTTCCATCAATGCTTTTATCCATTAAGCCAGTGATTCCCAAAGAGTGTGGAGTGGTTAGCTGTGAGGGGCTGCATGAGATTAGATTTTTTTAGATAATTCCAAACTGTCTTAATTCAATGTGCTGGTGCATGGTCACAATAATACGAAGCAATCTAATTGGACCATAGTGTTGAAGTTGACCATTCTAACTCTTGATAGCACTCACTTGATAAACAAGGTTTACCTTCTCGATTATCCGAGAACTGTGTTTGACATTCCCAATACATTGTAGTTGTATTTAAACAACTGCTAATTCTCTTTGGTCTCAGTGAAGATAGAATCTACTGAATGCAATTTTCCAGTATTTTCCATTAAGAAATATCTATACAATAAGGGTGTTGTGATGTGAAAAAAGTTCTCCTTTTCCCTCCATACAAGATAAGCCATGAACTAATTTTTCATGGTTCTTCAAGTCTTATTTTCAAGTGTGGCAGGCCTCGGGTCTTACCTACAACTGCGTGGAATGCTATGCATACAGTTTTTGGTATTCTTCTCCTCTGATGGAGGCTTGAGTCCGTGAGTGGAATTGCTTTCATTTTATGAACTACAGATCTTCTAAATCTTTTCTAACATACCTCTGATCTAAGATAGCAGACTTTGGCAGTTTTACTACTATTGTCTTTCACAGTTGTACCTCTGCTAGCGAGAGCCGATGTTATGCTTGTTGAGTAGTTGTTACTCTGAAGAGTGTTTTTAATGCTGATTATCCCCTATTGACATATGTCTGGATCACCACTTGGGAATTTTGCTTGATCTTGTGGCAATGGACAATTCTTTCACACAGTATGAATGGTAGGAACCAAATTTTTTGTTAGGTGAATGTTGGCTAACAATATATTGATGTTTTGAACCTATTACACTTGGTAAACAAGTGTGTACAATTAACTGACATACTTACTGGAAGAAAATCTGAGACAAAAATCATTTATCTATACCTTAGAGAACTGGAGTTATTTTTGAAAATAGATAGTGTAAAATATTGTGACTATGTAAGCAAAACATTTGCTTTAGAAAATTTTCCAAATGTTTTACAAGCAAATGTAGATTTTAAAAATTTATTGGATTTTAATGAAACTTTCGACAATCTTTTGTCAGCATATCAAAGGATTGGCAAAATTTTCCATGAAAAATCATACACATAGATTTCTCCTGCTTTTTCCTCTGCATTCTTTTGGCATAGAAATTATTAATTATATTCATTTATTCATATCAATCTGTGTATTGAAAAAAATTGAATATTGAATAATTGCAACTTGAAGAGGTTGAAGATTTATTGAATAAAATGTTTTTAAAAAAATTGCTCATGCGCATTTATTGAAATAAGACCATTAAATAATTTAATTGGTTATTGTTTCGATTCATAGCATTAATATAAAGATATACCTAAAGTAGAAAGATTTGTTTCATTCTGATTTATTTCTTTTCTTCAATTTTTTTTTTTTATAAACTTATCTTAGAAAATTGATTTTAACTTTTTGTTTCCAATATTTTTTGAATGCTTTCAATATGAATACATCTTTTTCTTTAAAAACAAAGCTTTCTTAAAAGGAGTTAATTGTGTTTGGATCTGCTCCAAAATTCAATCACTTCTCACATAGCTTATTGAGAATTTTTTTGAAAGGTTGTGTGGATAGTCATAAGCATATACATAGATGTAATTGGGAAAAAAAGTGGAAAAATATCTCTTAATTAGGAAAACATTCCCAGATCCACCCCAGATTTTACCACCTCTTTTTTACCCTTTGCCCACCCTTCCACGAAATTTCATTGAAATTCATTCAGTACTTTTGATGATATTGTGTGGAAAGATGAATCAATTAATGGACAAACCAACAGACATGACCAAAAACCTATGTATCCTTTCTACATTATTGGTAGAGGTAGATTATAATAATAAAAAATGCACTTATAGAAAGTGCCCTTTCTCAGGAACATCAATACTCAAGTCTCCATTGGACAAAAGCGCTTGATTGTGGTAGTAAAAATGTCTGTTAAAGAAGATCAAGAAAGAAGTACAACTTGTCACTAAAGTTATTTTTGTAATTTAAGGCAGGAGATAAAAATGAGTTTCTATTCAAAATTTCAACCCCTCCCATAGGGTCTTCCTATTGATTATATTTTAACATAGCCATGATTTTTCCGAGCATCCCCCTGGTTATGCCACTGGCTTGGTTGCATAACCTGTATCCACCCCTTGTGTATTTTGAAACTGGATATGCTCCAGTGACTAGACAAAGAGATGAAGAAAGGAGTGATTGCAAAATGTTGTGTGGTGTATTTGATAATCACTATATAATGCTTAGTTGGTATGGCTGGAATAGGGTGTGTTTAGATAGGTATACCTCGAATTGGTGTGTATGACTTCATTGTGTATCTGGTTCTGGTGTGGTATACTAAAATGGATGCTCTCTTTGAAACAACATCAAAATGGTTCATAAAGAAGTCAGAATTTCACACTGTAAAAATCAGTTTTTATGTACCGATGCAAACCTTGCTCATCTTGGAGATCTGTACCTTTTGACAGGACCCAATATAGTAACTGAATGTCAATCAGTATTAATAAAAATAATCCCAACTGACAGTGGGATCCAACTGCTACTGTATGTTGACAAAACTTTATTCTGTTTGTTGCATACTATGCTTATGTGTCAATAGTTTAAAGTATTTGCAAACAGTCAAAATTTTCCTTAGCTAGAATTGACGCATCCATTAAAAGCTCTGTGGCAGGCCCCAGCCCCTTGGATACAGACAATTACTTGTTGGTTTTGGGAAACTGAATTACTTGTTAGTGGTTTCTGAAAATTCACTTATTCAGCTGATTTTATTGTTATTTAATTTCACCAACCTAGGCATTCATACTTATCATCTGATTTGTCATCCCAGATATTAATCTCTACAGAATCCTACCATGTCTGCACCAGCGTAAGGAATCCGCAGAGTTTCTCGTATCAATTTGAAAATTCTCCACTTAGGAATTTGACTTGAAGACAAAAAGATTACTAATTTTACATATAAACATCCAGAAATTGCATCGTAGTCCTTGTTTGATATTCTAAATTTTGACTTGTTGCAAATATTCATTGAGCAGGAATGACCAGAAATGGCCTCTGGTTACCTTGAATGACTTCCAAGGCCAACTTTGCTTAGTCTGTGACCTTCAATGTGAGAAAATGTTCCCATGTGCTCAATTTCAGGATCCTTGGTACAAAAATGTGGCCATAACTCTGAGGATTAGCTGGAAATGATCATAAACGATCTCTGAGGTCAACTCTACATTGCATATGACCATCCGTCATGGATGGATATATCATTGTGCCCAGTCTCAGTTTCATAAGTTCTAAATTGTGGCCAAAAACATGTTTTAAAATGACCTCAGGTGACCTTGAATGATTTCAGATGTCAAGGTAACATAAATTGTGGTCTTTGCTGTGAAATCTTATACACATGGACTAAATTTTGTATGCTTTTCCACAAAATGACATGTAATATGAAAAAATTCATCATCGATCTTTTATTGTCCTTCATTAGACATAAACCTTCCTCAGGATTCGCTACACCTCTCTATCTTAGGTGTTGCAGAGCCTATACTTTCTGATTTAGTTTGCCTCTATTGTTGTATTTTGCCAGCCTTGATTTCGCCTCTGATCTCTGGGGATCAGATGTATACTCTGCCTGTCTGTCTTCCTGTCTGTCTTCCTTTGATTTATTTTAGTCAACTAACAAGCAACAAGTGTAAAATATAAAATTTGAATTTTCTTAGTGAATTCGAACAGTATGAATTAGAATAAGTCTGCATCTTAGGTGTAACACACACCTTGGAAAATTCACTGGAAAGAATCTACATCTATACCAAATTTCAGTTTCATAGGTATAAAAATAGCTAAGAACTTGAAAAATTGGCTAAAAGTGACCCCAAACGACCTCAGATGATCTCTAATGACTTGTGCGGTCAATATTGCATTGCCTACAATTTTTATGGATTGAAAACAAGAACATTTACTTCCTCCAATATTTTTCTTTTTTAATATGCAAAATTTGATTTATTTCTACTTTTAACTAAATTTTCCTGTACAACGCCAAGTATCCCTGCTGATAAATTAATTACTGAGTATAAATGCATTTATAGCGTAATTCTTTGAGGTCGACATTTTTTTTGAGAAGAAATGATTCCAAGACCTTACCCTGACCTTCATAATCTTCCACCTATGCATTCAAGTTAATTCTATTCCTGTTCTTCTCAGAGCCACAGACAGTTAGCCATAGTTGGATACTGGCCATGGGAGGAACAAATCTACTTTATCAAAAGTTTGTTCTTGAGATTTGTTGCTATTGTTAGTGCAGGTATAAGTGGAAATTGTTACCTTTTTGTTAGAAAAGGTAAGGAATAACATTTCTTACAAATTTTTAGAATGTAATAAAAATTCAGAGATAATGTCAAGTTCAGTTTTTGTTGTTTAACGCATCAGTATTATTTGGAAAAAAGAAATATAAGTGACTCGTTCAAGTAGATGAAGATGTTATAGAAGAAACCTAGTGTTTGTATCTTAGTTTCATTCTATATTCAAATAGCCTAATGGTGGCCCAATGGATATGTGGCTTGCTTGCTTATCTCCAGTTTGGCTTTTTAAACCACAGCAAGATACTCTCCCTTTAACATTTGCTTTAGTGTGACCACCAATGACAAACCATCCAAAGAAATGGATTAGTTTTTTAATGTATTAATGAATACGTAATAATTATTAAGATGATTGAAGAATTGACTGAGCTTTGTTTGCAAAAGAACCACTTGTTTGACCCAAGTTTTAAGGACACTTTTCCTACCAGCTAAAGATTGTGACAACTAAGCTGATTATTAGTATAATCCACTAGACTCAGCCGACAGAATAAAAGGATTATGAATGCGTGAAATTAATTAGTTTTCTTCCTGTTCATGTCGGCTTTACTGTGTATCCTTTGATATTGATGGGATTTCTGACTATTCCTTTATAACACAAGACTATTTCTCTACTCCCTGCTGCTCAGTATTAATTACCGTTGGTGTCCATGTAGTGTGAATTGAATAAGATTTTGCCAAATAACTCAAAGTTGAAGGTTACATAATAGAAGGAAAAATAAGTTTGCTATTTACTTTGGGGAGTGTTTCATGTGTCATCATATATAATGATATACCACAAAAGCTTGAATTGATTTGCTCATTCAAATAACCCTGCCGTGTGTTATATTTAGAATGTCATACATAACTGCCTTGTTGGCTCGTTTACATTCACTACTGACACTTTGATTTAAAATCCCATTAAAAATGTTCCCTCAAGATTTATTTCAAGTAAATGGAAATCATTGTTATCCAACAGAATGAACAATTGGAAATACAGAATCAAGTAACCTTGTAACAGAATAAGGAAATAAATGGATATAATCTCATTAAAAAAAAAAATGTACTTCCATTGCATCTGAAGGATAATGATGAAGCTTTGCTATTTTGTGATGGATTTCTGTTTGATCAGTAAATTGATTGACTATCAAGAAGAAATATTTTTAGAACCCAAAACTGATATTTAACTATTTTTTAAAAATAGATTATCTTGTGAAATTTTATTTATTTCTCTATTCAGTAAGGTTAACTAGTATTGTCTGAATTAAAATGTATCTTGGGGGGGGGATGAGTTTTTCATTTATTGGATTTTTTTTTTCTTTCAATTATTTTACTTGATAATGCACAGAAGTTTAGACAAATATTACTTCGATGGGTGGAGATGAATATTTTCTAACTCTTGTTAGTACTTTCTCAGTCTTTTAACTTGGACCAAAGTGTTGTAAATGTTCCTGTCAATTCAATGAAGTGTAAGACAGACTTCAAATCTTTGAAGTGTGTGATATAAAAAAAACAAAATCAAAGAAAACAATATTTTGCACAAGTTTTTCTGAAATGCATGAATATGAAATAACATTTTTAATTCTGAAAGGTTTGTTTGATTTGTTGCAATGATCAAAGCATATTCCTTTGAATTTGAGCGAAGAACAGTAAAATCATGTGCTGGATTTTTATTATCATATGTCAGTCCATCTTTGTTAATTATTCATACGACTGTCTGTTTTGCTACTACTTAACTCTACTTGCAATTATCATAGTTTTAGAGGCTTTTATCATCTGTTGTTAACCTCCTTATAGTGATGAGAAAATCAATCTAATGAAAATGAATCCTAACAGTAGTTACTTGGAGTCTGCTAGGTTCAATAGACTTATAATGTAGTGGAAAATATATTCTAAAGACTGTTGTGATATCACAATTGGTAATTAATCATGTTTCATTTTTTTTCACTACTGTAAAAGCAAACTAGTAAACTCCTCAAAGCTGTCAACCAGAAAGATTGACCATTAAATACATGCCTTTGAATTCCAGATTTAACACTGCCCTCTTATATACATTTGACTAAAAAATATAATCTTGTATAGATATGTCATTTTGGCTGGTATTGATGCAAAATTTTCCATTTATTACACAGGAATTGAATGATCATTTATTATTCAAGTTGTTATCCTGTTCATTATATATTATGCTACAGATTTTATTCTCTTGCTGTATCTTTGTGTATATGTGCAAATACGTTCTCTTACTAAGAAAATATGTCTGTAGCATATTACACCCAATTTCTCATGTAAGGTTACTAATATACATCTATTTACTCGAGTTACATAGAGACCTACTATAATGTGAATTTATTCAAGCCTTAACTCGGCTGCTGACCATTCACAGATGTGATCTTGGTATTATCAGCTGTATTATTCGGCTAAAATGGATTGACATATCTTATTTTTTGGTTCATAAAATACTTATTTTTGTGCTCTTACATTTTGAACTTATTATCCATTCCTTCTTTCAGGTAGGATGTTGCTGATTTCTCACATCTTCAGTGACTGAGATTCATATGTCTAACCTTTCATTTAAAAATGGTAAATGGAAGTCATGTCAAGTCTGCCATGAAATGAAAAATGGTTTAAAACTCTTGGCATTTACATGATTTTGTATAAGTAGTGTAATCTAAAATGGCCAAGTAAAAAGAAAAAAAGAGGGAAAGAAAAGTTCCCTGCTCAGATTTGACCTCAGGAAGTAAAGAGAATATTGCTATCCAGTTTGACCCCTAAAAGTGGAAAAATGATCCCTCCCTCACTTTTAACCCAAACTTTTTTTTAAAAAGTGGTCTAAATATGAAGCTAGGTAAAAAAACGATTTTTAAAAGAAACAATATGAGGTGAAGTAAAACAAACAAAAAAAAAAACAACTTCAAAAAATCTTATCAGAATAAAAAATTCTTTTATGAAGTCAAAATTCCTAAGTTGCCAAGTTTTATTTTCATGTCATATCCGAGATCGCAAAAAACAGGTTCCTCATTTTAGCCCTATCGTAAATTTAACACCTTCCTAAACATAATTCAACAGTTGAAATTAACTATTATACTAATACCAATGTTATTAAAGGACTGGAGTGAATGAAATTAAAGGTAAGGCAAGCAAAAATGATTATGGCTTTATTAATATTCACAACTGACCAATTATCTTGGGAATGTTGGAACTGAATTTGAAATTCATCCATTGCAGGGGATGACTATATCATTTTAGAAAGATAGTCCTGAAATTTCTGTTTCTTTTTATATACTTGTTTGGCTATATTTGTTGAGGACGTTGTCAGGATTAAACCAACTGTCAAGGACTTGTTAGTCCAGTTTGCACTATACTACATACAGTGGTACTGCATTCATTTTGAACATGTCAATTTTGTGTACTGTTGATGGTAGTAACTAACAAATACGACTGTGTGATGGCTCATTTAATTCTTGACAGAATTTTCCTCTCAATTAGCTATTTAGTCACTTTTTGGTGTTTGATGAACAAACTTTATTCTTTCGGTTGTAGAAGACACAGAAAAATACACTTGATTTTTGAAGGATTTTTAGATTTGATGTATTTTTGATGAGTGAAGTAGAAACAATGAGTAACAAAAGTAAGGGTTCTAATTTTGGTTCAGAAATTTCCTCTCTTGAATAAATAAGTTCAATTGGATCAGTCAAACCTACGTTGCCAGAGCTTTCAGCATTAATACAAGTAGTAAATACTCTCCTTTTTAAGAAAAAAAAAATCATGGTAAGGTTACAACATAATTCTATTAAAGATCTAGTTTTAGATCCTACCCGAAATAATTTTAGGTTTGGTTAAAGAAAATTGAACTGAATTTGGTCAATTTACATTCCAACTACTCGTAGTAAGAAAATTAATTCTGCTCAATTTGTCTTCCGTATAAATGGTTTGTTCAAAAGTTATGTTCGACCTACCATTCATGTGTTTTGCTTGCTGTTTTACATCTGATATTGAATTCTAATCTAATTACAATTGGTCTCCAACAAGCCATCCTGTTTGTTGGATGTTATTTGCATTTAGCCATACATATAATGCAGTTGCACTGGAAGGCTTACAACTGGTTGATAATTTTAATCAGAAATGTTGATTAGCATTGAAATATTTGTTGTGTAACTTCAGTGAAAATACAAACCTAGCTGTATACTTCAATGCATAAACAAACGAGATTGACCTATGTTAATAATAGCTAGATACATTGAAAGTAGTTATAAACGTAGTCATTTCCAACATGATTGAAGTAACAAGAAAAAAATTTGCTTTTTGTAATGCTACTGCTTGAGATGTGCACATTTTAAATATCAATTAAGGATTTTTTTCAAGATTTGTTTGAAACTAATTAGTAACACATGAACATATCAGAAACAGTCAACAAAGATTTCTTCAGTTTTAAGGTTGGTCTGGCAAGCTATGTATGTGTCAAAGCATACAAGTTGCACCGATGCAGCTAGAGGGCTGAAGATTTAAAATTTATTGCTTATCAAGCCCCCCCCCCCATGATATGTTCTATGGGGTAGGGGGTCAATTTCAATGTGAGTTTGTTGAATTGGTCCCCCGAGTTAGTGTCTGGCTGCATTCATGCTTGTTTCATGAAAATTCAGACTATCCTAATAATCACTGCCCTACAGTTTTTCTCCAAATGAACACCCCAACAAAGCGTGATACCTAAAGATATCATTCACATCATGGTTTCTATTGAGTGACTAACCAGATCAGTCTTTTATGGGTTTATGTTTTGTGTTTCCATAAGAAGTAATTCTTTAAAATCCCTTAAAATTATTAATTCAGGTAATTTGGCCAAGGTTTAGATCAGCCATTGAATATTCTGAATTAGTGTAGGCTTCTTGGGGAGAGAATCTTAAAAATGCACAGTGTAAATCAGACGTTTCAATGTTGTGTTAATGTATTCATTGTTATATTACAAATAAAATTATATTGTAAATTCCTATGTTGAAAACTGGAATCAATATTTATACAATCAAAATCATTGACTATATTTTCTGGTGAGAATGGTAATTATGATGTTCTAGTAGTGACAATACCATTTAATAGTATCAATCTTTTTGAGCATAGTTATGATAATACTTGTTCTTTTCATTTCCTTGGATACCTTCCTGGCTTGTTACTTTACTTGGGTCTATCAATACTTGGAAAACTTGCTCATGGCTAACTTTTCATTATGAATCAAGAAAAGGCATTGGAAGCATTTTAACAAATCGAATATCTCTCTATTGTTAAACTCAAATACTCTCAGAAAATGATATAAAAATAGGAGAAAGCCTGCTGTTTATTAAATTCAGGATATTGTCTAACAATAATCAGTTTATACCACTTTTAATCACCAAAGACAAATCCTTTTATGAGGTATCTGATTGCTATGTTCACTTTAATAACATCTAAAATCAATGTCTATGCCAACTTCTTGCTTGACCTTGTCAAGAAAACAACTCATATTCACTGACTTCATTCAGATGGATTAGTAGCCAGATTAAATTACCTTCTCTCTGCTTATCACTTTAATTCTATAAAATCTCTCTCAATAAATGCCTGTTGTATGCTATCTAAATTATAAAATGTCTTCTTGACTTTGCAATACAATCACTGTGCTTTCACAGAATCTTTTTTTTTTTTTTACTGTTCTTGCAACTTCATATAGTTGACTTTTTGATGTAGATTTCAATATGGAGTTTTATTTAATCATAGATTTAATAATGGCAGCATGAAATTGTAGTTAGGTAGGATTGTTGATGATAAATAGTCAATCCTATCTCTGCAGGTAGGCTTTGCAGACTTCTCAGTCAACCAAGGGAGCCAAATTATGAATAGGGGATGATAGAGATGCTATATGAATATCAGCTGTTTGAGGGTTAATAGAGATACCACCCGGGAAGTCAGCAATAAGGGTGAGAGAAGTCTTCTTCAGTACTTGGTCCTTCCACCTGTAAGAACTCGTTAGTAGTCAACAATTAAGATTAACTCCAGTTGAAGAAAAAACCTACTTCTCTTGGCCAGACATTCGCATTGAAGCTTTGACCATCATGGTATGTTCATATTTGTAGATTGCAACATTGCAACTGAATAAGGAGATGAAAAATCAATGTAGAATGAATATTCATTAGGATATAACCTTGATCATAGTTAAAGAGAAAATCAGTAAAAATTACATATTGGTTGGCCAACACTCTAAAACAACAACAGCTAATTAGTTTTTTTTAATCATTTTAATTTGCTGAACATATGTTTGTGGTCCCAAGGGATCAGAGTAGACTGAAGAATCTGTTGAGTTATAAATATAGATTCCACTTTTCTATGATTTGAGTTTGACCCATTCAATGATAAATCAGATGGTCATATAGATAAGATTATTTCAAGAGTTGAAAACTGATGATGATATGTTTTATTCCCCCTAATCATATTCAAACATCAATCAGACCAAGCTGCTATAACTGTTTGTACTATTTTTACCACTGCAGCTTGTCTTGTAGATGTTCTGATATATGTGATGTACCAGAAAGAAAGACAGATGGTCTCAAACCTTCTGAAGGTTAACTGTTCTAATAGTTATTTGCAAAGTCACAAATAGATGAACTGATGTTGATATTTTATGGTAATTGTTGGTAACAAGATAAATTAAGCAATGAAAAATTGCTGAGAAAATTGATTATTGTGGTTTATAAGATGATAATTACTTCCATGATTATTTGCTCAGAAAATAACCGCACATAGCTGTAATAGCTATTGTCAATTATGTAGCACTATCTATTTCATATTGACAACTATGAATGTCCCAAGTTTTTGATAGCCTGCATGACAATGATTTTTTGTGAAGTTCTCAACTGGAGTTAATATTGGTTCAGTAATTTAATCTTAAATTCTGAAACTTAATTTGTCATTTTCAAAGGCATTTAATAAAAACATTGCTCAGGCCAACAAAACTGAATTGTGAATAACAGATGTAAAAAAGTATTTTTTATGAACAGGTTTGATGAATCAATGTAATTCTAAACTTGATTACATTTCAAGAGTATTATAAAAATCAAGCAAGTTGTAACTCATAGAAATGGATTGTAAATTCAAACTAGATGAATATACAGTGTCAATTTTTTAGAAGACCATATCTTCTGTGGAAGTGTGTATATATATATATATATATATATATATATATATATATATATATATATATATATATATAGATATAATATATATATTTTTTTTTTTTTTCAATTTTGAGATTTGCATGAAGCCATAAAAGTTGCTTGAAGATAGATATGAAATACAGAATCAACATCGTAAAAAAAAAAAAAGGTCTAATAGAAATGCCCATCAGAAAAATGGAATTTTCTTTCTAATCAATGGTTATAATGTCTACTGAGAACATATTTAACGATATCACGAGTCTGTTATTTTTACAATAAACTAGAAAATCAATTCGGAATTCATGCAATTTATGTCTGATTTGATTTGCTACTTTATATTCTACCGATGGGAAAAACCAATTATTCATTTTGCTATGCTTTGTGAAAAGCTCTCATTTACCCTTTTTTCGCGTGTATATCTTTTGTACCTTTTTCATCTCTTTTCAATATCAGCCATTGAAAAGTTGAGTTTTACTTGTAAAAACTGTTCAGTCTACAGATCTGTTTTTAATAAATCTACATCATTATTGTGTATGAAAGGGCAAATTGTGTATCTGGCAATGCTTGCAGTAAAAATATTTTGGTATTCCTATTACTCCACTGTTTAATGAGTAAATATTTCGGTCCTCATTTTCTATTTTTATGTAACTTGTTGCTTATTCTCTAATGAATAAAGTAATATAGTATGTGGGATTTAGGAAAAGAAACAAATGTATTCCTAAATTTTGAGAAGGCATTTGGATCCGATATTCTCTAGAAGTTGACTGGAAAGCTAGCATGTGGCATAATATTCTAGGCTGAACATTTATCAGAATAAGTGAAATAAGATGGACTTCACAGATTTATTTTTTACTTCCCAATATAAAACTAAAAGTTTGTTTAAGCATAGGATATGATTAAGAATTAAGAAATAAATGATTGCATTATA
Organism: Thysanoteuthis rhombus; assembly: GCA_963457665.1. Classification (NCBI taxonomy): domain Eukaryota; kingdom Metazoa; phylum Mollusca; class Cephalopoda; order Oegopsida; family Thysanoteuthidae; genus Thysanoteuthis; species Thysanoteuthis major. The sequence goes on along the minus strand of OY735198.1, from coordinate 67,783,672 downwards.
TGTAATTATAAGAAATTGTCATTATTGCACCAAAACCTTTCCACCTATTGAATGTAAAAATGACAAATCTAAAACTAATATGAACTTTTATATCCAGATGATTAATTTCAATATTAATATCCTCAGATGAGAATTGTGTAGAATGATTTCATACTCTGCTGAAAATAATTCAAATGTTTTCTATTCATAAGATAGAAAAAATGTCTTATGAAACTAATCGAATTATGACCAGATTTCATCTCGTGAAATTCTTAGTTTACTTTGTTTTATCAAAATTTCAGTTAAGGTTTTGTAAATTTCTAAAATTCCAACAAGTAAATTTGTCATTCACTGACTTGACTTTTTGATAATAGAAGGAAAATGATTGGAGACTGATTATTTTAATACATGATAGGGTAACAAGTCATCCTTTCTTTCAAATCGGCATCCTCATTCTTATTTTTTTGATATGGTTTCATGAAGTACCCTTTAAAGTCTTCAACTGGAGATTTAATTTGCATCTGGTAATTCAATTTATTTTAAAGAACATCACTTATAAGTGTTTTAATCCATTAGATCAGTGGTCTCTTTACTGCGTGGAAAACCTTTCTGATAAATTAAATCCTCCTAGGGGACCTCTTCAAAAAACAACTATATTTTCTACGTATATATTTACATATGCATGTAACTATTGGTTTTTGGCATTGTTGAATAGAAATAACATACTCGACTGAAAAAGTAAGAACGAAGGTTACGGAGAAAAAAAAAAATTGCCGCATGACTGACTGAACAGTGTTCGTGTTGCATAAATAACAAAGATATTTTTAATCAAAAAGGCAAAATGTTGTTAATTCTTTTTTCATATAAAAAAAATGCTGTTAAAAAAATAAAAAAAAAAAAACCAGTGAAAGCCATGAAGGAATCGTTTATATAATGGAAAGTCATTAGGTACATTTCAAAAATGTCACTTTGTTCCACGGGATCCCTGGAAAGGATTCGTGGAAGACCGTTCGGATACCACTGCATTAGATCAGTATTTGTCGAATCCAGCGGTTTAGCTTGTAATGAAACTCAAATATTATCTTTATTTGTACAATTTGTTTAAAAATGAAATTCTCTTTTTTATACAATGTGCAGTGAAGATTGAACATGCATTTAGGCGTAGGCCGGGCAAGAACATTGATTTTTTTTATTTTTTTATTTTCTTTTTTTTCTTTCTTTCCCATGTAAGTTTGAAGCTACTTTTAAAAAGTTTAATCTTCAATTTCATTGGCTTTGAAAAAGATTAGGAAACAGAGTTCCTGATAGTAAGATTATAGCAATTTATATTTTTATAGAATTAATGCCTGTGTTCAACAGGCATTTATTAAGTTAAAAAATGAGTCTAAATGATAGCCATTAGTTAGTGAATTAAATTTGGGTTGACTGGAATGCCATACATCTCTGAATTAAAATTAGGAGCTTTACTTAGTCGTGCGGATGTTTATTGAGTGTGAAAAAGGGTTGGGTTTGTTTGTTTGTTTTTTTTTTTTGTTGTTTTTTTTCTTAAAGGATGAAAATTGCTTTAATGAAACAATAACAGAAAAAGATGTGTACAAAATAAATTTTTAATTTGAAAAAATCAAATCATTGCATTCTCTTATTCATTTGATAGGAATTAAAACTGAATAATAAATAGTGCAGCCATGTTTTAGTTCCTAAATTCAAAAATGATGCAGTCAAATTATCATGCCTACTTGAGTTATTTTTATGTTTGAACTTGGAATTTCTTTTACATGGCTCGAAAAATGTAGATTATAATCCATTATAAGGTTACAGTTTAGTCTCATCCTCTTCGACAGAATACAATCTACTTTTCTTTTTTAAATGATATTCTTGTTTGGAAAAGTTTTATCTTGGTTTAAGACAAATATCATGGGAGCATTGTTTTTTTTACTCACATGAATGACATTTTGGCAATATTTAACTGTGAGTAAAATCTTGATATTTGATGGAAATAATTTATGCTTGGGGAAAGGAAAATCAATGTCTAACTTAATAAAGAATTCTGCACTGATACAAATGCTTTTCTACCCACCTACCTACTAATATATTTATCTATTGACATACCTACCTGCCTATTTCATAGATGTATTTATGTTCATATATATACATATACATATATATATGTGTGTGTGTGTGTGTGTGTGTGTATGCTTTAGTGAGTGATATAAAATGTACATGTATTCCCGCACACTTCTGCTCTCTCACTCTCTGTAACTATTTCTATCTATGTGCATACATAATGTATCAAGGGTGGAGATAACCTATTGATGGGTGGACCATTTATACTTTGCAGGTGATTGAACTGAGAATATTCATTATGAAATTTATAATGAACTATTCGAGATAAAGAAGCAAGTTGTAAAGCGTCAATTTATTTTAAAAACCTCCTCATACTTTGCTTCTTCCTTCATTCATGTTTGTTTTCCTGATTATGAGAGAATCAAAATATTTGAATGAACTTACTGCTTTATTGGCCTCAGCATCCAATGTTGAACAATAACCCTGTTTAGAATACTATTGGAGTAAGTGAACGAGCAGGCATACAATAAAGAATATATTTAAAAAGGTAGGCTTTCTATTCTTGGCACTGAGCAGACAAGTTCCATTGAGGAAGTTAGTGGCTCTGTGTGTGTGTGTACCTATTTGGGTCTGTGCCATTAACAAGGTCAACGTTATTACCACTGTCAGGTCTGGTGTGGTGTCATCCTCCTCCACTCCTGCCTCCTTGCTTGCTCACTCGCTGCTTGTCTACTTTCAATCAGTGTTCACACATTAGTTTCTCATAAGGAAAGCCTCAGGTGCAGCTGCATTTACCTCAACTCTACTTTGAGGTTCTTCTACTCATCTTAAACCGACATCTTTAGTCATGGACACCAAGCAGCTGGTATGGCCTCCATCATGGAATAACAATCACCTCGTTGACAATACCACAATTGGTACACGTGTTGACACACAGGCTGTAGCAGAACATAACTCTGTAGTTGTTCGACTCATGAAGGTAAAATATTTATTTCCTTATCTACTCTGCTTTCTTCTTCAGCTTAGTTTATCACTTTCTGGTATTGAACTGTTTATTATTTCATCAACTCTTTCCTTGTTGTTGAGGCGTTGGTCAACAAATTTAAACACTATCATTTTATTGTTGGCTTGAATGAGTTTTACCTTTTTGAATAAGTAATGGATTAGTGTAAATCTGAGAGATTCACTTGATTGGCTTAGACTAGATATTATCTAGGTTTTCCTTTTGTTGTTCACTAATCATCCCCTAAAATGAGGAAGATTTTAATGTTTTTAATATCAGTATTGATAATCATTCAGATTATATCCTTTTTATAAAAATAGATAAGCTACTCAGATATGCCGGTTTTTCATTTTATACCTTGCTTAGAAAATGTAATTCAGAAGAACTTGCCTTTCAAGTTTAAAAAGTTGTATCACTAATCTTGATAATTCTTTTGAAATATTTGTTAAACTTGATTTATATCTTTTGATGAAGTGAAAAAATATATGTCTTCAAGCATTGATCAAGGAGGTTTCAAAATATGTATTTTGTCAAGTTTTTACTATCTCATTCCTTGCAGTAACTAAAATTAGCTGTAATATATTCAACTTTAGGATCTCTTTTGGTAACACTTGAAAGTTAAATGTATTTTTTCTTTTGAATTTTTCAAGGGCTGTGTGTCCTTGAGTTGTCTGACTTCTTAACATTATTCTAATGTATTCATTCCTATTGATTTTTCTTCCAAAACATTTGTTTTACTCCACATTTATGACTAAATTGAAAAAAATATTCATTTTATTCTCTAATATGTTTAATATCTCAAATTACCTATCTAATAGCAGTCTCTTCATCGGCTGCTTCATCGTGTTCAGCTGCACATTATCCAATGCATTGAACATAGCAATGGGATTAGAAATATCAATAACTGGCAGCAGTACAAGTGTCCCTTCTATTATCAGATTGGATACTACTTATAGTGAGTGCAAGAAAAGCAAACAGTCTATACGTCCCAAGTTGAGAGTCAATACTTTAGCTACCAGTTTTCTGCCTGCCTACAGCAGACTCTCTCATATTCAATTCACCCTTCATACAGTTCTATGGCAACCGTCAGTATGGTTTTAGGCATGGTAGATATAATGAACAATGAATACAAGGTAAGAAACTGAAGCTTTGTTATATATTCTGTTGCAGCCATCTTTTTCAAGGCTCTGTGTGTTCATGTAACAAGGTCATTTCCTTGTTGAAGGACTAACAGTTATTATATGTACTAAATACTTTTTTTAATTCTTTTCATTTCTCTTACTTGTTTTTATTTCTCAATTATATTTTATATTTGCATCAAAATATTGTTCTATTCAACTTAGAATTTTTATATCTGCATCAATTAATCTGACATTGATGTGAATGAAGTATTAGATTTTTCTAATCTCTTGGCTAGTAAATGAACCTTCACAGCTTCAGTAGATCACTTCATTTTATTTGATATAATTTACAGCAGCTTACGCAAGTTTTATATGCCTGTTGGAGTTGAAAGATATAGTTAGGTATATCTGTTTTAGTACTTATTTTGATTGATGGAAATTGAAGTGCTATCACAATTATTTTATTATTTCTTTTGTCTAGCATTCTCTCTGCGTTTCAGCTTTTTTTTTTTTTTTTTTTTTTTTTTCAAAATGATTAAATGTTCATAAGATAAAGTCTTTTTCTGTGAGACTTTCTTTCAAATCCACAGGGGTTTCAATTCTATATTCTAATTTCTATGGACTCAATTGATCAAGTGCTTTTTTTGTATGATTCTAACAATATTTGATATAAAAGCAATAATCAGATGCAGATTTCAACTTGTTGAAATTATTGCAGTATTATTAGTCAAGGTATAATGTATTCAATGTATCTGAGGGAGTTTTCATTTTTAATATTCTCTATCTTTGATTTGTTCGATGAAGTTTATGTGGTGAAAGGTAGTTGTATCCATTTGATATGTTATTTTTAATTCATTTACATTAGCAACAAGTAAATAATAATGATACTTCTATTATTTATGGATATTAGATAACTTTGAAAAGAAATCAAATCCTGCATTATTCATAAAAAGTGAATTTTTGTGCCCCAAGTCTACGTATGATGAAATAGACACAAGTCTTTTTATATTGAAAAATAATGATTGATTGTAAGGCATTTTGGAATAGGAGAAAAAATCTTAGTATGAAATTTCCAATGATAACGTTATAGTTTCCTGTTGATTTTCTTGTCTGGTTTTCAATCAGTAAGCTGCTACGTTGGGCATTTGCTTATGTATGTGTGTGTGTGTGTGTGGGTATTCTATCTTTTGGCTTCTCTCTTTTTTACTGATTTTCATTACAGTAAACTTCATGTTTGCTTGTTAATGTCTGAGTAATCTGTATTTTTAATTATAATGTATTACATCATTAGTTTACTATTTCTAATTTTTATCTTCTTCTTTCACAGATAATTCCTCACAATGATATTAATATTTTGTTTATTGCATAAATATTTGTGTAAATCAAAAAAATCATAATTTTATTGTGCTATTTCTTTTTTTATAACCTTTTTTAGGAATGACCTTGAATATTATGATCTTAATATTCAAGGCCATGAACAACCATTTTACGTGATCTGCAGTGACTGTCTATGCTCTAAAAATAAACGATGCTGTATATTATTTGCTAGTTTTCACTCGGGATGTATTTCTCATATCTAAATTTTATAAAACATGGGTTACCATAAATTAGATTTTTGTTGAAATGTTTTTCATTTCCTATACAGATATTGTGTTCAAAATTTCCTTATCTAGGTTTAAATTATTTGGTAAAAAAATAGATTTGGTTGAATGTATTGTGAGGTATAAGTAAATGAAATTTTAATCTGATTCATTTATTTTGATTTATCTTCAGTTTCTGACTTGAAAAAGAAAACTATCTTCATTTGTCTTATTCTTTCAGAGTATATTTAAAAATCTAATTCAATAATGATGATAAAAATGAATTGCATTCGTTTTTAGTTATTGATTTCTCTTAGAAACGTCGAATATTTTTACTCCTGATTTACCTCCCTTGTTAATTGTAGTCACTGCTATTGAGATGCAGTCGAACAGCACTATTTTCCCTTTCTCCCTGCAGAGCATAGGAATAATGAATCAATTTACATTTTATTTGAAAGCATTATTCTCAATTTGATTATTTCCCGTTTCTGAAATATTGATTTTGGCTGTGTTGATCTTCACTTTGTTAATAGGACAAAATGAAATTAGATATTCCTATCTTCATTTGACATTCTTATCTAGGTTTCTTGAGATATGATAGGTTTCCACTACCTCCCTGAGTTTGTAGCTCCTGTGCTAGTCTGTTTGAAATTTTAACAATTTCAAAAAAATAAGTAAGAATTTTGAAAAAATATTTTATCGTCTACTTTTGGGTTCAATGATGAATATCACCTTAAATTGGTTTCATTATCTATTTATTAACAAAAGCATTTTATTTTACATGTACCCAAGTTCTTCATCTTGATAATTTGTGAATTACCATGTTAGTAAACCTTTTTTAAAATTTTGTAGTGTTTATTGTGGAAAAAAAAATTATGAAAATGTACACAATTATGATAATATGCTGCTGATCATTTGAATTGAAATCAGTTGTATTAGTTTAAACCTTTATTGAAAAAAACCAAACAACTTTTCATTAGATTTAGACCAATAGACATGCCTTTTAAATGGCACAGTGACTTTGAAATGTTGCATTTTTAGAATGAGATCTTGAGGAATCCACTAAACTTGGTTTTAAATATTCTATGTTTGGGTTGATTTTTAAAATTCTCAAAACTTGGTCATGATTGCTGATTAATGAGGCACATTTTTGTGTATTTTATGTTTTCTTAATCCATATAGATTAAAAGTAGTTATGCAAAGAGAAAATTGTGGAATTTAATTGAATTGTTAATTCACTGTTTTAATGTTATTCTGGTAACATCACTTATGATAAATCATTATGTTGATGAAGAACAAGATTTAGAATTTTGTAATTCTAATCAATGAAGTTTTATAAATGAATTTCTATGTTTATTTCTTCTGTATATATGCTAGTATTTTACAATAAAGGGATGAAGATAGATCTTCTTTTAAATTGGTAGGTTTTTATATTCTCAACATACTCTATTAAAAATATATCCGTTCGATTTTAGTACTTGTTGCTTTTATATACAGGTTTCCCCTGCTATCTGAAAGAGTGTTCCTATGACAATCCCCCATTAGTAGAAATGACATAAACTGAAGTAGCAATTGCGTGTAATTTATTAGGGAAAACATTTTGTGCCGCAACCCCACAAAATGATGATAATGTCCTTGGAGGTTGAGGTTGTTAGAGGTGCTGGAAACTAGATTGTTGGAGAGAGAAGAGTGTGCGCGCTGCTTCTATAACGGCTGTCTGCAAAACAAATGCTGAATGCCATTTTCATTTTTCACCTTTCACCTTTCATAGAAACAAAAAAAGTAGTGTAAAGTGAACTTGTGAAAAGCGTGGAATTCATGCATTTTAACTAAGTCTTATAATTCTTTTTCATTGTTATAACTCAGAATTTTTTAGTTGAATGTGAAATTTTCAACCAGAGATAAAATGATACATATATATATTTTTTTTTTTTTCTGGAATTGTGTGGTGAATTAATTAGGTTTGTAAAAGTAAGTTTAGTGTCTACTATACCGTCCCATGTATTGACCTCCCCCTCCTTGTGTTTTCTTGAACTTTCCAGGTCACTTGTGGCATTTCTAGTGACATTGTTAATTACTAAACCTAGCTTAGCAGAGCACAAGGTCATACTAGTGGAGCACCCAGGAATATCAAACACTCTAGTGAATTGGTCGGTAAGATAAGCTTGCTAACCATTGTGCTATGGTAGTGCCAATCTCTTGTGATCCATTGCTTGGTTTGGTTACTAATCATGAGGTAGATATTGAGTTAATATTCATTATTTAAAGCCTTTCAGATTAGGTGTTACATGCAGATCAGAATTTGTTTCATTAAAATTAAACTTCGCTCTAGTTATCCATGTAGTCCTACCTCTGACTGTTACAATAACTACTAGACACTGTCCTTGGCTTTTATCGCTTCTGTTGGCAATATTTCTTGAAAGTCCTCTGTGTGTGTGTTCGCTCACTTGTTGAAACAAGTTTGAATAATTTTGTTCAGATTTTTAAAAAGAAAAGACATGTTAAGAAATGCCTACTTCACAAAATAATTGTGAATATTATAAGAAAATAAATTTTAAAAAAGCTTCACCGCTTTAATACATTGGTTTCATTGTATCAAGTACATAATTTGGTTGATTATACAAAAATTAATGAAAAAGTTATTTAAAATCTTTCTGAGACTTGATAATTAATGTTGAAAGGAAATACTGTGATAACCTTTTTACTGTTGATCATTTTTCATTTTCAAATTCAATGGATTTTAGGAAAACTATGAAAGAAGCAGCTTGCTTCTAGATGTTGTTCAAACCCAATTAGTAGTTATAGTTTTTGTTTCATCTTTGTTATTATGACCAGATGTGAAGAGCTGGGCAGTCTGAAATAATATAGAAATATATCTTTAAAGTTAGCATGTATAGTTTGTAACTTGATGACCTGAGTGATTCAAAGAATGTGACTTTTGAGACTGACAGGTATAACTTACTTGTGATTGAATTGAATATTTTTTCATCTGTTGAACTTCTAAATAAACTTTTAAATCAAATATCACTGAAGATTATCATAAAAACATGATTAAAATAAAGTTGAAGATGCTATATTGAATTTATTTCCACTGAGAGCATTTTATTTTAAATATCATTAATTAAAAAAATTCAATTTTCAGATTTTTTAAATTTCTTCTTTTAAGAACTTGCTGTTGCTGTTTGAATTGTTCTAAATAAATATCAATTTTCAAAAAAATTTTTAGTTTAAAAAAAATTATCATGAAGTTTCAAATTAAGGTTCTCTAAAAATGCAGCTTTAAAAAACTCTGATGTTAGCAAGTAATAATAATTGCATGAGCAATTCATGTTGACTTTAAAATATTTCATATCAAAAGAAATTTTTATTTCAAAATATCATTGTAAACTGGTGACAATTTCCTTTACATCATTTTAAAATGTTTTTTCTTGTTCATGAAGTATTTGAAGATTGATATTCATTTATAATTCTATTTTATCAAAATTTTCTTACAAATAAATTTCATCCCAATCTGCATTTGAATTGAAATGAAAGCTAAATGCATCATTTAAAACTTTCAGAAGAGTCATTAACATTCCAAATCTTGATTGGATAATTTAAAAGGAGTTCAACTCCTTTGGCTTTCATTTTACTGTTTAATGTACACTTGGAGACATTTTTCCCTGACAGGACTTAATCTAATAAAAATGCAACAACTATGTTCATTTGAAGCTGTAAAAGTAAAGTAATTGAATCTGGGTGAGGTATTAACATGTCGAATTGTGTAAATCTCCTTTCACTATCAAATGGTTACTGGAGTTTGGCTCCTTCAGAGGTGGATAAATGGACTGGATTTGAAGGGCAGACCAAGGTGATAACTACCTCTGTTGCTACTACCACTGACTATATTTATTGATTTCTCGTCACAGTTTCTTGGCCATCTTACTCCTCACTGTTATATTAGAGTGATTGTTTTTTTTCTTTGTCTCTTGGTCTTTACTTTTTTGCTATTTTCACTTCCTTATTTCCTAACCCTTGTATGACAATAGTATTTTTCTGCACTTGAATATTATTTATTTAATTTTTAAAATTTATTTGTGCATGATTGTTTTTACTCCTTTTAGTCCAGAGAGAATGTTATAATGAAACTGGAACAGATATCTAATGATATATTTCCTTTAAATTAAAAAAATGCTTCAGAATTTACTGAAATTTGAAAAAAAGAAATTAAAACTATGCTTAGGGTTTTTATAATATTCTCCATTATTTTAAATATTGGGGAAACAAAACAAATCAGATGATATGTACCCATATGAATTTGGGTGCTTACAAGTAATTTTACAGATATCCCTTAATGCATGCTATTTTGTCATACATCCATTCAAATAGTTATTAGTCCTCAAATATTGTGACATTATTCAAAATTTACTGGTCGAATAGAATCTTTGTAAGCCATCCGTTTAATTTTGCCTAATAATCTCCTCTTAATATAGCTGAGATTGTTTCCTCCTAATTGATTTTCAATGATTAACTATTTAATTAACCTTGCAAAATCATGGAAGTAAGCTTTATCTTTAATAGTTTAATTGTTGCATAAGATCACACAATTTAATTTGGTCACTAGAATCTACTCCCAGATATTGTACATTAGCAAACCTTTTTTTCTCTCTTAAAGGAATGTATAATCTATACATTTGTAATTTATTTTGACTTGTATTTTCATTTGTGTTGCTTCTAGCTCTGTGTTTTGACTTGCTAGCCATTATCAGGTAAATGCCACATCTAGCAACCTTCAGTATAGTGAATTTAAAACTCAAATCCCTTAGGGTGTTTCCTATATGATGAAGCCCTAATAAAATTAAAAAAAAACAAAAAAAAAAAACATTGGTTTCTCTATCTTTTAACTTCCTGAAATTGTGACTTTGATCTGTAAGCTTGGAAGTATTTATTGGTGTATATGTTTTATAAAACATCAGGAGAATTGACCATATTGTAGAACGATCGTTATGGCATACAGAATTCAGTCCCTGGAAAAAATAGGTATAATAGAATAAGAATTCTGTGCAAGAAAGAGTTCTGTTTTAAAGTCTCTGAAGATTTTTGAATGTGACATTTACCTGAGGAAGGCTACAGAACGCACTAGAAGGAATGTTAAAAAAGAAATTAGATGAAGGTACTGATTTGGAAAAAAAAAAAATCAAGTTATAATGATGTATCTTCTTAGAACTTGGATGATTTATAACCCAGTATGACATGATGGAATATCTTAGACCTAACATTAATATTAAAAATTATAATTACTGATATTTTATGGTATCACAAATATCTTCCGCATGGTAAATAGGAATGAAACTGCTGCGCAGAATTTTAAATGCCTTTGTGTATCTAGGTATAAAATGTTTTGAAAGCTTGGCTGTGCATTGTGGTTATTTGTGCTGTGATCTTGAATAATGTCACAATGCCTTCATTCACATAGATTTTGTTGCTCCATTGTTCATGTTGCTATGATTGTTTTGTTTGCCAATATCAGGTCACATGGAGTCCACCAGACTGCTCCAAGTTCCATGCCCTGAGGATGAGGTTAGCACGCACTCTGTTTTTTTTGGTTTCCTTCCTTGCATTTTGCTTTCTATTTCATTATTTTTGGATTACTAACTGTTGCCTTTGCTTGCTTCTAATAATTTCATACTAAAAAAATGTTTTTGTTCATGGTGGTGGTTTGTCATATGTAAATTAATAAAATGTCTTGTTTCTTTCCCCCCTGGTATATTGTGGTCACTGTCTAAATTCATCTTAAGCTTTTACTAATTATATTGTTGTCAGAACATCAAAGAATTTTAGACATATTACATAAGAACTTTCAGGACAAATTGAAATAATAATATAGTTTTTCAAAATATTACCAATTAGACACAATTACAGGAAGCTATAGTTATCGGTAATCTTATCTGATTGTTGCATTGTTCATTACATCCAGTGATAAATACAGTTTGCAATGAACATAGTAACTAAAATATTTGTTGATTTAATTTCCCTAATTTCTTAACATGAAAATTGTTTAATTATTTAAGATTTGCAAATTTGATGACCTCTATTTATTTAAAAAAAAATGATTATCAGTACAGATATGAATTGCAGCTTGTTGAGTTATTTGGAGCAATGGAATTTATTGAAAAAAGTATGGCTGCATATTTAGTTTAGCAAAATTTCATGAACATCTTTTGGACTTTTAACATAGTTCAAGTAGGAAATGCTTCTGTATTTTACAGCTTATTTATCAACCCAAATCTCCATATTTATATATATGTAACAAGATGAGGCGTTGGATGGCATAGTAATGCTGGAGTCTGTTATGGGCTCTATTGGTGAGATTAAAAACATTCTCATTGAGGCATTTAATGAATGGAAAGACTAAATCAAGACTGACAGGAAAAAGAGAATGCCATTTATTTGAACTGATCAGCCTTGTGATGGCAGAAGTGATACAGAGAGTAGATATAGGCCCACAACCGCCTGGGGCTAAACTAGTAATTCCCCGTGTCTTCTTACTGTTCACCCCAGTATTGTTTCAATGTTTTTAAAATAGGTCTCTCTCGGTCAACGCTAATAATAAGAGATTTATTCTATACATTGTGTTCACCTTATTCCAGTTAGGGTATAAGATGGGATACATCCATGGTTTCACAACATATATTTTTCTTTCACAACCCTTTTTCTCAGTTGTACCCCTGGAAGTTGCTTTCTGAAGACACCACTATTTGATTCAGCAACAGATGAAAGATTGAGAATTTACAGAATGAAGCAAATACTTGAAGCATTTCCTAAAATAGCAAATGGTTATTAATAAAATAGAAATTTTCAGAATAAATATAAATTGGATATCCATAGTAATAGAACAAAACATTCCAAAGTTCAATGATATATTATATATGTAAATTTTATTTTTGAGAAATTCAGATTGTATTTGTTCGGGAAAAAACATAGAAAGCAGAATTTTTGCTTATTGGATTAGAGTGAATTTTATAATGCATGCAGCAAAACTTGACATTGTTTTGGTGGAGGTGGTGTTGGTGTTGGTTGAAGATTGGCACATCAGTACTTGATAACACTTGAGACTGTCAATTTTATATAAATCACATTAAACAAATGGATTTTTGAAAAATCAAAATTTCGAAGGTCTATAAATTGTGGTGGTTCAAGGTTTTTGTTTCTAAGATGTTTATCATTTTATTTTGAAATGAAGAAAAAATTCTTATCCCTATTTAAGTTGTAAGACTTATATTGTACATAAGATAATTTGTATCGCATTATACATTTGTGTATGACTAGTCTACTGAACTTAAGTTAGTTATCTAAGGAGGGTTTAATACCATAACTTTGAATTAGGTAAATTTCTTCTTGCAAAATTTATTGTCTCATATTTATGAATTACCATGTATACTGGTACATAAAATGGACATTTGATTTTTTAAAAATTGTGCAAATATTACTCTGCATCTAATGCACTGATATTATGGTGAAGGGATTGTCTACCAAAGCTCAATATGGACAGTTATAGGACTTGAATGAGTTGCAGTGAGCATTAGTACTGCAAATATCTTAATGGAGCATTTGTCTTATAGTTCTGCATGTAAAGTAAAATGCCATAGATTTTATTAGTAATAAAGAAATATTGGGTTACATGTGAAATGTTCAAGATATTCTTTATCAACAGTAATCAAATATTTTGAAATAATTAGATTGCATTGATATTAGTTTTTGTAGCAGTTCTTCCTTTTATAAAAATTTACTCAGATGCTATCTCCAATATACATTGAACTATTTATTGATAGCATTGTCATTTTTCTTTAATTGTTTGATAACTATAAATGAAGCCATTATGTATAATTCAGAGTTATTAAATCAGATAAGTTAAATTTTTTTTTTTTTCAATTAGTTATAATTATGTAGTATTTGAATCTTCAAATGTTCATCAATAATTGAAAGATGGTTTTAATTTTAATTAATATTTTACATAACTTTGATTCATTTTATCATTCTCACAGCTTGGACTGACTTTGAAGTCCTCTTTAATTTTATTTTATTTCTCAAGTTGCAAAATCTAAAAGGGTTTTTTTGAAAGTAATTTCCTCTAAAGTCTTTTTTTTTTTTTTTTCAGTGTAAAATTATTGTAAGTCTTTCGATGTATGTAATGTATTCTGTTTGAGAGTAGTATGTGGACAAACTAATGCCATTGCTGTTTTCAATTACAGAATGGCTAATGTCAGTGTTGTGCTGCTTTCTAATTGGATAAGTATTTTGTATAATTTCAGTTTTGTTTTTCAGGATAGGAAATTAAAAAAAAAAATTGCTGTCACATATTCCTATTGGTTTATAGATATGTGCACAGTATTGACGGCATTTGAGTATTGTTTAAGAATGAGCAGTTATGTAACTGTTGAATTGTACGTCTTCAAACTCTTTGATTCTTCTTTTGTGCTTTTGAGTTCATAATATGTTGTTCTGTATGTTTTTGTTGTTTTTTTTTCTTAATTTTCATCATCATTCTCTGACTTAGATCAATGTTTGGATGAACCAACATTCATATATCTTGTAATTCTGGAGATTATCAGAATACACCAATCAAGATAGCCATTCCTCTCATAAATGAATCAGTCATTATGTATGATATGGTCAACCAAGAGAGAAGAATATGTAGCCCATTTGGTTGGTTGGACAGATGTGCCATTTGATGGGCTATGGTGATTTGATATTGAATAAGGGATATTTTGGATTTGTCAACAACTTGAACTTTCAATGTTGATAAAATAGTTCTTCATATGACAGCTTAGTAGTCATAGGTGTAGTTTTAAAATATCAACTCTTAACCATACTTTAGATAATTTTTAATTACCTGCCCTGGTTATTTGAATGAAAATGTCGAATGCTAATCTATTAAAAGCGTAAGGAAGGGGGGAAATATATATATGTTGTGTGGATGTGTGATGGTGGTAATTTGACAATGTAGAAAGTAAAAAAAATGGTGAAAAAAAAAAACGGGTGTTTCACCTGAAAAAAAATTCTTTATCACAAGAACAGGCTGGATGCATTTTGCTGGTTCAGATGTCTTTTTTTCAAAAGCACATGCAGCAGTGCCGAAAACTGTTGCCAATAAAATGTGTAGCTGTTCACTCTTTCAAGTGAAAGAAATCAAATGAGGAAAAGATGGTATGTATAGTGTGTGTTTTCTGGTTGTTCAATAGAAGAGGAAAGGAGGTGGTTTATCTGGTTGAGAGGGAGAAAAAGTCAATAAGAAGGGTTGGTTCAGGAAAGTTCTTTTTGTAACTGCAGGGAGTGGGGATAGATAGAATGAGATGTTTTGTTTTTTTTCCCCCCTAATGTTTTCATTTTCCACATTGTCAAATTACCACCATTTTGTCAGATTACCTCCTCTCCCTAACTTGATACTTGCTATATTTTTTTAAAAACTTTTAGGTCTATTTAGTTGTGTATACATAACAGCCTTTGAACTAGTGTCAGATTTTTATATTGTTGTAATTGAAAAACTACCATTCATTCACATTTAGATTGATTTTATTAATTCTGGAAATAGATGAAAGATTCCCCAAGCATTTAAAAGAAATAATGGATGGGAAGCATTTTCTCTCCAGATAGAATGAATTGCTGGGGTTCTTAATTGAAATGTAAGTAGTAAGATCAGATTACTATCAGCTGCTGTTAACACATAAAACATTTGACTGGATATCAAATGATAGCTCTCAAGCTATTTTGCTTCTGGCAGTTTTTATAGAATATGTAGTGTTCAGTTTCTTAATCCATTTGAAAACATACATTTTCTGAAAAGATTATATTGCATCAGCAAAACGTATGATTGAGTAGACACAGGTGGCTTAACTACAAATTAAGATATAAATCGCTGTCATGATATTGAGTAATTAATGATGGAGTTAGTTGAGAGTTCTAATTAATAATTAGTTATATAAGCATTTCTAATACCTACAAATTTTTGACATCTTCACAGAAAAAATGCATTTTTCCAAAGGTTTTTTAATGTGGCTTGATTTAATTGAAAAATAGTGTATAATAATATCTATAGATAGTAGTTGCACGTATGCTATGTCTTCAAGAATTGATTTTCAGGTTAAAATATGGATAATGGTTCAAGATGTTTAGGGGATTAATATCTACATTTTAATGAAGATTAAAAGCAACAGAAAACATCAGATGCAAAAGATAATTAATGAGCAATTGGAAAAAATTGAAAAAACATGCTTGTACTGGAATATGAATTTAAATAATGACAGGCTTTCAATTTCATCAGATGACCAGACGTGAAAATCTATTTAGAGAATTCAGGAAGTTATCGGAAGATAGTCAACTGAGTTTTTTTCGATGCTAAGAATGTTGAAAGTATATAACTGTGGTGTACTAGGCAAATTTTCTGTCATTTCCACATAGAACTGCTATACTGTATCAATAAGCAACTTTATCAAAATAAATCACCTCTTAATTAAGTTTCTGCTGCTGCTGCTACTCTTAATGTTTCTGCCAATATGGCACAGCCTTTGCTTTGTTGCCAGACAAGAATTTGCAATTTTAGGAAAACCAAAATATAACTTGCACTACGAAAAGCCAGAACAACTATAATGAAAGAAAAATTCACTTTGAGACTCCCTGATCAAAACATATTACACTAGTACACAGGAGCTGTAAATGTTAATTTTAAAATTGTAGCATAATACATGATGTGCAGGAAAACCATATCCTAACTACAATACGTTGAAAATTAACTCTGGGGTTTGTGCAATTAAAGATAATGTTTCTGTTTAAACTATCAATTTATTGATACTATAAGTTAGCCTTTCTTTGAAAGGTCAACTCATTTTGTAAACTTGGACTCATTGGTGAACTAACTTCTTCATCCTTCTTTTAACCTCTTCCAATAATGCCAAGTATAAAACCTTTTATTTTGAAAAAGCTCTAAGTCTTTTCTGTGTAAAATAATAGAGATACATGTTGATGTAAATTTTTCTAATTATTTCCCACTTCTAAAAGTGTACCATTTGCTTGTAAATCACTGATTTGCTTATTGCGTATCTTAATATTGATTATAAACCCCCCCCCCCATAGTGTTATCTACATTGATCAATGTAAAGTTTATTGAAGATGTGTAGAAAAAATATTTATGAATGATTTGTACTAATCTATACGTCTAGTTTTCTTGAAAACCAGAAAGAAAATAAACAAAAAATATTCTCTATAACGTCTCTCTTAATCAACCTGAACATTTCATTTTTACCATTACTTCTACATCATTCTTGTTAATTAGCTGTTACTTTTGGAAAAATTTAGATCAGTGATGTTACAATCCCATTATTTAAGTATGTTTGAAGTTGGAAAGTTTGTAACTAAACTCTAGAATACATTTGACTTTTATCACTTCAAGCATTAGTTTGTTACCCACTCTGAACATAGTATGTTTACGGATATAGTTCTCGTAGAAAAAGATATTCTAAATAACATAGATATTGTAGTTTATTATACTTTTTTCCTAAGTTGCTGAGAGGTTTTCTCTCTTATGTCTTCAGATTTATAGTATTGAATAGATTTTCCTGATTTTTTTTTTTCTACTACAGAGAATTTCAATTTTAGATAGCTCTAATATTTTCCCCAAGTTTCTCTTGCAAAGCTCTAATGTTTGATAGATTATTCTTTCTAGTGTACTGATAGAGTTCAAAGTAGGGACCTACCTATCCTGGTGGTAGAACAAAATGAAACTGGTCTCAAAAGAAAGATATGGGTGTCTATTAATAGAATATTGGGTTTGTACTTATCTAAAAGGTGTACAAATATGCATTTTAACCCCTTTTCTCCCATTGAATCGTGAGTTGTGTCAAAATCAAATATTGACATTTTGTCCTGTTCTATCCCAAATGTTTGTATTTCAGTGTTTTGCCTGAATTTCTATCATAGGACAACCCAAACAAGACTTGAGAGCTAAATTAGCATATTGACTTTAGAACAGCGTTTTAACCCTTTTATAGACCACTTTTTCAATTTTTTTTTTTCTTTTTTTACAGAAATACTTTGATTTGCCTCTGTAATGTATTATTTTACAGCAAAGTGTAGCATATACTATGGAACAAACCAGAACAGATTTGTAGAGTCAGTTAGCTGCATTAGGTTGATGAAAAAAAACCCACTAAACTCATTAATGACCCTGATGCCAATGGTGAAAGCTTAATCGAAGATCAAATATCTGTAATACTGGGTACAATAACACGGTTCTGAGAAGATGGTAGGAATCAAATGGCTATGTTTGCTTCTGGGGACAGTTACATTGAAGCTGTGTCTGTACCGATGAGAGTTGACTATGAAGCAGACTTCTTGATGCAGTTTTGGAAACGATGCCATTCTCCAGTCTATGTACTTGAAATGAAGAAGTTGGAATTCAACTCATCTTGCGACGTATCAGCATCTGAAGAACTAGGATTTGTTGCTAGAAGAAAGAAAGAAACCACATTCAACTACATCCTGATAAACCAAGCCTTTGAGCAGACCATAAACATTGAAGTTGATGGTGGGGTAGATTCACACTTTGGAAAACTGCCCTGCTACAATAGCTACTGACACAGACATGTAATTGATGAATGTGCAGAGGCATTCAAGTGATTGTACATCACAAAGAGCTAGGGAATGTGAAAATGGTGAGGGATGCTGATGTATCTAAAGAATACATCCTGAACCACTGCCAGAATCCATTTGATCTCTTAGAATATCGTTTATGACTTCAGCTGCTATCAATGAATCTCTCTTTTCACTACTAGTGAAGGGAACAATTGCTTATGAAAAGTTAGTCAATGAAAGATAAGTGGAGGTGAAGCAGTTCTTGGAATGCTATCACAAAGAAAATGGTCTTCATATTTGAAGATGTAAAGAGGCATTGAAGCTACGACAATACAGAAGTACTCTTCAGATGCTCACAAAGAACAGGGATCTTAATGTGAAGATGGTGCTTTCGTATGAGCTAGAATGCATCCCTCTGTCTCTTCCATGATGGTGCTATGAGGGAGACCAACAAAGCAGATTTAGCAATGAAACTAGAATCAATGAGATTCTTAACCTACCATGTGACAAAGGTTGATTAGTCCTAAAAAAAATCAGACCTACTAAATCAACATGTTTATACTAGTGCTCAACAGATATGATTGCGTTTCATCATTTGAGTCTGAAGAGTGTCAGCGCTGTGGGGCCTTGGCCAAATCCATCATATAATGGGAAACAGGACTATGCCACATTTCAGGCAATTTTTAAAATTTTTCTCTTAGTTGGGTAGGATTTGTTAGCATATATGCAGTGGACCATGCCTAGTGGAAAGTTGCTTACACTTGTAGGATTGTTGGTTGGTTTTTATGACATATCAACCTTTGGTGGGTTATTTAATGCCAAAATCAATTGTGAACTAAGGAGTTAGTATGTTTTGAGTTTTGAGGGTTTTTTTTTGTTTTTTTTCTTTATCACAAAAAATAAAATTTGGAATATCTTTCTAACACAATTTGAAGTTAATTAAAACTAATTGGTAGTAAAGATGAAACTAGGACAAAATAGATTGAAAATGAAATAATAGGGCTCCAGGGATTAGATCATATTTTGGGGGTGGGGTTGTGTGGATAAGATTTGATCGAATTCCTTCCCCCAATCTGTCTGACTAGGTTGGAGCAACTACGAATTGAATTCCCGCCAGCATAGCTCTCCGGCTCATTGGAATATGCAAGCCACTCCATTATGCCAAGGTACTTATTTGCAGAGTGGTTTAATTGTAAGAGGGTTTGTCATTAAGTATTTCAATTGTCGAGAAGAGGTCAACACTAGGGTTGACCTGTATGCAGTACGTCTCGCCCCAGAGAATCAGTGAACAATCATCTGAACTGACGACGCATGTTCTGGTGATTTTTCTTTGCTACTATTTGGAATGTTGACCAAGGAAGTTTACATGCAGGCAAGTTTTTGATTAGAGAGCTATAAACTCTTGTTCATACCCTATCATCGGAAGTTGGCAAAAATATTAGTCAGTGTTTGTCATCGTTGCAGGTATGAGAAGTTCTCTCCTTGGGTTTGGCCAATTTGACTCGGTGGATGATAGGTTGGAATCATCTAGAACTTTTGTACTTGGATGTTACAGAAATAAGGAGAAAAGGTGTAATATTCTAGATGAATTATGGTAATTGTATACAACCACGAGAGATAAACCTACCATGCACTTGCTTCCCACTGAGGATGCCTTCATGCAGCATACTCATGAGAGCCGGGAACCAGTCATTGATCTGGTATCACCGTCATGTTGATATTGGATGACCCAACCAATTGCAGATGGTTCTGTGATACTTTAGGACTTCACCCAGTGATGCTTACCCTAAAATCAGCACTCTCTGAAGTCAGAGACTTTACTCATTTGTTCTGTGAAGATGGTGACTAGACAAGGCTCCTGTTGTGCATGTGTTTAAGCAGGACTCCATGCATTAATCTATGCAACTATGGAAACTCTTTAAATGTGCCACCTTGTTCATTGGGTCTGGAGGACTGAGGTGAAACAATGATATTAATGATAGCTGTGTATTAAGCATAATTATGATTTATTGAAAAAAAAAACTCATTTTTATTATTGAAAATTTACTTTGAAATATGATTCATTCAAAATCACTGAAAGAAAAAAAAGGAATGCGGAAGACCTCAACTATTCACCAATAAGCCTACTCAGCTGCATCTACTAACTCTTTACCAAAATGATCACCAAACGCCAGATGAAAACCAACCACAGGAACAGCTGGCTTCAGGAGCTATTCAATCATCGATCATCTCCATTCAGTAAATGAACTAAAAGAGAAAGCAGCAGAATATAGAATGCTACTTGCTATAGTATTTAACTTTAAAAGGGAAATCCTTGAAGTCATTGACGCAATAATATTACAATGTGTAGACCCCATATATGTCAATAGTACTGCAACATATCTACTGATCTTTCATCAGGCTACATAAAGATTCTGAGCCCTTTCAATGAGGAATAGTGAGACAAGGTGATGCCATGAGATGAACTACCATATTGAAGACAAGGTCACAATGATCAAAATCGAAAACGCTTAGCTGAAGGAAGTAGACCACTTAATTTACTTAGGTCAATGAATCTCCATTAAATCCTCAAAAGAAGAAAACAAAGTGAAGAATCACACTAGGTTGGCAAACTTTTGGTAAAGCAAACTATACTTTTGAGAACAAGAAAATCCCACTAGTTCTAAAAAGATGGGTCTACAACTCCTGCATCCCCCGATAATCACTCATGGATCAGGGACATGGAACCTAACCAAAAGATTGACCCTCAAACTGTGAATCGTGCAACATGCACTTGAGAATCATGCTCAACCTCTCATGGAGAGATCAGGAGACATTACAATATATTGGAGAAAATACAGGAATCCAAGATATCATAGAGACCATTATGGGCTGGACATGTTGCAAGAATGTCAGACAACTGTCGAACATTACAACTCACAATATGGATCCCCAGAGATCATATGTGAAATGGTGACTGACAGAAAGTAAGATGGCGTGATGAGCTAGACAAATTAAGAAAGTACTGGCTCTGCAACTCGCATGATAGAGTTCTGGTGAATCTTGGAGACGGTCTAAACCCACCATAGACTTTAAAAGACTGATGAGATTCCGTGGATCTGATACTTTATTTTTTTTTTTTTTTGATAGAAAACAATGTAGAAAAATTAATAATTATTACTCTCAATCATCCCAAATAGGTTTTATGGTTACTTGTCTCTGTTACTTGATGCCTTATGTAAAGAACCTACTGAATTGATGAATTTATATTGCTTAGTACTTATCAATATTATCAAAAATTTACTGAAATCAGTACCTTAGAGAGGTAAATAGAAGCATTTCTATGAAAAAAAAAATTATGAAAAATACTTGAAGTGGCCCATGAAGCATTAAAATGCTCTCTTAAAATAATCAATATGGCAATTTAGTTCTCATATTCTGCTTGGCTTGACTTGTAAGAGAAATTCAGACAGAACAGTGAAATACGAAGTGAAGGATACAACAGGACAAAATGTCAGTATATGATTTTGAAGCAGTCCACAGCTCATTGGTAGAGAGGGGGTTAAAATGTATATTTGTGCACCTTTCAGATAAGTACTATGTATTATGATATTCCATTTATAGACACCTATACCTTTCATTTCTGACTGGTTTCATTTCGTTCTGCTGCTGGAAGGGTTAGGTTTTTTGTTCTTTTTAACCCTCTTTGCAGCTACACTATACTGTCTCACCAGGTAGAAGGATTGGCAAGTGCTACTTTTTTTGACTCGCACTACTTGGTGTTTAACAAAAATTCTTCTCAGCTAGCATACTTTAATCATGTGCAATTTGGTTTTATTGTTAATTTAATTACAGTTCTCTTAAGCTTTTATTGATCATACCTTTTTTTTTTTTTTTTTCCACCTCATCATCGATTTTCTTGTATTGTGGTTATATCAGTCACTTTGATCGGGGGATCTTGTTTTCAGGATTCTTATCTTTTTAAAAGTTCATTTTTTTTTCTTTAAGATGTATTTTCTTGTCTTGATTGCTTTCAGAATTTGATTACAGGGAGTCATATTTGAGCTTTGAACAAAGGAAGTTTTCGTGGTTGATGCTTTGTAATTATATTACTAAACAAGTATTTTTTTTTTTTTCAGTATTTTTGATTACTCATAAATTTGAAATTCTACACTTGTTAAAATCATCTTTTTATAGATTTAAAAAAAATTTTCAGTACTTTTAAAAGCTTCCATAAATCTAAAAAATTGAAAATAAAATGATATATTTGGTAATGCCATCATTATATGAAATATTCTTAGAGGTGTCTTCACTTACAAGAGGGTCTGTCCCCTTATTGTTTCTCATCTGTTTGAAGCCAGATTTACTTGAAACTTGGTAGAAAGATGTCTCTTGATAAGATGTTTCCTACATTGAAAAATCTTCCTGTCAGGGTCACATGATCTGGTAATAATGATGTTTAAGCTTTATTTTAAAATCAATTTTCCCAGCTGTTTTATGCCAGATTTACTTGAAACTTGATAGAAAGGTGTTCCTCGATAAAATACCTAAAATTATCTTCACGGGGTCACATGGTCTAACAATAATAGCATTTGAACTTTATAGTAGATGCCTTATTGAACTTTGGTTCTTATATTTTTTACATACTGATCTAAAAGATGAAATAGGTAGAAATTATCAACAGAAATAAATTATTTGACTTTGTCATCAGACTTGGTGATCCAAGAACAAGTGCTAATTTCATCTCTAAAAGCTTGAATGAATAATAATTCTATGAATTAAGAAACTACTTGGTTCTACCTGACTATGACATAAGAGATGGTCTGCCAGAAATTTATGTATTTTGATTCTTTTTATGAATTGTATAAATGTTCTTTCAGCAACGCTTGAATGATTGTGCTTAACACAACTCATTAGTATTAGTGATCCTTATGAGAACTTTACATAGATACTAGAAAAAACAAATGTAAATAGCTTCTTTTTTAAATTTCCATTTTTCATCATACTAATCTGATTATTTTTTTATATTTTTCCTTTATTAACCTTACATTTGTCTGTTAAATATGATGTTTTCTAAAGAAATGGTAGCAATGAAGATATTTGTTCAACTAACAAGTCTAACCAAATAATTATTCTTTCCTTTGATTTGCAACTCAGTATCAATGCACCTTTTCTTTAACTTCTACTAACCTTTGGTATAATGGTTTATTTTGACAGATGGCTTCAAAATATTACAGTATTTTAGAGTTTTTTAGTTCAATAATATGCATCTCTCTGCAAACAAATACTAAATTTATTTTTAATACAAATTTGATTATGTGCAGTTTTAGATGAATGTGAAGAATCTTCTAGAAAAACTTTAATCAGCATGATGTAGATCATAACTGTTTTGTAAAATACATTTTGATCAATTCATTTGTTGGTTATTAAGATTATAATGTAAACGATAGGGTATTCAGCATTTTTATTTGTACAATTTTATAAGTAAAGCAAGAGACTAGGAATATGATTAAAATAGAAAAGTTGTTCACCTACACTAGTATCTCACCTCATAAGCAAACAAAATCTAATTTTGTTGCTTTTTAACTTGTTGCTTTCTAACTTTTGCTTTTATTAAATTACATTATAAAATCACTTACACATTTTGGGTTTCTGTTTTTTTATGCTGCTGCTTTTTGCAAAAAAAATAATAATTCTTGAAAAATTAATAAAGATTCCACCAATTTGTTTTCAACCAATTATCATTCAAGTTTCCTTTAATCAACTTGGTATGGAATTTTTTTTTGGTGAAAGATTAAAGAACATTACAAAACTCTGAATAACCTTTGAGGTTTTAGGAATGGTCTTTGCTCCCCTTTTGTAGTTTTCTTCTTAACTTTTGTCGTGTTACTTTCAGGGCCGACCAATGGAGAAGCTGACTGACATTGAGTTGAGTAGTGTGCATGTGACAAAACCCAAACAACGGGGAATTGTCAATGATGCTAACTCCATTGTTCTACAGGTAAAGAAAAAAAATTTGACTTTTTTAATATACTTCATAGTAGGACTATTGAAATAACTTCATAGCTGTTCCACTGTAACTTTTCTATAACTAGTTAAAGGCTAGTACCTTTGAATTTATATCAATCATCTGGCTGTTGTGTGTGATTAAAGTAGCAGGCCAATTGATGATTAAAATGTTATTCTTCATTCAGAATCTTTGAAATTTTGATCATTATCAATATTTCTATTTATTCTTCCCTTAGGGAGTTCGTAGAAATGTGATTTATAAAGTATTGGTTTTGATTTTGGCTATGATCATGTTTTGATGCCATCTAATGTAATAAAAGATATAGCAATACTGTTTTTAGAAAATGTAATATTTATACAATGTGAATTATTTCCAATCATTGAATATATTTTAAAATCTACACAGCATTGTATTTTTGCTTATGTTATTTGCTACACTACTACCTGCTGGAATAGAATTTTAAATAAATCTGATTCAATATTTTATTTGTTGTCTTTTCTCTTAGGAAGAAGATGTGGAAACACCTTGCGGTAACATCCGTGTTGCCATCCAAGGAGATAGAATGAAGCCAGCTATTCTGACAGTTCATGACATTGGATTGAATCGTAAGTTCCATAGCAGGGGTGGCAAGCCGTTTTGACAGTGTGTACCTGCATTGACAATAATCTTCTTTAAAAGAAAAAAAAGAATCCCTCATGTGCCCATTGAAATTTTGGAGCAACAGATTATCATATTCATTTGTATTTTACAAAATATTTTCTGGAGAAACAAGATGCTTGAAAGTATTCTTAAAGATGTTTGGTGCTTGATTTTCAATAATAATCCATTTCAAATTAAAATTTTATTTAATGTATTTCACCAGCGGTAGTTTGAGAGAGATATGGTTAAATTTCAATTTTTTCGAAGACAAACTGGCATTTTTTTTTTTCTTCTTTCTTCTTTCTTATTAGGTGTGTTTTACACATTCCCTTGAAACTGACGATTCCATTCAGTTGGCACCTTTGATCTCATTAAGTCAGATATTGCTCTGTGTAATTTTGATCTCTGGTCTGAAGAGTCAGAATGGGGTAGTAAAGTCTCTGGTCACTGTGATAGGAACTTACAGTGAGGAGGGTATTGTGAGAAAAATGAAACAACTTTGCTATGGTGATTCATTTTCAGACTGATATGGCAGTATTTGTATAATGTCTCTAAATTCTAAGGATTGGGTTCATTATCAGCCAAAAGGGTCTTTAATTTATCAATAAATAGCCATCCCAACTTAGTTTGATATCAACTGAATATTTTGTCTATATAAATTTATCAATGTTGTTGTCAGCATTTTTTTTTCTAAAATAATATTAATCTATAAAAGTTGAAGGCTTTTTTTTTGTCTACACATAGTTTGTTAGGTTTTTTTTTTGTTTTTTTAAAACAATACTGCTTCATTGTCATTGTTTGATGCTATCTCTCTCAAATTCTTTTGAAATAAAACTGAAAATTGTTATGGAAACAATTATTTGAATGTTGGACATGATAGAAAGCTGCCAGTTTTTGTCATGGTAAGTCGGTGCTTTCTTTCTGATCAGTTTCATGGAACATTTGCTGAAACAAATTTAATTGTTATCTTCTAATATATATATATATATATATATAATGTATGTGTGTGTATATGTATGTGAAAACTTACTTTCCAAATACTGGAGTCTAATGGACATATCAAATGAAAATAAGGGGAAGCTACTCCCACTACGTGCACATTTCATTTTATGAGCATTAACTACATTACTGAAACATCTACTACTTACACTTTTCAAATTTTAAGCTATATTGTGAGAAAGTGTTCAAAGAATATAGCTAGAGAAATAGTCAATAACTAGTAAGTGTCTCTAAATTTTTTTCCCTTTTTATATGTATTTCAAAACCTTAAAATAATTGCAGATTGAAAAAAATTTTTTGCAATTATTATAATCATTTGTTGCAATTTTGAAAATTGATTAGGTATTTAGCTCTCTGTGAATTTCTAATTTTTCAGTGATGCAGTTTACATTTTTAGAATTATGTACCTAGTTGGAGTAGCTTCCCCTTAACTTTATTCACTTTGTTTATTGGACCCCAGGTCAAAGGGATGACACTGAGATGACTGCCTTAAAGTTTTACCATATTTTTTTTTTCTTTTCTTTTCCATTTCATTTCTTTTCTTTTTCATTTCTTATGATACATCTGTTTGTCCATGTAATATCTACTAGAGTCCACTACTCAATGAATTTCAATGATGTTATATGGAAGGATGGGCAATGAGGTAATGGAAGAGTTGCTTAAATTTTGGGCAGATGCAAGATTTTTTTTTTTTTTTTTTGGTGGGAGGGGGTCGTGTGCATTTAAGTATACACTCCTGAATGTCCACACGGTATCTCTAGAAGTTCTTATAGATTCCAAAGCAATTTCACGCGAGGGTCAACAATAGGTGACAAAACAACTGATAGGATTTTTGAATGAATTCATGCACAATTGTCCCCTATGTTATAGTTATATGTCCACACTACATAATATCACCAAAATTTCATATCTTTCCACATGATATCTTCAAAAGTTCTCAATGAATTAATTCAAGTTTGTGAGCTACAAAAGAAATGATTAGATTTTTAGTTGGGACCATGCACAATTACTTCCCTTCTATTATAGTCATATGTCCACGCCACATGATATCACTAAGAGTTTGTATCTATTGAGACAATATCTCCAAAAGTTATGAATGAATTTTAATGAAATTTTGTGGAAAATTGAGCAATGTGCTACAGAGGAAATGATTTAATTTTGGGGCAGATCGATGCACAATTACTTCCCCTGAAAATGACCATAGCATAGGCATGCGCTCTATGAGTGCTTTCTGGTTTTATAGTATGATTTGTTTTTAAAGATGGATGGAATTGTTAGTAAATGTGGTCTTATGCCATCACATTCAATAATATGAGAGAATCATAATGAATACTATTAGTACAAAAAGATCATCAAAGTTTTAGATATCATTAGAAAAGAGAAAGTTCTGGGAGGATGTGATACCATGAGTTACCATCCCCAGATGATACCATCCATAGCCCCACCAGTGATGCCATTTCTCCTTGTGGCAGAGTTAGGCCCATTACCCCACTCCCTTCCCCATCTTACGCTTACTTGGAGAAGACCCATGTCCAACAATGGACCTTGAAAAGGGTTGATTTAAAAGAAATATTGGTCTTTACCTATCAAATAGTTGTACCTATCTGACAAATTTTGTTTCAGTCATCAAATATTCCTTGGAGTTCTCTATTGGAAGATAATTGAAGTGATCAGAAGAATTCTGCCATTTTAAAATTAAATGACCAAGATTTTAAGATTTTAAACTTCACTGACAAATCGATATTACTAGAGTGAATACCTGCCCTAATTCAACTTGCTTTTCTGGCTTATTAGATTTTAAGAGCGGCACATTAGTTGTGAATCTGAGAGAAATTGTGGTATTGTAGAATGAAAGGGTTTTTAAGAATAAATGAGATGTTTTGGTGAAAGGAACAATGAAGGGTGAGAGGGTCAGCAAATGAGACAAGCTAAATTGAAGTTATTAGATAATTCCCCATTCTCCCAAACCGAACTTGTCATATCTTCCCTGAGAAAAGAATTTTGTATAATTCATATCTTATGGAAATAGATATACTACTATGTTGGAAGAATATATCTCATAATTTATTACTTATGTTAGCTCACAAACCAATCTTGACCATTATATTTTATACATCTTGCATTACTTTTTGCTTCAAGAGGAAATTGACAAAAAAATACTTCCTCTTTGAAAGTGAGCAGATTAAAAACGATGAAAAATCTCACTTTTAATTGTAAATCATGAAAAATTCATTTTCATAACTTGAAATATCACTAAGGAACCTTTACAAAAAGGCAAACAATTAATAAAAAATGTCATTTTTATCTTCTTTTTTTTCCCAATGTTTTCGTTTCCATAGCATTTAAATTGATGCCAAAATTGATATTTATGATTAGTTTTCTTTTACAATTTAAGGAAAACAGATATAAACAAAGTTAGTGATTTGAATTTTTTCCCCATAGCTATTTACATAAGAGAGACTTCTAAAGTGAGTGATTAGTACACTGAAGAGTTATGTAGAGAGAGATTATGAGGGATCTCTCTCTATAATAATGATACAGGTGTAGGCAGCAGGCAGGCCAGTTTAGCTAGAAATGAAACCATGAAAAAAGACATGAACTTTCATTGAAAATCCAACTTCAACAAAAAAAATATCTGGGGTTTGATTTTCAAAAAATAACTTTCTTAAAACCTGCCTAGGCTCCCAGTAGTATCAGCTGAAAAATTCATGGAGTTATAAGTAGTTATTATGATTGGCTGTCATATATGGTTTTAACAAGTATCATAATTTAGAATTGTGTTCTGAATTCTGTAAGCTGTTTTATCTTGATCAGAAAATTTTGTATCTTTAAGGGAATATTTATTTGTTACATTGCTTTTTCGTACTGAAGGATGTAAAGTAAAGATGTGGAAGTATTTTTCCACTTGGTAGATGTTATTTGGAAAAGTCCTCAGTTTTCCAACTATTTTTCTTTTGTAGATGTTACTTGTTTTCAAGGATTCTTCAGTTTTGCTGATATGCAACCAATTTTGCGCCATTTCTGTGTCTATCACTTTAATGCACCAGGTCAAGAAGAGGGGGCTCTCCCACTGAGACCAGAGTGAGTATTTTAGAAACTTCATTTATGTTCTTTGTTTTTGCGTGTTAAGTGCTGCATTTTTTAATGTTTTTTTCTTTTGTATGACCAATATCCAACATGGTTTAAACTGCTGAGGTCTCGTCTTTGAATGATATTAGATAACAGTTGCTGTAGAAAATAATCTTGATGGGCTTATAAAGCATTTATCTTTGCGTCTCTTTAAGATATTTCATTTGTTTTGTATTTAATGAAAATATAATCTTAAATATGCAAAAGTATTTGTTACTTATATCAGTGTTGCTACAAGATATAGTTATAAAAACAAATCTATAATTACTTGATTATACAAGATGTTTCACTGATATTCATTGGTATCTTTGATTCATTTTTATGTATTTTGGCTGCAATATTTTGTATGTGAAATTCAATTATGTGAATCATTTGCATGTAGGTGTGATGGATTAGAGATATTATATTCAATGAATTATCTGCCCATAATTTTAGACTTTGTCATTGAATGTACTACTATTAACTCACTTGAGGATAATTTCAATTGTTAGAGTACCTATGTGAGGATGACGGATTGTATCTAAATGTTAGTGATCATTTGAAATATTCTATCAGTATATAATGCTGGGATTCTAGTTGTACAATATAGTTTATATTGAACTAATTTTTGTCTTTATTGATTATGAGCTTGAATGAAAGTTTAAACTATTCAATTTAATTGGTTTAGTATCAGATACAATTCCTAAAACAACTGTTATTGAACTTTATATAGGGATTTCTTTACATTATAGTACTTAATCACAATATTGTTCTCAATGTAATGAAAAATCATCTCCGCTCTTTATATTGCCTCTCTTATGCTTTTATTCTTATTAGATAAATTGTTACTATCCAAATTGCTGTTTTTTTCATTGTGCACATCTCTTTTTGAAACTTTAATTCTAGTTTTTACCTACCATGTTTGAATCATTAGGCTTAAGGTTGATTTATCAATATTTCTTGCGTTTCATCTGACCTAAAACACTATGACAGGAAATCTTTTTAAGTGTTTGCTTTTGAATTCACTCCTTTCCAATGTTTTAATTGCTTATTCCATCTTTGGCTGCTATTGTATTTCATCCTATTCATATGTTTTATATATACTTGATGACTTTATGAATGTATAATTTGGCCAGTCTGCTTTTATGCAAAAATAACAGAAACAATAAATATCAGAAAAGTAGCATGTACAGATGATAGAATATCAATAGAGCCTTATGAATCACCTCTTAGTTATATTTTTATAAAAAAATAATCCAAACGTGATCCTTATCAAACTATGCTTAGTCTTTGATTATAAAGCAATCATGATTTTGCACTGTACCATGCTATTTTTCTGTTAATGTTGTTCGTTTGTTTTTCATTTGATGAAGTTATATTTCAGTTTGACTCCTTTTCAGCAGTCATGTGGTTGTTCACTACAGTTCACTGATTCCTGCTTTTCTCTCTTTCACATAACTTAATGCCTTTTCCCTATGGGTGGAATTAATAGCTCAACATTGTACGTGAGCAACCAACTTCTGCACAATTAGTTCTATTTTGTGCATTATTTATGCTTATAACAGAAAGTGTCTAGCAAAATTGGGTAGTAGAATAACTGTGGTAGTGTTGAAATATATGGTCTGAAGACCTTCGCCAATTATTGCTGCATGTGAATTGTTTGGCTATCAGCATGTAACATCAAAGTGTCTATATTAGTGAATTATTCAGGGCCAGTTCTCTTGCTATTGTTTCAGCCTGTGGCTGTTGTTAAGCTCACTTTAGCAAAATTGACCAATCAAAAAGCATGTTTCACTAATCATATTTGCAAGCCTCATGTTTTGTTGGGATCTAAGGAATGTTGGTTTCTCATTGAGAAGGGTTGCACTTTGTGCAAACATTATTTCTAAATCATTGATAAAGGTTAAATCATTCCTTGAGGAATGTTTTAAAAAAATGTTGAAATTTTCTTAATTCTTTAAAGACTTATTTTTTGTAATTTGATAAATATCCATTTACATTTCCAATGTCACTGATCTAAATCATAATGTAAAGGAAATTATGGATATTCTTAGTCTGGAAAGAGGATATTATTCCTCTTCATGAATTCTGCAATTGCCTAGAGCAAGACAATGTCATTTTTTGGTTCTTACAAAACTTGCAAATGTTGTGGTTTTTAATTTCTTTGTCTTAAAAAATCATAAAATACTATTGAAGGATTCAATACACTAATTATGGATGAAATTTGCTAACTACTTTATCCTGTTTCTGGGCATAAATATTTATTCATTTATTTATCCATAAATCTAATTTTGGACATTTACTATCGGTTAATATAGTTTGATTTTTTTAAATTAATGTTCTTATCAGTGCAGTCATGTATATTGAAAAAGCTGTTTACTCTCCTTTCTTTAAACACAGAGGGCAAATAATGTATAGATTATTTGAAAACTTGAGAAATTAGTTGTGATGATAATAATGATTTTATCATAAATATTTATTCGTATTTAAATATTTCATTATGACTTGATATTTAATTTAATGCAAGGGTAACTTGTTTCTTAATGATGCAAAAAGAATTAATTCTTGGGGTAGGACTTTTCAAAACCTTTCATAAAACATTAAGTCAGTTTATGACAGATTTCATATAAGGAATTCTATTTATGTAATTTCAATATCTGCATAGTGTGGATATGGAATAGTCTACCTAATGAAATAGTGTGTTCCAGACTTGACAACTACCAGTCCACAATAAACATTTGGAAATCATGTGAAAATCTAAAATGATTACTGGAGTCTGGAGAAGAGGATTTACCATAAAACCTGAGAATATTGCTAATACTCTTGATCATGGAAAAAATATTTTGCATATCCTAATTATTGGTTAATCTTACACCTCTGATCTGTATCTGATTTGTAAGCAGCATAAAATCAAATTGTAACACTTATATGAATTCATTACTTGCTACAAATATATTAGAGATGGACTTCTAAGATTTTTTTGATAGAATTTGAAGTGTGTTTTATCATATTTATGTGCATGTGATTTAAAGAAAAATTTTTGGAGTTGTCAATTGTGATATAAATCCCATTCACGCAAGTGAAACATTGAATATACGTTTATTTTGTTAATATTAGTATATCAATATGAACCTGGAATCTTATCCAGTGAAAGGAATTTATCAAACTGTTTTTATTATTTCATTAGAATTAATCCTCATTCATTTTATTGTCCTAATATTTTAATAAACATTGTGAAATGACAATCACTCCAACTAATTTTTCTTTATAAATAACTAAGACTGTGTGTCTGTTGTTAAATTTTTCAATTTCGATGGCCTTGCTTCAAAATCTTTTTCTTTTTGCGAACGGGCTTGAATGGAGTAGATGCAAATGTCTACATATGCATTCAAATTACATTATAAAGTGATATTGTGAAAGTTTATTTACTATGAAAAATATCTGGCTGAGCTAATTGCATTTTTCCCTTTTTTTAAAAGTATTAGGTTGTTACATATAAAATGTTGTTTTTGAAATAGTAAGATGAAGGATAATTTAAGCAGCAAATTATAGATATCAAATCAAAATATTACCCATTTGAAGCAATAATCCTTTTCCAACGATAACCTACTATCTCTATAAAATCAAGTTTAGTGGTCACAAGTTTAGTAAAAGCATGAATTATGGCCTTTGTATTATTGAACCTTTTTATTATGGATATGCTTGAAAAGATGATAATCTGATGAAGAAATGTCGTGTGAATATGGAGAATATTGCAAGACTTCATATCCAAATTCACTAAGCTTTTAGGCACAGTCAGTTGAGAGGTGTGTTTCTGCAACTATCATAGGACATTTTGTTCAGTTCATGTGGGATCCATTTTCCAATTTATTGAACTTTTTTTACTGCCTTCAGATGACATGTAATGATCACAATTGATGTCCGAAAGTCCCCAGAAAGAGTTTGAATCATTGTTTTGGGGTCATTACCTACTCTTCATCATTAAGAAGAGATTTGTGCCTCTCGAGGTTCATTATTGGTATCTATATCACCAGACTTGAATCTATTGAACCAAAGCTGAACCGTTCGCACTGTAGTTGTGTTCTCTCCAAATGCTTTGTTGACTTCATCAGCAGCTTGAGCAGTATTATGTCCTAATTTAAAATCATACTTGAAAATAGTCTAACTTCTCGAGTAGACAATATTACTGTTAAGGGCTCGAAAATCTCCAATAATGAATTGTATCTCAATTTATATTGAATCTGAAAAAGAAAATGCAATTACATTTGGAAATCTTTCACTTTTAGCATTATTCTCTGATGTAAGAAAAAAAAAAAAGCAACATTCGATGTGTAACAACCTAATAACAATTTACTTACTTTGTACTGATGATGAATTAAGTTTTCAGAATTCTCAGTTTTTTTTTTTGTTTTTTTTTTTTGTGAGAGTTTGTGTGTGTGTGTGTGTGTGTGTGTGTGTGTGTGTGTGTGTGTGTGTCTGTCTGATTAGGGAAAGAAAAACTTTGAATTGTAAGTCCATTAAAATCTATTGATGTAAAATGTGTTCTGTTAAATATTTAGTGTGTATTTTGGGAAGTCAGTGAGAAACAACGCTTTGGATGCCTGATTTGTATGACCTTGTCTTGTAATGTCAAAGCATTTCTGTTGCTCTAAGAAAAAACTAAATGTAGTGTTAAGCATTTGTGGTGTTTTAAATATTATTAGGCAAGATGCCCTTGGTAATCCTGAGAGCCTTAATGAGAACAGGTCAGTATGCAGTTCTTAGTCATGTTTACATTTAGTTTTTGCTATTAAAGCTTGCTTCCTCCTCTTGTAAAAGCTTCTAACATGGATATAGTACTACCGCTTTGTTTAGATTTTTGTTCTCTGTACTCACTGCAACACTACTGCTACACAGAATTCATACTTCTGGGATGCCTTAGTGCTTTATTTTGACTATTTTCTTCCCTTCCTTTATTTCATTTTACTTTACATAGACAAGTAGTCATTCAATTCTAGATTTGCATGTATTTCCAATTGCACCTAACAATAAAATGAGACTGAGTTTTCTAACCATTACGAGATACAGTTTATGTTCAGTTTGATACCTGAAATTTACTTTAAAACTTTGCTTCATAAATTGTATAAGTTATCCAATCCACCCAATCTGTTTAATAATTAACGGAATTATTTTGTCATTTAATTGAAATATCTCAAAGTCTCATCACAAAGTTTTTTTTATAGTATACGAATAATCTTTTAAAAAATATTGTAAAGTAATATGAAATTTAACATTAACCGTGTTTTAGTTTAACCATTATATATTCTTATTGACACTTATACTGGTTTTGATTATTCAAATTGGAAGAATCCTTAAATTGAAAACATTTACCCCATATTAATAAAAAACAAACTAATTTTCCTTCAGGGTTAATTCATCTAATTCCTAGTTTCTCTTTCCTCCAGTTTTTTCATTAATCTTTTATAATCCCTTCACCTTGGATTATGGTGTGAATTATTCTTGTGATAAACTAATCATTTTAAATTTAAGGTAGTTTCTTCAGACTGAGTAGGAATTCTGTTCGCAGAGCAGTTAGTGGTCTTTTTCATTTGCCTTGCACAACTGAAGAAAACCAAAAAATGGTTTTGTGGAAAAATTCAAGGAAACTTCCTTGGCGTTAATGAATAATTTTCTTAGATGTAAATATATGTTGTAAATAAACATTGATTCATGGTTTGTTGCTAAAAATGTTTTTAAATTCAAATTTCTGGATAATTAATGTTTTTCTCTGCTTGTAGAAAAATATAATTTTAAAATATTTGTATAAGAAATTAATCTAAAATTAGAAGTATAATTTATGTTGAATCTGTTCTGTCTTGGTTGTTCTCATTTTTCTTTTTAAATCATCTTTGTGATAAAAGAAAAGTGAAGAAAATTCTATTTTTATAGTTTCTCTCAATCAACCTGTATACATGGGACTGGGAGCTCTGCTTAATGACTAATGTCTAAATCAGCCAAAGATCTTTTATTAGGATTTGTTCAAATTTTTTCAGCTAAAAGCTCCTTAGAATTTATAACTACATGATTTTTTTTTTTTTTTTCTTTTTTCAACTGGACAATTTGAACTTCATAATATTAATTTTGTACTGGTTCTTTTTAAAACTATTCATTGCATTGAGACTTTTCTTTATTAGGAAATCTTTGAGAAAAAAAATCTTTAACTTAGAATATTCATCATTATAATGAATAGCTAAAATTTCAGAATAAGTTTTCTGTGTTGAGGTCACTAAGAACTAATTTTTAACAAAGACTACTATCAATTTTTATTAATACGACAAAATGTTGCTTTCTAGTGAATGGCTTTCGTTTTGTTTATTTAAAGAATAGCTAAGTCCTAAAAAAAGTGATGAAATAAAATATTCTCTTGTGGTTGTGTCCATCTTGAGCATATCAATTATGTTATATAATTGTGTATCCCTGTGGAGAAAAACAATCATTGTTTTATAATTTTGTATTGTACAGGGTTTTGTTGATGGCTGACACCTTGCATTTTTCTGTAGGAATTGGTAGAAATTTGTTTATGCCTAACATCAAATATTCTTTTCAAAATGTTCTTATGTGATTGTTTTTCTATATATTTTTTTCTTACCCCCTTTTAAAAACAAAAGGCTTGTATTGATTGGAACTCAGATTTACAAAAAATGAAGTTTGTATGAATTAGAAACCTGCGAGCAGTTGCCATGTTTGTCTTGCTTGATGATATGATGGAATCCACACATTGGTGAAAATACTCTTTCACTTGGATTCCAATTTTTCTAGCTCAGTGGCATATTTTATTTGAGCAGCAGCATGTTTTAATCAGTGTGTAAACACCAGTTTTATTTCGTTTTCTATTACTATGAATTTTGTTTGTAATTGAAGAAAAAAAAACCCAATACCAAGATAGCTGTAAGAGGACTGGTCATGCTTCCCCCTCCTCCTC
This sequence comes from Thysanoteuthis rhombus, assembly GCA_963457665.1. Lineage (NCBI taxonomy): Eukaryota > Metazoa > Mollusca > Cephalopoda > Oegopsida > Thysanoteuthidae > Thysanoteuthis > Thysanoteuthis major. Next base: position 67,747,623 of record OY735198.1, on the reverse strand, counting down.
ATATCATGTTTTATTTTTAAAAGATATGAGCAAGCTATAAAAATATTTAGTAATTATGAATGTTATGGATAGATTTGCTTTAAAAAATTATGATCTTCGTTTTAAAATTGGTGATTATACACTTTAGAAACACTTTTTTTTTTATCATAGTAATGTAGTTAATTTTCATGTGTGTAAATTTTTGAAAGAAATTTATATTAAACATTAGCAGAAGTACTCAGTATATGCATCTGCTCATAATATTTTTTTTTCTTTTTTTTTTATCTCTCAGTGTCTGATCCAGTGCTTCAAGGGCAAGTTTGTGGGTTATTGTGTATTATCCCACACAAACAACTCTATAAAAGTAATAATGTTAACCCTTTAGGCACAGACATTTTGTTGTTATAAATTGAGGAAATGAATATTTTTTTTGTTTAAAATGTGCAAGTATATGCAGTGTATCTTATGTTATGCAATCACGTTCAGTCAGAAGAAGTTACCCTGGCCTTGAAGAGATGTACCCCTATGCCAAATTTTAGCTTCGTAGGTGGTGCAAAACTATGGCCTATAATTTAGAACATGTATATATACGTGTGTGTGTGTGTGTTCTCTATTTTCTTTTAAGATTGAGCAACAATTAATAAATAAATTTAATTTTTTATTATCAAAAACACATTGTGAATGTCTCTTTCCTCGAGTTCATCAGATGAAAAATATTAATTATTTGATATACTTTTTTTTCTTACGCTATTCTTATCTAACTAGTGATTTCTCTAATTGAATTTTGATCATTTTTAGTTGTTTAGAGTATTTCTTTATTTTTTACTTGCAGTGCAATTTAACCTAAATCTTTGCCAAGTTTTCATTCCACTTTCTTATTGAAATTTACAGTTTATTATTTTGCCTTATGATTCGATAAAATCAGATTTTTTTTTTTCCCAATTTCTTATTAAAAAAAAAAAAACCCAAATGTATTGCACTCAAAATCTTACTCTGAATGCTTTCCCTTCTTGCAACTGATACATTTTCAACAGCTTTTTTTGATTGCATGTACTTAATCCTCAATTTATGAAGGTTTATTTTTGTATACATGAGTATATGCATGTTCCAAAATGACTCCAAGGGAAACTTCAATTTATATCTTGTGATAAAATATAAATTGAAATAAATCTTGCTAATATGAACTTACATATGGCGGTCCCTGGGGTTTTGTCTGAAGTAAAGAAAAAAAACTAAATTTGTGTGTTTTTCTCAATGAAGCAAAGACTCTGAAATGAATCGGTTCTTGTTTTTATTCACACTTTAATAACTTGATAAGTTTTTGATAAGCTCTGGATCTTTCTCTTGACACGAGTACATTTACTCTCACTACATTTCTTGCACTAATCTGGTACCTTTTCAGGAAACTGAATTTTTATACAAATTTTTTACATTGACTTTATAAAATTGTTGGCCATCAATTTCTTTACTGTGGTACTTTGTACATTATGCTCAAGTAATTTTAAAACAATCACTTGACCGAAAATTCATCCATTAAAAAATGTACTGAACACTATATACATTCTAGAGGATTGAATAATTTTGCTTGACAAATGAAAAGATTCAAATGATTAATTATGCTTTATATTAGATTTTAATGAGTTTCGATTGCCATACTTAGGTCATATTATTGATAATTTGAATTTTTAAGTAAGGTTTTGTTTCTGTCACTTAGTAGGGAATCCAAATATCTTAGTAATTCAAATTTTTCATTCTTATCTATAAATCCTTTGAAAAACTCAATATTAACTATTACTGATTTCACCTAATAAAAATTACTTTGTCTGCTTAGATAAATAGGCATCTTTTGAAATTAACTGAATTCAATTTGAGAAGGAAATTTCCTTGCTGGAATTATAAATATCATATTACTTTATTACCTTGTTCATAATGGTACTCCATTTGTTTTGTAGTTACTCTTATCCAACCATGGAACAACTTGCTGATGCTGTTCATCATGTTGTTGATCACTACAAGTAAGTACAATGGTGACTCACTTAGATTCTATTCATTTTTCTTTTCTCACTTTTTTTCTTGATGGAAAGGTAACGCTACTTATTATAAAGATTGGAGGAATCTTATAATTCTGAATAAATCATATATCAGTGGTAAATACTGATCTCTCTTCCTAACTGTTTTTGTATACTTTCAGTGAATACTCTGATTTGTGATGTTTTTATGGTGTCATTTTAGATAATCTTTTCCAGATGTCACTATCTTTCATAAACATTGAAAAATTACAGAAAAAATATTTTGCTATGGATCCCATTAAAATGGTTTTCATTTTTTTTGACCAGCTTCTCTTTTAATCTAATTCAACATTCTTGTGAGGAAATAGTTGTGAAAAGTTTCTGGGTATTTTATTAGTTGCGACTTAACCACTGGTATTCAGATGTTTCAAACTGTGAAGTAAATGTTGGATGCCTGTCATAGAACATCTTGAAATCACTTTTCCTTTGGCCTGTCTCTATAACTCATCACTATGTTTGTTTGAAAAAGATTTAATACATTTAAATTTTTACTTATTTTCTTCTTTAAATTGGTAGAAAAATACATTACACTTATAAAAATGATTGGAGTAGACATTATCTTTTTTATTGATATAAGTGCAATTTTTAATCTTTACTATCAATTTTAATACTGTGTTGTGTCTTTTTCATGTTGATTTAACTGAATTTAATCAAGTTTCAGAAATGCATTAATATATTTCTTCGGCATATGGGTTTTTCATTCACATATTGCTGAAAACCCATTTGTTTGATTGATATTGTGATAATTATAAAGTTAATGAATAGTTATGATTTAATGTAATTTTTGAATGAGGAATTCTGTTGAGATTGAAGTGTTCATTCATGCACAAAAAATGCAAACTTTCAAATACTATAGAAACTGATTGTGCCAAAAATATGATTTCAAGGTGCAGTGCATATAGATTCTAGAAGACATTAGTGGAATTACTGAAATAGTTTAAGAAACTTGTCATATACAATATACTTTATTTGTCTATCCATCCTTGAGAAGTTGATAAAAAAAGAATTTATCAAAAACTTCAAAAATACTTTCAATTAGAACTTTGAATGATTTTTCAAACTTGATAAGTTTATAATCTTCCTCTTGTTAAATAGTAAGATGCATATTGGTATTGAGAACCATCACTAACATATTGAATTCTTACTGGTTTAGTCTGTAAATCTGAACTTGTTATGATTTCCTTTTTCAGCTTGCGAAGAGTCATTGGATTTGGTGTTGGCACTGGAGCAAACATCTTGGTCAGATACAGTGTAAGTATAAATTCCATCTTTTCTAACCTTGCTATAAAGTAACTTTACCATTAATAATTTAAACATCACTATGGTGACAGTTTTTCATAATGCTTAATTGAATACTGCATATATTTGAGATGCAAGTGCCAATTTTGATGTTTTACCAACAGTAAAATCCTCCCCGAAAAGCCAACCCATTTTTTAAGTGTAAGTTTTTAATCTAAGAAAGTATATGCTTATTAATCCATGGTTACAATAATTTCCGCATACAAATCCACTTTCTTCACCTTCAATATCCAAATGTATATGAGTTATTTCCTTGCCCAATTCACATGTAATCAAGGAAAGTTTATGCAGTTATTGATTATGTATAATTCTGTAAAAACTTGAATTGCTTTCATGATTATATTACATCATTGATCTTTTCTATATTTAGAAAAGTAAGAAAATTTCATCAATCAATCTTTATATAGTCCCAAAGTATTCATGGTCATTTGCCATGCTAGTCATTTTTAACTTCATCTGTGTTATATCAATGTGTTATCTTGTATCTATTTTATTATTTGATTTTAAAATCACTTTGATAATATAAACTATCTTGTATAGAACATAAGCCTTAGATTACTTTTGTCTCGGCCATTATACTTCCTAGACCTTTTACAGTTTGATTATTATTTTCTGGTCAACGGAAAAATTTAATAGAAATAATTTTGTAGATTTCTTGCCTCCCAAAACTAAATTAGTTTTTAAAAAACAATCACTTATAAACTTCTATCTTAAGAAAAATCATTAGCAGTAATGAAATCACCCCTCTACACAGGCACACACACACTTTCTACAAACAGCACAGTTAAATTTTAATTTTTTTTTTGCTCAATCAATTGGTTCTAAAACCAATTTCGAAACTAAGAAATATCCAAATCAAAAATATGAACTAATATTCTTGTATTGAAATTTGCTTGTAAAATCTGATTTTTAAAAAAATTTTCTTTTAAACTTAGTTGTGCCATCCCAGCTATGTTGATTCTCTTGTGCTGATTAACCCAACTTGCGATGCCCCTGGATGGATGGAATGGAGCTATCAAAAAGTATGTAACTTTATTTTCTCTTATAATTATAGAAATTTATAAAAATCCCATGTGAATCAGAATACATTCTGCATTTTTCAGATTTGTATCAGTCAACTACCACAAAATGAATTAGTAGTCAGTAAATATCATTCATTTGCCAAAGTTCATCTGATGATCTTTTAAATCCTTTAAAACTTTGTCAGGATTTCAACAAAAGAGAAATAATATACATGACCTGTATGAATTCTGATGTAATTCAGAATTTTATAAGAATTATCAAAAGTACATTCAAAACTTACAAAATCATAATTTCATAAAATCATTTTTATATTTATGCTTTCTAAAAAAAAAAACCCTTGATCCAAAATAGCAACAGAAAAAGTGAATATCATTTATTCTGTATGTTTTTTATTATTTTCATTTTCAGTTGAATATGTGGTACCTATTCAGTGGTCAGATGACAAACTTTACCGAAGAGTATCTATTGTGGCACTGGTTTGGTAAGGTAAGTAGATAAGAATTCTTCATTAAATCTCCAGTTTTGCTCTATGATCTTTTATTTTAGTAATCTATTCATACTCATGCAGTTTTATATGCAATTATTTTTATGTATTTTCTCATTTTTTTTAACCTTTTAAATGTGTTTATTTTCTTTAGAAAACCCGATGGGAAAATCATGACTTGGTTAATGTCTACAAGGAATGTATTAAAACTGTTAACCCACAGAATTTAGCATTGTTCATAGAATCATATTTGCGGTAAGTTGAGTGTATTATTTTTTGATAATTTTACTTAGATCGAGTTCAGTGTTTTCCCAACATTTACTCACGCTCACACATATATATATATGTGAGTACATCAATAAGTCTGTAGCCTTATGATGATGAAAAAAAAACATTTATTTTACACAACAAATAACCATTTTCCAATGTTATCTCCTTCCTTGTCAATGTACTTAATTTAGTGGTGAATATTAATCGTATAAATCAAACACTGTATAGTGAAATTTCAAGATCAAAATTCATTTATGACTGTCAGGCTGTAAACAATTGATGCCCTTCAACTACATAGTTGATTAATGATTAAAACATTGGTCTATTTTTTTTATTATCTTCCTGACAGTATTATAATGTACCTAATGTTGTCTATTCATTTGTAAAATCTTCATGGTTAACAGATTTCTTCTATTTCTCTCTAATTGGTTGCATTACGTTACTATGAGAATTTATATTTTAAAACTTAGTAAGTGATTTATTGCCATTAAATAGGAGTCAGTTCATCAAATCATATTTCAAATTTTAAAAAAAAATAACTTATTATATCATAAACTGAAGAAGAAAGTGATGATGGCTAAAAAAGGTGAGAGGAAGAAAGAGTTGGAGGGAAATTTTGTAGCCATTGTTGTCAAGATTGCCTTTCTGCTTTTTTTTTTTTTTTTTTTTGCATATGAAGAAGCAGCTTTTAGTTTTCAAGGGACAAAAAAAATTTAGAAAATTATCAGTTTGAGTTAGTATGAAATGCTTTGTCAGTCATAGTATTATTCAAATTCTATATCCAGTCATAAAGTATGATAGAAATTACTCTGGCATTATTAGTGAGTTCATGAACAGAATTCTCACCTGTCGGAGAAATGTCAAGGAAAAAATTAACTTCTCAAAATTCACAATTTTACAAATTGTTGTGGAGTTTTGAGATTTCCAAATTTGTTCAAAATGTCAGGGAATTAATATTCTTATCCTTGTGGATTTTATCACTACTTTAGTTGATAGATTCTTCATCCTTCCTCACTTGCATAATATATCAAGAAGGTGTGGATTCCTATTATCAATAATTTTAGATCTGAGATTATTGCTGACAGCATCCACCCCCCTTCCCCCTGTATTAGTTAGCCTTATGGAAATCTGGCTTCATGTACACTCGCAAGATATTAGAAATACTATTTCTTTAATTTTTTTTTCAAGAAAATATATTAAATCTATATTCACATTGAAATTTTCGCCATATTTGAGCAATTTTGATCTTGCTTAAAATGTCCTATTTTGTTTGAGTTTTATTTTTCTATTATCATTGCAATGAAAATAAATGAATAATTGAAAGACATAATTTTGTTTTCATGTTTGAAATTTAGACGAAATGATCTCGGGCTCATTCGAGAATTGGATAACATTCGAAGAAATACAGTAAAAAATGTGAAGTAAGTATTGTTGACGTTTAATTTGGAAAAAAACTTGAAAGTTTATATTTTCAAGATTATTAGTTTTAGTTATATTTAGAAAGACAAGTATTATCGGATTATTGCACTTTATTTGAGCCATTAAAGTTACCTTCTAAACTTTATTTGAAAATTTTCTTATCCACTTTGTTTTGCCTATTTTAATTTACTAATCTTTTCTTTCATTTATTTTGAACTTGATTAAAAAAAGCAGTGATACATGTTTTTGTGAATATCACTTCTGATAATTTTATAACTAACAAAAAATCGCACTTTTTGGGTAAGCCAATTTTGACTAAGATTAACGTTATGATCCTTGATAAAAAGAAATTATCATGAATTTATTTTAGATCCCAATTTTATTAGTTTAGTTCAATTTTATAAAAGAAAAATATTTTGTATACCTTCTACACAATCTAATCTGTATGACACTTTACTCTGTCTTTTTCTTCTTTTTCTCTTTTCTTTCTCCCCACTCTCCGTTTTTTCTTGAACCAAGATTGAAAACCTCATGATTTGCTTCATATTTTATTCAGATGCCGCACTATGCTCTTAGTTGGTGATGACTCCCCTCATCTAGAGGATGTTGTTAATATGAATGGCAGAATGGATCCACAAGAAACAGACTTCGTGAAGGTACAATTGCTTTTGCACTTTATCTCAGTACAAAACTTGAATGTCATTTGAGTAAATTTCGTTATAGATTTATATGCAACTATACTGTTGTCATAAAATCTCCTAATCAGCCTGAATAAAAAAAAAACAAAACACACTCATTTTTTTTAAATTTCACTTTTTAGATTTGATATTTCAGTTTATTGATTTGAAAGAAAATTATATTTAACTTGAATCCATATAATTTTCAACTGAATTTATACATAATCTGATTATTTTCTTTTGATCTTTGATTTTTCTCCATTATATACATATATATAGTCTAGAGAATTCTCAAAGATGTCTCTAAAACTTTATTATGCACATTTTGAATTTTCTATTGATATATCTGCTCTTTGGCCTGGCCTTCCCTTAATTTGATTGAATTTCACTGAATTTTTTTTTTTCTCCCTCCCTCTCTTTCTAGATTGCTGATTGCGGTGGAATGCCTCTTGAGGAGCAACCAGCCAAAGTGTGCGAGGCTTTCCGGTACTTCCTTCAAGGAATGGGCTATAGTAAGTACTTCAAACATGTTCCCATTCTGACTTTTAGTTGATTTCATGTCATGTATAAACGACAAAACGTACTTTCTCTCTTTCATACAAAGCATGGGAAGGCAAAACTTAAATCTAACTGGGCATTCATTTTAAAAATAATTCACCTATGTGTAGATTTTTTGTTTAATTTTTACATTTCTGCAGTGCAAAAATGCTCTGCTTAGTTGAAAATCTCATTCAAATGCTTACATTATTGAAAGGATGAGCTAATTTCCTCTCTGCTTTTCAGTGGCTGCTTCATTACTGAAAGAGAATATTAGAATTGATGTATCATTGCAAATTTCAGTAGCTTTTTTTCTCTTGATCTGTGGATGATATTGATGTTGATGTATGCAAAATATTTGGCTATTCATCTCTTGTACAGATTTTAAAATATTCACTTCAGAACATGTACAGTGATTAGATCCAACCCACCATCAAAGATGCTGAGGATAAATTTAATGTTAATATTGATTTAAAAGGGGTCAATTTTTCTGAATTGACTGGAAACACTAGGAAGAGAGTAGCACATTGCATTTGTTTATAAGAACAGAGGGAATAATTTTTCATTCTTATTTTAGTTTTCAATTTTGATTGATAGATATTTTGTTAGTTTGACGTGTGTGTGTGTGTATATATATATATATATATATATATATATATATATATATATATATATTAGGTATGTGCCATAAGTAATTATTCTGGTTAGGTAGTCAGTCAAACTTTATAAAGTAAGTTAATTATAATACAAATGCCTTTACATGCCATAAATCCACTATATGTTTTGATAAATTATAAAGTTGGTGAACAAAGTGGTACTTTAGTTTATATTACAGTTAAAAATATTTCAGGTTTAGGGCATTAATTTACCATCATAAGAATGATTTGGGGGGAAAAAATTAGATTGATTTAAATTCTTCAGGAATTTATCTTTTCTGATATAAACACCATTCAGTTCCTTCTGATATTTTTCAAGATGTCATAAAATCAAATATGGCTGGGATTCATACATACAAAAAAAATAAAGAAAATGAACCTTTTTTACAAAATAACCAATCATTCCATATTCAGATTCAGCAATCAAACAGAAGTTTCATTGAATTTCATTAAATAATTGAATTTTTGTACATTCTTAAAATGTGAGTGTGTATTTGGCACTGAAAATTTTCCTTTTGAATTTTTCAAGTTTTCTTATTTTTTCTCTTGAACATGTAAACACAAATTTGAAAAATAAATACCATATTTACTCGTGTATAATGCAAGAAATTCAATGTAGGAATCAGGGTCAAAATTGGGTGATAGATTTATACCCGAGTGTAAAATAAAATGATAACGTATACACATATAATACTGATTTTTAGCTACAAAATTATACTTGAAATCGCATTGTACTAGAGTAACTGTGGTAATACTTGTTTTCTATATAATGGAAGAAAATTTTTATATCATTTTCAGGGTTAAATTTTGAAATAAAATAGAAATTAGCTAGAACAACACTTGCAGACGACGAAACAGACGCATCTACTCCCCACTCCTCTATTGCGACCGCACTATGACTGACTGTAACAGAGTATCTCTGATGTCTGTTTCACCTAGTAAAGACAGGATTCCCACTGCCTTTTTTCTCAGCTTTTATCTCTGGCTTGTAGCATTGTCCACTGCACGTGGGCAACTGACATTACATGTATTTCATGCTGTATTTGATGGGACAGGAGAATTATGCTCATGATGGAAATAATATTACCTTTGTCCCAGGTTAGATGTTATATTTAGTCTATAGATACTCTGTAGATGTAATGCCAATGGGACAGTGGTAACCGTTTACCGAATTATACATTGAATCAAGTTACAAATCTACTAACGAATGAATTGGAAATCTTTCACTTTTTAGATTTGATAATTAATCTATGATTTTTACTCAGGATAGGCAGTGCCTACCTTGCCTACTTGGATGGCCCATCCCTGACATGTGCCTGATTGCTGTAATCTACTACTTAATTTCATTAGATTAAAAGCATTTTAAAGGTGGAAAATATCAACTGTAGCACAGAATAAAATAGAATAGAAGGAAATTCTTTTTTCATATTTAGCATTTTCAAAAACAGTGCTTTTCATCTTCTGAGAACTCAAAATGAGGCACGTTTGAAAGAATTACAAAAGAATATATAGATAAAAGGAGACAGTCTAAAAAATTTATTCAAAAGTTGAATCATGAGAGTGCAAAAGTTACCACCAGTTATAATCTCACTAACCTATGAAGCCTTTATACTATATGCTCAAGTTGTATTTTATCAATCCCAAAATAATTACAAGAAGCATGAGAATACTGTGAGCATCTTTTTAATCTTGCATTTTATTTGTAAATATATTTATCCCGACTTGTATATTATCTCATTCATTTGTTTCCAATTAGCTGTAGGTTTTTGTTATAAGATGAATTTTTTTTCCTGGCTTTAATACCTACTGCATTATATGCTTTGCCTTAAGTGCACACATTGCTTAATGGTAACATTATGCATGTGTAGTGATGCCTGGTCTCAATTATTAACTGTTTAAAAGAAGAAAAAATATGCAGTAAATCCCCATTGAGATATGCATTTATTTATTTATTCCTTTTCATGTATTGCTACCTTTATTTTCCTACCCAAGAACTGATGCTGAAAGTAAACCATTGATATTTCTGTAAGGAGTCTTGTATTTTACTGGTTTTAATGCTTCTTTTGTTTTCATGTTCGGTTCATTTATATCAGTTGTATTTTGTAGCCAAATAAAGCTGTATTTTGATTTCATGTGTTGTCATGTTATATAGCTAAAATTGTATTTGCATTGTTCTAAATTGTCTTAAATTGTCTTAAGATGTTGTTTCCATCTAAGGAAATCTTCTCACCACTAAATTGGCAATAACTATCTTGGCTGTAAAACCCACAATTTCTAAAGCAAAACAACTTAATTTTTACATGATTTTCTGTAAAATGGTCAAGTCTTGATATTTTCACTTTTTAAGTAAAAATATGATTTCAGTGTATGAAAAAGAAATTATTTTTACTTTTTACCATCTTAGAAATATTTCATTGTTATTACTTTATGGCTAGATATAAAGGCAGATTAATTCTTCCATGAGAAGGCAAGGAGAAAAATGATTGTATGTGTGCCAGGATAAAGTATGTTTCATACTCATTCCTGAAGCACATCAGTTGTTTTTTTTTTTTTCATTTTTTATTTTTCTTCAGAATAAAATTATCTAATGAAAATGACTGAATAAATTTCAATCAGTCAACTTCTTGCCTGCTTGAGGGAGTATCAACCTGCCCTTAGATCTATCCATAAAGTGATTACAACAAGAAGATATTTTTGATATGATGAAAAGTAAAGAATTATTTCATTTTCCTATACTGATGTGATATCCTTACCTAAAAAGTGTAAATGTTAAGATATAACTATTTTACTGAAATCCATTTATAGATAAAATTGAAAAGATGAAGCATTGTATGGTGAATTGCAAACAAATTATTCACTATTACCTGGTATCATTCATTGCATGGATACAAACCACTAATATTGCGTCTGATTTCTCTATATTTTCCTGCTGCTAAAACTTATTTCATAATTTGAGCTTAACCCCCACTCCATTCAATAAAATATTATCCATTTGCATTGAAAGGTCTTTTAGATACTATAAGTCTTTGTACCTTTTATTTTTTTAAAATTTATATAAATGAATTTGGTTGCTCCTACTCCCAACAGCAGTTTGTCATTAGATGATTTTGACACTTGCTGGCAGGTCAAGTGTTAATAATGATAATAATAATAATAATGATAATAATAATAAAAAAAAGGTCAGTAATTAGATGCTACCCAGAAGGTTAGGGGATTTGAACAACACACACCTACTGAATGTAGTACAAACTGCTACCCTTATTGAACCAGCACACTGGCTCACAAGGTGACTTAGAGGGAGATGGTGGAAGCTTGGAAACTGTTAGGGTAAGTAATTTATTTTGTTTATAGATGGTGAAATTCCCTGAACTTTTGGGTAGCAACTTGTATATTGCAATACAATAATACCTTTTATTGTAGCTGTTCAACTGTTCTTGTAATGTAGAGATATAGATGCATTGAAAGCGAAATGACTACAAGAATAAAAAACTGACTCCTTGGGTGAAACTCTAATACATTGTGGAAACAGATACAAAAAGATTGATGCAAAATTTAAAAAAAAAAGTGTGCTCATGATTTTTCATCAAAGTTATAAAGGATATTTGTGTTAAGAGTAATAGATCTTTCTTTTTTTTTTTTTGATATATCTTTTTGATTTTTTTTTTTATATTACAATTGTTTGAATGTTTTGTAAATTTAAATTTAAAAAGTCTTCTGCGAATATTTTTTTGCTAATTGTGTCTTAAATACATAACTCTGCTGTAGATAAGCAGAATTTCTAAACTTGACTTCATTATAATCAGGGGACATTCGAATATCTTTTTGAATAAAATCAAACTGAAAATAAGAATTGTACCAGGAATATTTGCAACATTGATTCCTGAAATCTAATGAATTTATCTGCATGACATATAATTGGGTGGAGGAGAAGACCTAAATTTCAACCTTTTAATTGTGAAATTGCCACTTGGAAATGTTAAGCAAACAATTTTGAAAAAACTATATTTGCTTGTTTTCTTTATAAATCTAACCTGAATCTGTCCTGGTGAGAAGTTTGTCCTTTCGATGCTAACTCTGTCTTCCAAGCAATCTGTCTGGGGAAATTGGCTTCTACTCCTCTCAGTGGTTGTTTGGATGAGTAGACAATCCTAGATAATTATTTGATGTGTATTCCTCATCTGACACTGTGCTTTCTTCGACTGTGGACTGTAATGAATGCTACTGCTCATGTTATATTCTTCCCTATGTTCCTTCCTCAGGCATTTTTTGTGCTGAAGGAAAAGGCTGCCACAGTTGCCAGGTACTAGTAATGGCTCACTGCATGTTTCTGCTGCTGCTGCTGCTATTGCAACATCATCTTTATTATTATCATCATCATCATCATCTTCTTCACTCAGCTTAATCAGTTAGTTTGACCAGGAAAGCTTGCCCTAAGGATAGATATTAGTCGACCCTATCTAATCCTATGTATCTTTCACTAATGTTCTCTATCATTTAACCTACTTATTCTCATTGCTTACACTTTTACTAACACATTTCTTATTCTCTTGTTCAATTCTGACCATGTTGATTGATCTTTTATAGAGCAGAATCAAATTGATTTTATAGTGCAGTGTCAAATTAATAGTTTATTCACACTTATCCACACAATATTTGTCCTTTGAATTTCAAGTGATAAACAATTGCATGAATACCAATGTTGGCTTCTCTGAGCATTACAACTTATCAAATTGAAATTCCAATTGTCAGTTACAGAACATGAGAGGGAAAGGATGTTTTAGTTTTATTCCCAAATAGAATTATTTCACTATTATTTGAAGAAAGAAAAATACAAGTAATTTCTCTCTAACTTCCATACCTTCAGGAAACTAGCCACAAATATTTAACCTTGAAATTCATTAAGAAAAATATGTATCCCTTGACTTTATTGGTGACAGCAAAGCTTTTAGCTAATGGAAAATGTTTTTTTGTGAAAATATTGTAAAGAGAAACTTGTAATTTCTTGGATGATAAATAAAATTTTGACCAATAAACGGGCATCCCAACTGACTACAATTTATTCTAAGGCATGGCAGTTGTGAAAGTTGAATCAGCAAAAGAAAAACAAAAAAACATAGTTCAATTATGATTAATACTATTGTTCCTCATTGAAATTGATATCAATATTGCATTTCTTGACGACTTAGAATTATTATGTGTCAGTATCTGCATAATTTTCCCTCCTAGTGTCCAAAATTTTTCAGAATGTTTCATTCGATAAATCCAAAAATCTGCAGTTTTTAGATGATTTTACATGCGCTGAGCAAAGAAGCCCTGTTTTGCACTGTGTTCATCCCTGGATCTGAAAGCAATTTTTTCACCACTGTGCAATTTTTGAAATAAATTTTCACCATATTTTGATGTGCCTGTCACTATTTTGAATGTTATGATTGAGTCTCCCCTTGCTTTTCTCTCCAAAAGCATAATGAGACCTGATTTTAAAAAAAAAAAAAAAGTCCGTTTTCATAAGTCATTAAAACAATACCATCGATCATTCTCGTAAACTGACTTTGAATGTCTTTCAATAGCTAATATTAAACCCCAGCTACCATGAGTTGGCAAGAATGACCACAGTTGAATGTAATTCCTCAAATTTTAGTCTAACCATGATTTTGTATATGTTTATCATAACGTGTGGCTCTTGTGAGATAAATGATCCAGTTACCTATACAATACATGAATTTGCTTCAGCAATTAAGGAAAAGTCGGGGTTTTTCTGTGGATTCCCTTGAAAATGCTTTACATTATTTCTTTTGATTTAAAGAAAAGGAATTTTTTTATAGAGAACTTATAGAATTAAAATGGGGTTTTATTGTGATTCTAAATTACGATTCATCCATTATATACCAAAATATTGTAATGGTTACCTTAATTTAGTGGTATGTTTAAAAACTTAGCTGATTAACTGCCCTAACAGGTGGGATTAATTGCTGTAAAAAAAAAAAAAAAAGAAAAAAAAGATAGATAAATGACAATCAGATAGTGTTTAATTTAATTTGTTCTTAAAAATGTTTGTGAATTTTATAGGCTTTTTTATATCTTGGAAAAATATTAAATGTACGTACTGCTGAACAGAAAATAAGGTCAGTCTTCCTTTTACTCTCAGACCCTTCTAATGAATGATATCAGAGTACCCACTGACCGCAAGGTATCTTGTTTTTAGTCTTACTCTCCCCTCCCCTCTATGAATGATATGAAGTCAGCAGTGGCTCTGCGATTAAGCAGTTTTTAGCAGTACACAGCAGATTTAGCTAAAAAAAGCCAGTTCAAAAAACTGTCCATTTAACATGAGTTTACCTTGTAAACCTCTCCTATTTGGAACTATCTTCAAAAACTAATTTGTTGAAAACCTGTTTCTTTCCCTCTCTATATATAATGTTTTTTGTGAATGACCCGAAAATATGAACAATGAGACAAGTCTTTTACCTGACAGCTTGGAGTAAATGGCCTTAATGGCGTATTGTTTTACCAAAAACAAATAAGCCATTTTTAAGTGGCAAAGACAAAATCTAAACTTATTTTTCTTTTACCCTTTTAAGACTAACCTATTAAGGTGCTTAATATGGGACATATATATCCTAGCAGTCCTAGAAATATTAGGATATATATATGTCCTAAGAGTCTTGAAAGGGTTAAGCTGAAAAAATTCAATTGGATTTTAATTTATACTTCAACTAGGACTGATTTGACATGTATCTGATGTTTCTTTCTACGTTGGGTTCACTCACATACATATATGTGTGTGTGTGTGTGTGTGTATTTTTTTTTTTTTTTCGAAATTCTTTAGTAAATGACCTAAAAATATGAACGAGACTTTTACCTGATGATATTAAGTAAATAGCCTTAATAGCATATTATTTTAAAGATTATCCTACCTATAAGCAGCTTTTTGAATTCCTCACATCTTTTCTGCCAAAAATTAGTATTAAAAAAATTCTAATACTTTTGATTTGATGTTGTTACTTCAGGTGATGTTTGTTTTTCTGTTGGTTTTAACTGCTATCATCATGAATATAAATAGCTATTGGTATGACTACTATGTTTCTCTTCACATCATTTTTAAGTACACTAGCCTATGTAGCAGTGATTGCTGTCACTGACTGACAATCTGAAAAATCGACATAGCAAATGCCTCATACCATTTCCATGAAGCATTCCCTCCCACAATGAATCTGATGTGGCTCAAGTGACATTTCATTATGTCATCGGAACATGGAATTCTATTTTACTACATCAGAAGACAAATATGCATCAATTGCATGAATGAAATTCTTTTTTACCACAATATTAGCTGTAAATGAAAATGCTTTCAGAGGAAAGGGGCTTTTAAAGATGAAAGCCTTGAAAGGAATGGGCTTTTAAAGGCATGAAAGATTAAACTAGTGCATTTATGATCCGTCTATCAGGCTAGTTTTATTATCTACCAATACCCAACCCAGCCAACTTCTTTCAGGATAAAAATTGGAAATCAACATCTCAAAGAAAAACTAATGTTGTCTTTTTCATATGCAAAACTAAAATGACAACCAATGGAAAATATTGACCTCCAAATTATTTCATAAGAATTAAAATACTTTGTTTTTTTGAAAATTCTTCAGTATGTTGTCTTGAGAATTAATGCCAAGAGAAAGGCAATAATTTGTAGATTGCAAAGTACCAAAAATAATTGCAAGGCATGTTTTGAATTTTTCTAATATTTACATTCAATAGCTAACATCATGTTTTATTTCAGAAAAATTCATTGGTTATCCATATTCGCATTGTTGGATGAATGATAATCCACATCTATACACTGGTCATTTCCATATTTGAAAAAATGTTTGTATTTGGCCTGTAATTCTTGCAGATATTTGTTGCTACAATTCTTAGGCAAATTCTTCCCGGATATTGCTCATTTCTTTACGTCAGATGTTGCTCTAATTTTATGCCAATTCTTCTACTTTTTACTAATCCCTTTTCTGGTTGTTTGGGTGTTTTAATACAAAACTGATTCACAAATAGTGTTTTGTTTGATTCTCTTTCATTTTAAAGTAGTCACACTTCCAGAGAGATGTTCTCCAAACTTGTTGAGACTCGTGGCACACATACATCCCAAGGTCTCCATGACTTCTGGGATATATATGTCCTGTAGATCTCTTTTTAGAAGTCAGACATTTTAATTCAGGCATTAAGCACCTTAATAGGTTAGCTTTGAAAGGGTTAATACATTAACATTGTAGCATTCGTTCATTCATCGATTTGTTTGCTTATTTCTTTTTTTAAACTATTTCAATTTTACAAAATTAAATATTTTAAAGGTTGTATTTTTATTCATTTAACAATTAAAGTCTGTTTTATTTTTAAGTTTACTCATTTGATAATTACAACTTGTAAACATTTTGATTTGATATTAAATGTAGTATAAAGTTTGTTTTTTTTTTTTTTTTTCAAATCAAATTCAAATAACCTTCCTCAAATACCTGCCCCTTTATGATAGGTAAACAATTTGATTTTTCCACTTGAAAGTCATTTTAGATGAAATTGTATTTTGAGAAAGATGTTTAAATTGCCTTTTTTCTTTTTAATTGAGACTCAGAATGTAAGTATGGTCCTGTTCCTAGCATCTTCTTGAAAATGAATGCCTAACAAATTTCATTTAAAGCGTTATAGCCTATTATGATGATACGTTTACACAAGTTCCATTTTCACTTAGATAAACTACGGTGGAGCATTCTAGTTTTTTGAGTTGAAAAAAAAAAAAAGTAAATAATAATGATTTAACAAATTATTTCCTAGAAATAGATTATCATTGGTTAATATCAGAACTGAACCACAATATAAATGGTTTTGCGTCTTGATTAATACAGACATGTAATTAGTTTGTCTGAGACAGTTCCTATGAAATTTGACTCTAACTTGCCAAGAAAACACATTGTCTTGTGAGTGTTGTTATAATGGTAAATAAATGATTTCTTGATCTGAGGTCTGAATATTAACTCAACTGAAAATAATTGATGCTTTAGATGAAATGCGTTGTGCTTTTTAGTTTAGGAATTCTCCTTGTTGATGTCTCTAGGGATCCATGACCAGTGCCCATTGTAGCATCTTTTTATCCTACACCTTCTCTTATCAACTGCAATGCACAATTGCACTGGAAAAATTCTAAATCATTATTGAATTTCATCCAATTAGTGTTTATTTGGGCTCTATAAAATCACATATCTTTGCTTCTACTCTATAAATGGTGGATTATTTTGGTTCATAAAAATTTCTAATCATTTGTTAGTGAATTGAAATAGTCAAGAGTCTTTAATTTTTTTCTTTCTTTTTTTTGTGCATCTTTTCTTTTGTAAATATTTTACTCTTCTTCACAGCTTTAAACATTTCTTGTTCCTTTCCGAATCTTTTTTCTTCAACGTGTATACACTTCTATTAGTTCCACTCCAAATAAAATTTTTGGCTTTTGAATCCTGCTAACTTTGATTTCAAATGTTGATGTTGTTAATTGAGGGTCATAATAATTGCTCCCTGAAACTTTTTTTTAATAGATTCTAGGAAAATGATTAAAGAAAGAAATATAGTTTATTTTTGTAGTTTTCAATGATCTGAAACTAAGAGAGTTGGCTCTTTGCTAATAAACCTTTCTCCTGATCATTTTTTTTAATCATAGAACTGATTTTCAATTTTTCTCAATAAATACATCTCTTGACTTATTAAAAAAGTTCAATAGGAATTCTCTCCTTATTTTAAATATTTGATAACTCTTTAATTCCTTTTCTATGCATTTTCCCTCTTTGCAAAACATGAATTTGCTCATCACACAAATTACCATTAATTATTCAAATGAATAAACACTTTGTTTTTGATATTTGATCAAATTTTTATTTTGAATTATTATTTTTAAAACAAAACGTTATTAGTTCAATAAATTCTGTAAGTCTGTCATAACCTCATTTTTGTGAAGCACCCTATGAGAATTAAATTCACTATGTATGGCTTCTGAGACCAGGATGCTAATCTACATAATCACTAGTGCTACTTTTGTTAACCATTATTAATTTTTGACTAGTGTTTCTTTCATCTTAATTTTAGTTCCATTCCATCGCAACTGCTCAGAATGTCAGTCTACAGTCATTAGTAGACAACATGGATCAGGATTAAAGGATGAGCTTTTGGTGAGACTTGAACTCACATCCCTTTTGCCTCCGGAAAATACCAGCTGCTCTGTTGTTTGAGCTATCAGAACCCTATGACTGGCAAATCCAACCATATATATTCACCCTACATTTTCCTCCCTAAACACTCTGCGCTATATTTGTTGTTTTTTTTACCTACACTATTAGTAGTATTAGTGATAGTAATACTGTATCTAATTTTCCGTTAGAAGAAAGATTGTCGACCATTTTCGATTTTCTTTCATCTTAATTTAGTTACTCTCTTCAACTTTGATTTATCTTATTTACTGATCAATTTTAGCAGAAAGCAAATATTTTCAGTTGAAGATGGGAGATTTCTGGATAAATTCATCTTGTATGGAGAGGAAATGTAGAAATAGGGGTGGAAAAATTGAGGAATTGGAGGAAAATTAAAGAAGTTAGAAAAGCCGAAATCGAATGAAAAAAAAAATACTTCGTGAAAATTCTAAAATATTAAAGTTTACTGATATGAATCAGAAATAGGAGGATTTATCAAAATGTTTCCTCGATATATTCATAAGATGGTCTGACATGACCAACAAATTCTTTGAATAAATTTTGTTATGAATAGATATGCAGGATTCTGATGCAATTTTGTATTTGGCTGTGTTTGCAAAGAACACTCTCTGCATACTCATTTGCTTCAATGTATGTAAGTGAAATCTGTTGAATAAGAGGCTGTTGTGTATTCCTCTTTCATGATAGTTTTATTATCTTTCTTGAATCTGCCTTGAATTCCAATTGGAAAATCTCTGCTGTGCACCTGATCAAAGTGTCTGGCTCTCACCTTCACTCGAGCTTTTTTCTTTTTAGAGACATATATCTGTGTTCAAAGGGGGAAAAAACAAACAAAAACCTTTGCTTTTGTCTCCTTTTAGTGTTATCTTTCTATTACAGTTTCTGGGTTTGTGCATGCTTTTTTTTATATAATGACTCATCAACAATGAATCGTTCTTTCTCCGTTTATTGTATACTTTACCTACAGTGCTCTCCCCGCCCCAAAACCTCCCCTCACAAATTTCTCCATGTCAATTTAATTACAACACTTTCATTCCTACCAGTTTGAATTGTACCCAAATGCTATTAATGAATTTTTATTGTTAAAAAAATGTCCATGCATATCTTTTCAAGCAGTAAAATACCCAGTCAGTTATCGAATTGATCTTTATTGGAAGGAGGAAGACTCTATTTTGACTATTATCAAGCATTATACAAGTTCTGTTTCTTCTGTTCTGATTTGGTTTATTTAAAAAAATACTTTTTGTAATTGATTTTTGTAAGTTTTCATTTTTTGATCAAAATCAATACTGCTAAATTTCTCTTATTTCATAGACTTTAAATACAAACTTTCATTTGTTGTTTTATTTACTCTTGAGTCTATCTTATTTTGATTATGCTTCTGTTAAACTTGAATGCAAGCTAAAACAAGTTTTCATATCCATTAATTATGTACTTATGAAATAAAAGCCCCGAAAAGTTGATATCTTAACCATTTTATAGTTGATTTTGAAATTTTTTTAGAAATGCTCTTCTGTTCTTGCATTGTTTTACTGTTTTTTTTATTTCATTGTTTTTGTTTTTGTTTGTTTGTTTGTAAGTCCTCTGTTCATTATGCGTCCTCTTCTTTTTCAGTCCCTGCATTGATACCTTCTCGCAGCGTGTCGACTTGCAGTGACTTTAGCCTTGCAAGCACCAGAAGTCCTACCACTGAGGAAGATGGGGCAGAATGTTAGACCAACACCCACCATCATTGGGCAACATGGATTCCTTGTCAGTCACATCACTTTGGATTCGGATGCTCACAATACTTCCTCTTCATAACGACTAACAAAATTACAAACAAGTTATATAAAAACCAGGTTTTTATGGCAAAATATTCATTACATTTCTTCAGCTAACTAGATGGTTAATTCTTTTGAATTGTCAGTCTTCAGGATGCTCTTTACTTCAATCTAATCTTTATGCAGTTGCAAATACTCCTGTAGTTACGAATTCTAGCAATTTGGTTCCTTTCAATTTCGCTTGATTTAGGTTTTCCAATTATAGTGGTAAAGGTGGCGTTGAGGGAGCGGAAAAAACTTGGTATGTTTAGTAAATATTTTTGACATATTAAAGCTAAATTATACTACTTTGCTGATTGTTTTTAATACCAATATCTTTGTTGATGGTAGACTTAAATTTCAGGTTTTTTCCATTCCTTCCGCCTCTTGCCACTGACATTTTTATGATTGTTTCTACTTTAAACCTCTTATATAAATAAATGTTATTTTTTTTCTGGGGTTACAAATTCATCAACCTTTCTTTTTGTATGAAGTTACTCACGGTTAATCTGCATAGGTTCTGCTTAGGTTTTCTTAAACCTCAAAGAAAACCTCTTCATTGTAAGAATTGTTCTCATCTCCAAATCTCACAGGAACACATAGTCACTGAATCGCATCCCTATTCAACCAAGCTTTCATTTGGCTTCCAGCAGTCTAATGTCCATAGAGAAGCTGTTAACCAAGATGAAACCTTAAACACTTGCATTATTTGTTTTATGCTTTTGTGGGTTTGATAATTCAACAAAGCATTTTGTACCTTCTGTTATTTCTTCCGTAAGAATGTTTTGATTGAAAACTGATAACTAAGTTCATAATTACTTAAATGCTTCACTCATCAGTTATTAACTTCATTCTTCGCAATTGAAGTTTGCAACAAATTAATCATGCAATCATTTAAATGAATCTGTTTAAGGCGCCAACTTTCATCTGGACATTTTAAAAAAATTACAAAAAAAAACAAACAAAATAAACAATGTAATGCTGAGAGGCTGGAGGAATTTTTTTTTTTAATTCATTGTTATTAAAATGAAAAAAAAAAAAATTTTTTTTCCTATTGTTAAAAAAATCCAAAAATATTCAATTAATATGGGACAATCATTTGTAGACCTTCTAGTTAGTTCCCATTGCCTTGTAAGAACTCCTTGGTAGAAATTTCCTGTTTACACTTATATTTTTTATTTATCAACAAAATTGTTGATTGGCTTGTTCTTGAAATTATTGTTATTTGTTGAATTTTCATTTTTAGATGACTACATTTGTTTTAGCTTGGATTTAACATTTTCAAACTGGCTGACCTCCAAAAAAAGGTTCATTTCATATATATATATATTCATATATATATGCTTATTTAAGACAAATAATCTTTTTACTTGCCACACTTGGAATCTGCAAGTGTGTTTGTCTGTTTGTGACTAATAAATATCATAGTAAAATCTCATTCAGAATTGGTCAGAATGTCTAGTTTGGTTTATATTTTCCAATGCACCATGAAACTTTTGGATGGCAATAAAGTGTTTGGACCAAATATGCTTTTGTATCAACTTAGTTTGTAGTCGCTGTTAATTTACTAATAATTTACTAATGTATGAATTTCTCATTACAAAAAAAATATATCTATACCAAAAAAAAAGTTGTTTGACTAGAATTTCTTTGCCATTTCTCCTAAAGACAAAGTAGATTGGCCTTGCCTATAGAATATTGGCTAGGCTTTCATTTTCTAGTCAAGCAATGGTTGCCTAATGCTTACTGCAGTTTCAGTGTGAATCTATAAACACAAGTATTAGTAATAAAGATAATGAAGATTACAAAAATAAAACTGTAGAAAAAAATGAAATAGAGTGAAAATGTGAATAACAGGTTCAAGTTTTGATTAGACTGAAATGCAGTTTAACTCTGATATATCGTAGCTCTGTGGTTGTTGTGCTAAACAAACCCTTTTCGTGTGATGCTTGTCAAACTTTGTACATCAAAAATGTTTTTCCTATGTTTCTAGAGGTAAAAATGCAGTTGACAGTAGTGTAGCTGTTGTGTCTACACTTGTTTATTACTTGACAAGTATTAAACAGTCCAGCTGTTGTATTTATAATGGCTTTATAATCAACATTCCCATTCATTTAGGATAAAATCAGATGTTAAGATTAAACACATAGATAAATCAGTTGATAGTTATTTGATATTTAGTGTTGTTTTTTTTTCTTAGTCTAGTGTCATAGATTTCTTTCTGACTGGAATCTTTTGCTCTTGACTTTTTTCTTTCAAATGAAAATCCTTATTTGTTGAACAATAAAGTTGCAGATGAATAAATGTCTCCCCCCTCCCCATGCCTCTGCAATTAGAATGTTAGGTGTTTTCTCTCCAAACCTTTAAACTAAACTTTAATCTGCTGGCTTTATTTATTTTTTTTTGCTTCTTTGACAAAAGAAATTCAAGGTACAAAAATAGAAAAGAGATTATTTAACACTTCAACTTTCTTTATAGTTAGTTGCATTCCTGTAAATTACAAAATGAGCAAAAAAGCTTTAATGATTGAATAATTCTGAAACTGGAGGACTTTCTCTTTCTTTCCAAACTTTCTCAAAATATAAGGAAGGAAGGATTTTTTTTTCTTTCTTGCTAAACCTATTATTACCAATTTTTCATAATATTTTAGTAAGACTTTTTATTTCTACTCCAGTTGTAAATAAGCAAATGAGGAATAGTTTTTTCCCCTGAGAGACAATTTTTAGTCTTGATTTGAACTTACTTCCTTTATCAGTAATTGTCTGACATTTCCATTCACTTATAGACACTTTGTTTCAACTTATTTTGAGACAGCTTCTCCTTATGAAATGTAAACTAAAGTTAATCAAGTGCAGAAATGAATACAATCATGGAATTACAACCTGTTTTTATATAAGCTGCCGGTCAAAAAAGCTTATGTTATAGGGACTTGTATAAAAAAAATATCATCTCAGACTTGTCCTAATTGAGCTTTTTTTTTTTTTTTTTAAATTTTATATATATCCTTACGATTTTGTTACACAGAAGGTCACAAATGACCAATTATTGAGTATCCTGAAACAAGTATTTGCTTTGCACAAATAAAAGGAAAAACATTTTGTTTGATACACTAATCATTTAATGAGAAGGAAATATTTACAAGTATTGTTTCTTCAGTTTGCCATTAACATTATTTCACAATATTTTTTCTTTTCAGTCTGGTGTGCCCATCTCAAAAGCCATGTTATCCTCATCTGATAGCTTTATGTTAATCTTTTTTCATCTTTTGTAGAAAAAACTGGTTAATTTTTTTATTTCTTACTGACCTTCTTTCCTCCTTTCCTTTTTAATGATTTTCATAGTCAAAGTTTTGACTTTTCTTTGATAACTTTGACTCAAATATGACACACGGTTGTGGAAATTGCATTTGGTTTATTCAACCTTTGCGTTAGAGAAAGTGATATTTTAAAACTCCCAATAATTGGTGTGCATATTCAAACTTCTGAACATAATTTTGGAGGGCCTCACCCCTTCAAACTAATTTTCATTTTTCCCTGATTTATCTCTTCTTTTGTTTTTTTTTTCCCCTTAAAAAAAATAAAAAAAATAATAATCCTCTATACTTGTAGGGGATTTCTTTGAATGATTTTCATTTAAGAGAAGAGAGTAGGTGTGATTCTGTTTTGTTTTAAAGACACGTTGGTTTCTTTTTTTTTTTCTTTTTTTTTTTACACATTGTTTATTGAAAAATGGGCTAAAATCTGATACATTCCATAAGTTTTACTGAATAATTTGAATGGAGTTTGGTTTCAATATTTTTTTTTGTCCTTCCCTTCTCATTAAAAGTTTCCAATGTTCATTTTTAACATAAAATTAGTTTCTAGTTATAAAAGATTGATAGTTTGTATATATCGGTTTGTAAATTTGTTTTACACAGAAAATATTTAGTTTTTTTTTCTTATTTGTTTTTATAGCACTTTCCTTCTTTTTTTTTTCTTTTCCTTTTTCCTAAGGAATGTCTCCATGAATGCTCTTTACTGGGTGGAGATATGCTTCTTCAGTAAACTGTACATATACTGTTTTAGCTTTCCCTTATTTTGTAAGATATCATAATAAAATAATAAAACCAAATTTGAATCTTTTTGTCTTTAATAACTTCAAATGTGTGTTCAATTTTTTTTTCCAATATTCATTTTGGTAATTCATGTTTGTTACTTGCATAACAAACACACACGCACAAACACACAATTTTCAAAGGATGAAAGTAGCTCTGAAAACATACTTGTAATAATTATGGTTGATTTTAATATTTTGATGTCTTTACGTGAGTTGATATCAAACAGTTTAAAATTGATTGCATTTCAAGCTTGTTTCTCTGAATTACTTTTTCTTGCTGAAATTTTAAAATTGCTGACAAAGAAAAAAAAAGAAAGAAGGGTAATCTTATAGATAAGCACTATAAGTTGGCAATTTCTATTTGAACAACTTGTACTATTTTTCATATCCTAATCCTATCGATAAGCAGCATGCATTTGCTATTTCCGTTTAAACAATGTAAATCATTTTCAATATATCCTATCACCAAAAAATTGGATTTATGTACTTTTCGTTTTTAGAATTTGAATATAATGGACTAACCGACCTGATTGTAAAATCACGTTCTCAACCAAAAACACTGCACAAAAAAAATCAAAAAAATCTCAACAATATAATTAATCCGAAATAATAATATAATTTGAATTTATGTATTTATGTTTTTCTTTCATTAATTCTTAATTGTTATAAATGTATTTATTTTATGAACTCTCTTCCTTTATTAGGAATCAGTTCATTTTTATTTTGACAATTCTTTAAAAAAATTCACAAGAAAAAAAACTGTTCAAAATCCTTATATTTCTTAATTTCTTCATCTTTTACCTACATGCTTTGATGTTTCTTCTGTGCATAAAGAAATTACAGTTAATTTTCGCGTTCTTCTGGTGTGTGTATTCCTAACTAACCTCTACATTTTGATTGAAAAATATTTTCATTTGACTTTTTTTCCTTTTTTTTTTTTTCTCCCCTAACAAACATTAAATTTCTGTCCGGCATAAAAACATTACTTAACATCAAAGAGTTGCTTCCCTTACATCTGTCGTATATGGTGCGTAAAAAGTATGACTCCTCAACTCAGCAGTCAGCAGTGAATGTGTTGAATACCTACATTAACCCCGCCCTCAGTACCTTGCAAACATTTTAAGGAAATCCTGCTTAACCAACTCTTGCTTTAATGCAACTACCAGCAAGATATATTCATGTCCTTTTATTTTTTTCTGGTAGAAGTGCCCAGGCAGATAAAAACCCAGATGTGGGTGGAAAAACCCAGCAGTGGCAATACTTATGTGAGATTTATTAAATAGATTGACATGAATGAATATGAAAGTACTACAATTGAAGCTGTATCAAAATAATTGAATATTTAAATTATAAGGATTCTTCAAATCTCTTAATTTTTATTTTATGAAAATTGAATAAGTTTTCTTTATTTTTTTTATATATAAATATATATTCCACATATGTACATTTTTTTGAAATACGAACGATGAATTATTTTGTTTTTACATTTGAATCCAACAACAATATTAAGATATACATAAGAAAATAAGTTATAAGACTTGTTTCATTCAAATTTTATTCAATGCATATTTTTATTTTTTCTAAAAGAACATAGCTTTTGAAATACCCCCCTCCACAAAATAATAATAATAATGATAATAATCTGCTAAACCCTTGCCTTGTGGTCCCAGAAGTAATTGCAGAAAATTTCATGGGTTTTTGTTGAGTTTTGTTTTCCAGTAGTCTGGATATGTGGTGA
Organism: Thysanoteuthis rhombus; assembly: GCA_963457665.1. NCBI lineage: Eukaryota > Metazoa > Mollusca > Cephalopoda > Oegopsida > Thysanoteuthidae > Thysanoteuthis > Thysanoteuthis major. The sequence goes on along the minus strand of OY735198.1, from coordinate 67,721,343 downwards.
ATCATAAGATTTTATATTTATGTCCTGCCACAATCTTGTATAGAAATTGAGGTCTTGTCAAGTCATTTTGGTGTTGGCTATATATTGTCCACTGAAAGGTGGATTGAATAAGGAACTATCTTGGGGATTTGACTTTTTTTTTTTTTCTTTTAAATCCTGTATCAGGCTAATTTATGGAGCAGATGAAATATGAACTTTTGTTTGATTACAATAACAACAATATTATCTTCATCAATTAGAGGAAGTATTATCAATCATTATTATTAAATTTTGACCAGTATTTTTAATAAGAATGATTGACAATGTTTTTACCTCATAAAAATAAAGATAATATTGCTGCTACTAGTAAAACTTGTTCAAAAACAATAAAAAATATGGTGCCAGGAGAGATGAGGAAAGAATAGAGGATTAGTTTGAAGATTAGATTTGATCTTCTACCAATTTTAGGATCCTCATAGTTGTCCATAAGAGCAGCTGGTACAGTTAACTAGGTTTCCCTGATGTCAAAGGGACATGAGTTCAAGTCTCACCGAAAGCTTATCATTTATTTCCAATATACTCACTGCTGTGGATTGACGGACTGAGGAAGGTTACAATAGAAAGTAACTAAAAAAAGAAAAATTCAGATGAAAGAAAATACTAGTAAAAAAAATAAATGATAGCTTTTGTATGATATTGAAAAGCGGTTGTAATTTCATCATCTTTGATCTATGAATTAAAAGTTGAGCTGGCAAATAATTAGTATAAGAACTCATTTTGATGGAGACAAACTAACCTTGGGCTCTGACTTATCAAGAGAAGGACATTTGCCTTGGTGTAATAAGATATTTTTTTGTAAATATTAATTGTAACAACCATTTAAATATGAAATGGAAAGGATGAAAATTGATTAAACAGGCACTTCTCATTGAATTGTTGAAACTGGTTTTAATAATCAAGTCAGTCATAAACGTTTGTTCAATGGCTGAATATTTAGCAACGAAAATCATCAATAAAGAACTAGAGATAAAAAATCAGATCTTTGAACTTAGACTTACAATATTAGGCCAGAGAAATCACTGGGTATAGAACCTCAAACTGAAATAATTTACACTAATCACTTGGCTGTACCTGCAAGTGCTGATCACATAAGTTTGTTTGTGATGTAACACAAAGAAACAATGGTGCATATTCTGGATTGCATAAAGTGAGTATCTGTCCAGTCTTTGACAGGGGGTTATGAAATTCAATTCAATTTCACAGGATCATGGACTGGTTGGATACAAATCCAGTTGATGTGAGGAAGAGTGTGTGGTCATGTAACCTATGAAAAAAAACCGATGTATTTGAATTTCCGAGATAGAGGGTGGATTATATATATATATATATATATATATTACTGTAGGCCATTATAGATTTGTTAAAAGCATCTACTTGTGTTTCCATGGAGTTCAAGTGACTTCTCCGCATTCTTTCACAAGACTTGATAGTTTTACTTTAAAGCTGTTTATAGGGTGTTGGCATCTTACCAAGTTCAACTGAGGTTTTATTAAAAAGTGACTAGACTCATTTTAGTGGAAGAGTTCATTGTTTTAATGATAGGAAGAACAATGTTCATTTTAAAAAAAAATTATCTATATAGTGAAGGTCAAATAGTATCACTGCAAAGTCATAAAAACCTGAAGCTAAAATCATCCATCCAGCTCTATACATTTCTAAAGGCAGTGTTTCCATCTCTCTAACCTTCACCAGAAGAGGGAATCTGATCGTATTTCTTTCAATTATCCAATGTTTCAGGAACAAAGTTCAGGACTGTAAAGTAGATAAGATAAGATTCTTCAATGAAATTCTTGTACCCTGGAAGACTGAGTGGGTGCATTGTCTTGATGAAAAAAAAATTCTTAGTGCACCTTATCTGGCTGTTTTCTTGAAAATGCAATTTTCAATCGTCTTAAAGTTTCTTAAGAATCCCCCAACCCGTGACCGTCCTGAATCACTCAAGATCCTTTGGAATCATTTTAAAAAAACAAACCCGAAACAAACAGTAGCCATTAGTTTCCGAGTTGACCTAAAGTTCTTCCAACCTTCCTTGAAAAAATTTAAACTAGAAATTTTTCCCATGAATCCTTTCTTGAACTCCCCAACAAGACAAAAACAAGTGTATTAATGGGTCTATAACCATCCAATGATGCTAGACAGACTTGTTTAAACCAGTTTTGTTTGGAATATACTCATCTCAGTATGAACCTGAAGACTTGTAGCCACACTTTCTAAAAATGATTTCTCACTGGCTTTCATAGGGTAGGGGCAAAAGGTCTGTACTGCATTCTGTTCACGCTGTTCTAGTTCTCCGAACTTTTGAGTAGCACTTCATAGTGTCAGGTTGACAAACTTTTGAGTGGCGCTCCATAGTGTGAGGTCGAAAAGAAAAAAAAGTCTTGCATTGTTTTTCTCTCAGAAAAATGTGGGTGCGTCTTATTTGGTCTGCTTAATTTCCTGCCTATCATTCATTTCTGAAAATTGAAAAATAAAAACAGATTTGGCGAGCAATTCATACAGTGTGGTAACTGACACATTTTTAGATTCTTCATCATGATTCAACAGACTGGGGGAGGGGGGATGTCTGGTGTTGGGTGGACAAGACAGAAATCTCACACACACACGTCGGTACTTGACCTTTTAATGCCAAGCAGTGACATCTTTTATCAGGGAGAAGCAAGAAAATGTTGCAAAAAAAAAAAAGAAAAATTGGTTAATGAGGTTAATCTAGCACTTGCAAGACTCCTTGCATCCCACACAATACATGTCAAATACTGATATTAGCTGGCACAAGGCTACATTTTATTGAGCGTTGAAAGAGAAACAATCATTCGTTAGAAACCTACACTTTATGTGGCATTAAATATTTATTGGACCAAGCTTTATACCATATGAGGTAATGTTTATGGACCACCCAGTGTGGATCGAACTCACTGTGAATATTTTAGGAGACTAACATGCTACCCATTGCACTGGAGTATATATATATATATCTAAATCTGATAAATACATAGCTGTGTGTATTTATGTCTAAAGATTTCATTTGGGCTCATTGAGACCTTAATATCCATTTTTTCATTCAGATAGTGTAAGGTCTTGAAATTTTTGTTAAAATGTTACCATTAAGTTGAACTAGAGGTTGCCAAAAGGTGCATCCAGTTTCATGAAAATCTTCAGGAAGTTTATACTTGAAATGATGAGATGCTGTTCTTTATTTATTTATGATGTCCTTAATAGCAATGGTCAAAACAGTAACATCATTGTTAATCTTATCAACAATCAAAACAGAACTTTTTTTAAAACACTATTACCTCATCTAACTATTATCATCAAACTCCTCCTATTTAGTTTTGAGTTCGTTTTTGTAAATGTCGATGACCACACCAGAACCCAGTGACGTCATGCACGAATAATCGTAATCTGCGCAAAAACTGATGACGAATTCGCTCCTACTTTTAATGTATTTGGAATGGGACACATAGTTTTAGAATATTACTGTATAGAGAAATTAATTCTGTTTTGTTTTCCTGTTGTAGATTTTAAAGAAGTAAGCGAATTTGACCCTTGCGCAGCCAAACTTGATCAATTTGAACTCGCTCTATAGAAAGATTCGGCAGATGAAAACTTATTCTCTCACTCTCTTAATGATTAGAGGCGCACATTGCGTCACTTTATGCAGTCACAGAATATACGTTGGGATTTTTTTACATTGAAAATCAAAAGCTTCCCCCCTCATATCGAAAACCGCTACCCCAAACGACTTCAAAGTTGACACTGCAATATCTGTTGCACGGACCAATAAATCAACTTCGTACAATGGCCAGTTATCGAGTTATCTCGGTGCACAAACACATGCGCGCGGAGATCTTGAAGTCAGTTTTCTTCTTTATGGTCATAGAAAAAGTCTCGTCAACTTGGTTCTTGCCCCTAACGACTTGGCCGTGTATAGCGTTACACTGGACGACTTCAGTGGGACGATGGAGAGGGACATTTCGACATTGCAGCTTAATGTGTTTCATTGCATGTATGTGCACTGCAGCTACAGAAAAGGGAACGAAAGACGCAAGACTTCTATCGGGATCCAAAATCAAACTTTTTTTAATTTTTTTACTTCGGTTAACCCTGAAATTACATCGATAGTCTTCGCTTGAAGATCAAACAAAATCTTCACTCACATAGAAGGGAAGAGAGAGATATGATGATGATTTAGAGAGAGAGGGGGGGAGTGACTTGTTAATCAGTCCTTCTATTACCATGGGCTGGCGGCTAGACCGTAGCCCAAGTCCGTGGCCATTAGAGTATCTGTCACTCTACCCTGACTACTCTCTCTCTCTCTCTCCTGATGACCAATACTAACTTTTAGGCGAGGGTTCTTTTTTCTATCGCAATCTCTTCTACTAAAATTACTAACCTTCCACTTTTGCCTGAGAGCAGAACCAAATGATTTCTACCCCTTTCTCTTCAATTTTCATCCTGCTTCCTCACACCACTAAACTTACTGTCTATCTTTCTTACCCCCGCTGTTAAAATCCTTATACACCTCCCCTTTTTTTTTGTCAACCCCTTTTTTTTAACTGGTTATCTATCTGCAGGAGTTCCATGCGACCATGCTTTATCTTGATCATAATAAATCTTCTTGATATGTTTATATCTTCCTTTTGGAGTCCGAAAAGGGTTACTCAGTTACAGCCGCTACATACAAATGAATAAGTAATGTATCTTTAAAGACCAAGTATGTAAGCAGAATTCACATATCCACGCAAAAATTATCTTTAATAAAAGTGTTATTTAAGAATAAAATGTATGTAAGAATAAAAATGAAATATTCAATTAAACAGTCCCCATCAGCGTCCATATTGTAACACTTTCATTGAAGAGAGAGAGAGAGAGAGAGAGAATAAATGGAGAGAGCACGTTTTAAAATATTTCCTTGTATTTTCCATAGTTTGAAAGATGAAGTTCGGTCTCTGCTTTACGGCGGCCATAATTTTGTGAAAACTAGATAAGAATAGAACATTTTGCGTCATGTATGAAATACGCAAATATCCACTTAATCTGCTCTGTGGTCTTGAATATATTGACACAAGCATTAGTCATTATTCACTGACCTATTGTGCATAATTGGTTATACACTTACTCGGCACCAGATAACGATTTGACGAACGAATCCTCTTTTCTTTAATCAATCAGCTTTTTATCAGCGTTCGACAGAAACATTTCTCTTTTCCAGTATTTAACTACGTTGGAGGAAATCACACTTGATTAAAAAATGGCATTCTGTATTCTTCACTGATGATTGCTTTTCCTAAACTTGAACAGCTTCATGTTGATAATGAAATACATGGCCCATGTCATAAGAGTAGACCTAGTTGTCAACCCCGCTGAACACCTGAGGAACGGGGAAATGATAGGACTACTGAATCTTAATGATAAATCCTTGGATAATTGCTGATTGTTTTATTTCTCAAACTGAAGGTTTTTACCACGTTTTCCTTATGTTCCACCAGATCTGTTGAATTGCATATTGAACGAACAGCATAGAAATGTTTATTTATGGCATGATTAAATTGAGCGGAAAAAAAAAGAGGCCTATATTAATAATTTTTATTCTAGTAGTTTATGCCTACTACACATCATCATCTTTCAACGTCCGTCGTTGGACATAGACCTTTCCAAGGATTCGCTACACTTCTCTGTCATGGGCGTCACGGAGCCAGTACTTTCTGAATTTCTCGTTTCTCCATCTAATATTCTGCCGGCCTCGGTTGCACATGTGATCTCGGGGAATCCGTGTCGTGAGTCACAATGTCCATCGGTTGTCCGCCATTCTTGCAACATGGCCAGCCCACTGCCATTTGAGATTATTAATGGATTTTATGATGTCCCTAACTCTTTTCCCGAATGTTCTGTGCTGTCTTGCGGTCTCTCCATGTGAGACTCAGCATAATTCTTTCATGTGCACGTTGCATGGTTCTCGATTTGTGGACCTGTCTCTTGGTTAGGTTCCATGTTTCAGCTCCATTAGTGACTATTGGTTATACGCCCTTCTTTTTAGGATTAATGGGATTTTCTTATTTTTGAAGGTTGAGCTTGCTCTGCTGAAGTTGCCACCCTAGTGTGATTCTTCGCTTGATTTCTTCTCCTTTCGAGGGTCTCATGGAGATTCGTTGTCCTAGGAAGATGTAGTGATCTACTTTCTCCAGTTCTATGACTACTACTACTGACGAATGAATCATTGCTTTTACCAGATGAGTTAGGACACCCTGGATGTATTACCTGGAGAGTCGGATAAGGAAACAAACGTCAACTTTTTATGGAATGTAAAATTTTTTAATCATTTTACTCCTTTAATGACGTCGAAAATTCCGCCTTTTGGGCCATCTTGCCAGTCCCAAGCCCAGGTAAAGAACGGTGGGTGGCATCCTGTAAAACCTACTTGATACTGAAAGCACAGCAGCATCACCCAGAGATGATTCCTCTTTAGATGGGTGCACGACGCATGCTGGTGAAAGCTGCTTCGCCGAACCACCCTCTAACGGCAATCAGAATAGGGACCTGGAACACCAGAACCCTATTTCAGAGCAGAAAGAACTGGAATCCCCGAGGTCAAAAGAGTTGGGAGTCCATAGCAGACCTGGAAATGATTTGTCAAGTGCCAGGCAAAGGCAGCCGGAATGATATGGACTGATTCTCTATCATGGGCGTCGCGGAGCCAGTATTTCCTGAATCTGTCTTGTTCATCTTTCCATCTTGTGTTCTCCCGGCCTCGGTTTCTTATGTGATCCCTGGGGATCCATGTTGTGAGACGTGATGTCCATCGGTTGTCCTTCATTCTTGCAACATGGCCTGCCCACTGCCATTTGAGTTTTCTAATAGTTTCTATGATGTCACAGATTATGTTTCACGAGGAATCTATATGAACGAACACAACAAAAGTGATAACGAGTAGATTTTGGGATGAGGGTGGGGCGTAAGATCAGGCTTAGATCGATCTCAAATGCCTTGATACTATTTGGTCATTAAACTGGGAAGATAGAGGAATCAGAATAGACGGCGAATACCTAAGTAACCTTAAATTTGCTGACGACATTGTCCTTTATGCAAAAGATCTTCACAATCTCCAAGCAATGCTCGACGAACTGAACGAAGAGGGCAAGAAAGTTGGTCCTCACATAAATTTGAGCGAAGCGAATGTCTTGTGCAACAAACATGTTGCGGACAAAAACACAAAAATCCAAATCGAAAATGCAGACCTGAAAAAAAGTAGGCCTCTACATAAACCTTGGACAACGAATATCCATGAAACTCAACAAAAGAAGAAGAAATCCAGAGAAGAATCACTCTTGGATGGCAAGCTTTCGGTAGAGCAAGCAGCTAAACTTTTGAGAACAAGAAAATCCCATAAGTCTTAAAAAGAAAGGTCCATAGTCAATGCATCCTCCCGATAGTCAATTATGGTGCTGAAACATAGAACTTAACCAAAAGATCGACCCTCAAACTGAGAACTATGCAACGTGCACGTGAGAAGATAGTGTTCAACATCACATGGAGAGAATAGCACATCAGAGAAAAAAACGGGGGTCAGGGATATCATAGAATCCATTACAAAACTCAATTGGCCATGTTAAGGTCATGTTGCAAGCACAACGTGGATCCCTTAGAGATCACATGCAAAACTATGACCGGCAAAATATAAGATGATGTGACGAAGAAGACAAATTCAGAAAGTATTGACTCCCCGACGCCTATGACAGAGAGGTCTGACGAAGTTTGGGGGAAGTCTATGTCCAACGACGGACGCTAAAAGCCTAATGATGATGATGATGATGATGATGATGAATGACATCTAGTTCTCAGGTGTTCCTAAGGACTTACTAACAAATTGTATGTCGTTTATCTCTATTGTATGTGTCGATTGTTGAGCCAAACTTGAAAAGAGAAAGAAGAGACCACCACGAGATTAATAGTGGAGTACATTGCAACCAAATTGTGAAGCCGGCTGATGGACTCAGATTAAACCTCAACAGCAGGCAATTGTAACAGAAAAAAAAAAAGAAAAATGTGCAACACCCAGGTGAACCTGACACGTAGGAGCCAGTGTGGAAAGTCTAGGTGTCTCTAGTTACCGATTTTTGTTTAAGTCGTGTTGTGTATGTTGATTGCTGGAAGCTGATAGAAAGTAAGTGGGGTAACCTGATCGCCGATGTTCAAGACATAGCACACTAAATGACAATGTTAATATAATACGATTTGTAAGGAGATAAGAGAAAGTGGAGAGTGTCTGGCTGGAAGTGGTATTACAAAATAAAGATACAAGCGCTTTGTCATTGAAACTGATACTTAATATACCACGATGACAGTTTTACTAGCATTTATATTTGTTCTTCATAGATTTCAAGTTTTATGTTGTTGAATCATTTAATCCAACCCGTGTGTGTGTATGTGTGTAAAAGCGCCGGGTGTCTCTTGCCTGTTTTCGATTTTCCGCCGAAGAGAAACATTCTTCTCCTTTTTTCCCCCCCTGGTTTCTTATTCTCTCTTTATCTAAATATCTCTTTCCCTCTCTTCTTTTTTTAAATTTTTTTTTAGAAGCATCATTTTACCAGTTGACGTCAGCATGCGGTTCAATTACAGACACGAAGTGACACTGCCAACCACTGCGCGATGACTGTCTGAAAACTTAAAACTCGGGCAAAAACGTTTTCTGAGCGGCTAGTTTAAAACAGACTTGTAATATCTATGATAGCCTTTGCAGTTGAAAGTTGGCCTGAACCGTTAAAAAAAAAAATGACTGAATAATGTTGAAAAGATCTGGGGCAGATTTGAACAGCGTTGGGGAGAGTAACTAATTTCAAACTCGTTATAAGTCAAGTACTACTTGTAAAAGTCATTATGACTGTGCATTCTATCCCCAACACATTTTTTCCTAACATGGGCGTTGGCTGTTGAACCATAATTAGCCAGCTTCGCTAGTGTTGCAAGTTCGATCCTTACTGAAGACTCCACTTATGTGGCCTTGTATCAGATAAATCCTAGAAAAGGCATATCGGAAGTTAGCAAGTCGGTCTCGCAGATAAACTTCTCACAAAATAGGGAGTTCGATTTTTAGTAGGTGCCCTACATTAGACTAAGATAAGCCTAAATCTATCTAAAACAACTTGTCGGTCTGTCTGTCTGTCACACTTTGAAAAAATATTGTTACGTTGGAATGGGTGGGGTACAGGATAAGTTTAGAGAATAGCATCACAACACACAAATCGTGAAGGGGCGGAAGAAAGGGAGAGAGAAGCAAGGTTGTGGCAGTAATGGGGTAGGACATAGAGATATTTTCTAAAGGAGAACGACTGAACACGTCGAGAATAGGTGGGAAAGTGAATGAAGTGGAATTGAACTCAGTTTCGAGTGTCTCTGACCAAAAAAATTGATTAAGTGCCGGGGATGGTCCTCCACTGCTTTGGATTTCCACCGTAAGGTATACCGTTTGCAAAGCCAATGCCTTTCACTTGTAACCATTATTACTGGGTAGTGAGTTCGATTCTCACTAGGTGTCTGATACTTGCGTCCTTATGCCAAACTAAGCTAAGCTTAGTGAATATTTTGGCACCTCGCCATGGGGTAATGGTTAGCGGGCCAGTCTCATAGACTCTTACTACTTTGCAACGAGTTCGAATGTATTTTATTTATTGATCACGGCATTAAGGATAGAAGAAAATAAGCTTATTCTTCAGCTTGTTTTTTTTAAAAATTCAACAAGGGTAAAAATGCGGCTCAAATGTAAGAAAACAGATCTGGGAAGTTCATGGGAAAGCTACTGAGAATGATTGAACGTGTCAAAAGTCATTTGTGAAGTTTGCGATGGATATTTTTCGTTGAATGGTGTTCCAGGGCTACAGAGACCAATCTAGATCGATAATAATCAAATCAAGACATTACTTGAGAAGAAATAATGCCATGCGACTCAGAAGATAGCCAACACACTTAAAATATCCAAATCGAGCGTCGGAAATCATTTGAACCAGCTTGATCATTTTAGCCACTTTGATGTGCAGATCTAGATAATGTTACGTACACGGGTCCCTCTACCCCTAACTGGTACCACACACCAAGCAGCCCCAGCAGTCACGACAATCCAAGGCTACCCCTACCATCTCTTTATGAGAGCTTCTGTGCTTAAACTCTTCTAAAGCAGATTACTCTCGCCAAAAATGGGACAGCCGACATGTTGGATTCACTGTTTGTTTACCTCTTTGGGCGTTGGCCAGTGGCTAATAGCTTTGAGAGAGAAGAGACTCAGGCAAGTGAGAAACAAGCGAAGCATAGATAGAATACAAAGACAAAAAAAAAGTGCGTAGTTTAAATTAGAGATTTTAATGGAGGCAACAAGAAATAGGGTTGCAGATCGACAAACCACTATGTCAAGAAAGGGTTGCAGGTCGGTCACCAGAGAGACAAACAATATATGAGGCAGAAACAGAATTCGATTATTAAGAGGCAAACAAAACAATTAGTCTTCATTTTTAAGAGACTCGTTTTTACTACAAATCACAGAAACGTACGGGCTATATTTTCAGTAAATCTACCACACAGCGAATACTCGTGTCACTTCATTTTCGTTTCCTAATTCATTCCCCGTTGACACTTTGGAGGATATTGTCTTGATTGTTTTTTTCCAGAACTTTCACTCCAAACTCTAAACAAACCAACAGTCATACATCTGATGTTCCTGAACCAAAACTCCAAACTGACTGACACGCCCCCGAGGAGTACTTCCGGTCCGAGAAAATCACTCTTCGATGTCCTTACTTCCGGCATAGCCCTCAAGGCACTGTGATTTATCTTTTCCTTGATTGGCTGAAAAGTTAGCCTCCGCCTCAGGAGCCCGGGATAACAATAGTTCAAGCGAAAAAAAACAAACCCCAACCTCTCACAAATCTTCTTCATCGCACATAAACACATATTTTTAATTTCTCGTACACATATTGCATGGTCATGCAAACATGTGTATATGTGCTGTAAACATGTATGGTGGAGGTGTTTGGTTCCATTAATTTTGAACGGAATAGCTGTTCGTGCCGCAAATACAACGGTCAAAATATCAAAACATCATCATGGCAGTTTTTGGTCTCGTTCGGAGCCCAACCATAAATCATCATAGTGAGAAAAGAAAAGAAAGAGAGTATATATGTGTGTGAAGTCAAGACCCTTTTCTCCTTCACTTCGCGATTGAATGCCCGATTGAATGTACGATGCATCTAATCCTGACCCCAGGGAGAGGGTTGGGAGCGCCGCAAGGCGCGTCAGTTTGCCTTAGAGCGCAACCAAAGATTTTTGAAAATCACTCCGACAAAAAGCTACATAAAGCCATATGACTATCTTTCAAGCTCGCAGTTTATTTTGCCATTTCCTATTTTAAACACCTGTCATCAAATGGGTACTTGAAACCGTCAAGTCATTAAATTCTGAAATAGGTTTCTTGACGCTAACGAGCATGAAGACGCTGGCCTCCTCTACGGGAAGAGGATGTCAGCTGGGGTCAAGCGTACTGAACTTCTCGTCCCTAAGCCGAGAGATTTGAGATATCTCGATGTGGGAAAGTAAGTCCGCACACAGGCAAGTTATATTTAGTTTAAACGAAAAAGTTATTGAACTTTAATCATCGATCCACTATTCCCAGATAATTGTTACACATACATGCGTGCATGTATGAACATATGTTTTCAAATATCTGAAGTTTCTATCATATATTTCACGTACATACATAGGCAATTACATGCGTATATATTTACACACACACACACACATATATATGTGTGTGTGTGTGTGTGTACATTTTCTACATACAACCTGCAAGCATCCTGGCTTCCAAGGACACCCACCATATACATCCCCGCCAAGCCAACATTCCTTCCAAATATTTACATATGAACACGTACACGGGTGTATATCTGCACACAAATAGACGAATCGTCTTTAATCTAATTTAGATATATACTAACACACATATAGACATACACACATTCTGCACATAAACATAGGGTTTGTATTCACCATTTTACTTACCGAACTTAACAACAAAAATTTATTAAAAATCTTTCCCAACAACGATGTTACATTAACACTGAAAAATGTTTGTCCATTACACAAGTCTCCCGAACAACGAATACATAAGATTTTAGAGAGTGAAAATATCTATGAAATAATGCTAATCGTTGAACCCAACCCCACCAAAAGACACTTAATTCAGATTTGGTGCAAGAAGAGGCTAAAATGGGCCAAATAATGTATAGTGTTTGCATTGTCGCCAAAAATGTGATATGTGAAATTGTTGCAGTATTTACATTGAGTAGCTATAAGGATCTTGAAAATTCTTACGTAGACAAAATTAGTGACAGAAGGAGGCGAGGAAGAGAAAGAGAAGTAACCGGCAAGAAAGCTCAAGCAAATGAGCGAGTGAACACGTGCGTTCAGGGTTTTTATAGGTGATGCGACGGAGGAAGTGACGTTTAGTACATTTAGCTGAATTTAGAGTTTCGTAGCTAAAATAAGTTATTTTCATATTCAATTTAAACTGAAAATAGAGAAGCCTCTACAATACTTTTATACAAAACTTAATTCACAAGTCAGTCATTTTCATATGAATATTATTCATATCTATCGCAACATTTTACACAGCGTCCCGGTTTTTATTCTCATTTTCATTTTTTTTTTTATTGATTTCAATTTCTTTCGAAAGGTTTCCTTTCAATTTCTAAAAGCGAAAGTTGTTATGATTTTCATGGCGAAAAGAAAATATTTCAAAAGACGTCATATACCATAAAGATAAGTTTGTGACAGTTTCAATGTATTAAAACATGGAATCGCGATTAAGACGAATATATTTTCTACACTTGGACGAATTCCCCCGGTGACAAAGATAAGATGTCCATGTCTTCAACAAGGTAATGACACAGATTGCCGAAAATACCCGACGTCTTGAAATGTTTTTCTTCAGATAAATCAAATTAAAGTAAATCAAATATGAAATAAGAATTATGAAAGTTTAAAATTGAATTGTATGAAAATGTGTTGATTAACAAATTATTTTTTATTAAAATGAATTATTGTAATGGCATATTTTAATCATCATCATCATCAGTCTGTTAGAGTCCGACGTTGGACATAGACCTTTCCCAATATTCGCCAGACCTCTCTATCGTGGGCATTGCAGAGCCAGTACTTTATCTAGCTCGTCATGCCATCCCACTTCCTTTCGGCCACAGTCTCACACCTGATCTTTGAGGATCCACGTTGTGATTCATGATGTCCAGTGGTTATATGCTGTTCTTGCAACATGTTCAGCCCATTGCCATCTGAGATTTCTAACAGTTTCTATGATGTCACTGACTCCTGACTTTTCTCTGATATACTGTGCTTTCTTATGATCTCTCAGTGTAAGGTTCAGTATGATTCTCTTATGTGCACGTTGCATGGTTCTCAGTTTTCTTCAATCTTTTAGTTAGGACCCACGTTTCAGCTCCATAGATGACTATCGGTAGGATGCATTTGTTGTATACCCTTCTTTTTAGAACTAGTGGGATTTTCTTGCTCTACCGAAAGCTTGTCAACTTAATACGATTCTTCGCTCGATTTCCTCTTCTTTTGATGACTTTATGGAGACTCACTGTCCTGGGTAGATGTAGTGGTCTACTTTCTTCAGCTCTGCATTTCCGATTTTGATCGTTGTGTCTTTGTCCCCAACATGATTGTTGTACAAGACATTTGTTTTGATTCCTTTGTGTTCCCATTCTAAGTTTCGGGAGATCATCTCAAAGCAGGCTGTAAAGAATTTGGGTGAGCTTGTGTCACTTAGTCTCACTCCTTTTTTCTAGTTGAAAAGGATCAAAGTCTTCATGTAGCCTAAGGAAGGAACTGATGTGTCGATACATATGTTGCAGTACTCTCACATATATTGGATCTAGACCTTGTTATATTATTGTGTCAATGACTTTTTAAAGTCAACAAATGCTACAGTTGGTGGTATTCTATATTCTGCTGTTTTATATCTTAGTTTATTAAATGGAGATGGTCGAAGGTTGAGTTGCTTTTTCTGAAGCCAGTTTGTTCCCGTGGTCGGTTTTCATCTCGCGTTTTGCTGATCCGGTTAGCGATCACTTTTGTGGAGAGTTTGTAGATACAGTTGAGTAGGCTCATTTGCCTGTAGCTATTGAGGTCTTTCGGGTTTCTTTTCTTTTTTTTTTTGTATAGCAGCATTATCATTACGGTGTTCCACTCTTCGGGAACTCAACTTCCTGCCGAGTAACTTTTGGGAAATCCTAGAATTGATTACTCTCGGCTCGTGTTTCCTGTTCATCTTTTTGCGTCCTTTGTTTGATGGAATAGAGGTCTTTGTAAAATTCCCGGGTGCATTTGACAATTTGGTCCCTATCCGTTGTCAGTTTTCCATTTGCTTTGAGTACACTAGTTATTCGTTTTCTTCCTGTATTGAGAGATTTCCCTATAGTTTTGAATCTGCCTTTTTCAAGAATACTTTCAATGACTGCAGCCATGAATTTTTTGTTTTCCCCTCGTTTCTTTTAAATGGTTTTGCACAGCTCTATTGCCTCTATCTTTTCTGTTGTTGCTATTGGTGGCTTGAGGTTCCTGCAATTTTTTTGCATGAAATTTTTTTGTTTCTTCTGAGAATTTGCTCATGGTTCACGGGTTTTTTGGTTTAAACATATCAGCGACATCAGTTAGGTTATATTGTCGCCGAACTCGTTGATATTTTTTTCTGGATTGGCGAGGATTTCATATCGGTTCTTCATTTCCAGTTTGATTGGTCGGATGAGTTTTTTTGGAACGGTAATTGGTTGTAGTTTTCCTACGTTCTATCTTGGTGTTAATTTGAACTTTGCATCTTATTCTGTGGTCACTCCCTAAATTGACTTGATTTAGGACCTGGATATATTTAACGGTGTTGCTCTTGTTTGCGAGGATGTAGTTTATTTCATTCTTGGTTCAATCCTCTGAGTCCACTTTCTATCAGCTTTCTTCTTAAAAAAGTGTTCATGATTTTGAGTCCGTTTGCAATTGCAAAATTTACCAGGTCTTCGTCCCTCTCATTTCGTAATTTGTATCCGTACATTCTGACGCATTTTTTTCAGTACCTTGTCCTACTTGGGCGTTGAAGTCTTCCATAATGATGTTGAAATATTTTTTTTGCTTCTTGGAGTGAGGAATTCAAGTCATCATAGAAGTTGTTTATCTCTTTATCGGTTGATTGTGAAGTGGGAGCATAAACTTGAATAACGTTCAGTCTGTGCCTCTTTGAGAGCTGTACAGTGACATTGGCTGCACGGTCTGAGATGGCTCTGAATTCAACAACATTGTCCTTGAGATTTTTTTTTATTGATTAGAAAGCCAACTCCGCTTTATTTTCCTTTTTTCCTTCCCCAGTTGTATAAAAGGTGTTTGTTGTTTAGTTTGGTAAGTTCCTGTTCAGGTCTTCTCACTTCACTAAAACCGATGATGTTCCATTTGATGTTCTTGATTTCATTTTCTAGAGTGGTTGGTTGCACGTCTGTGGAGAGTGTCCTGACGTTGTAGGTTCCGACATACAGTGTTGTTTTCTTCATGATGTTCTTGGGGTTGTGTTTGGGTAGTTACCTTTGGTACACATCGCCCCCAAACAAAATAAGTGATGTGGCTGGGCTTTTTGAGACCGTTGGCCCAGCAAGAACGATTGTTTTCCTGGTGACATTCCTGGTGTTGTGTTTGGATAGTCGCTCTTGAAGCACATCACCCCCACCCAAAGCAAGTGATGTGGCGAGGCCTTTTGGGACCGATTACCCTGAAAGAAACTTTGTACTTTTTTTTTTACTAAATCTATTGTTCCTTTGGTTACCCAGCTAAATGTCAAGTTCGTCATCGTCTACGTGCTCATCGTATTTATGGAACTTAATTCGGTAAATCAAAATTCAATTTTAATGGATCGACAAGTTCGTTAAAGTTGATATTCATTATATTGAGGTTCGTAAGAGCGAGGGTTTACTGTAGTGTGAATGAATAAATAAGGTCCAGTCAGGTAAAAACGCTGTACAACAGAAGCTGCTCCAAATATCAGCAAGAGTTATTTCCCTTGGGTCAATTTTTTTGTTAATAAGCCATAAACCAGGCTAAGGGAGATAACTCATGAGATAACTGAAAAAATATTCTAATGATGTGGCTGCAAAGCTTGAATTCCATCCAATTTAGATTACAATTAGTTAGGCTACAAGTCAAACCTTCATGTATGATAAGTGTTTAGGACGAAATATTTATTTATCAAGCTTATCTATGTTTTGTAAAAGACCATAATTGTTGGGTACGGAATGAGTATTTAAGTACTCAGTAATGGATACAATGACTGAGGATTGGATCCATAATTGAATCAATTACATGGAACAAATTTTTACATTACTCAGTCCTTTCCTCACAGCGTCAGCAGACAATTTGCTTTTGCGTTTGATTTTGAAGCACTGAATTTCCCCCCCTTTTTTGTATTTGTATGACTTCTCGCATTTAGTTTTATTTTTTAAACGTCACGCGACTTACACCATTTTTAAGATAGGAGTCTGTGTGGTTATGTCTGGAGGTGTGGAGAAAAAATTTTGAACTGAAAAAAAAAAAAAAAAAAATCAACATTAAAACAAGTTTTGGAAAAAAGAAAATCCATATTTAAAAGATAATTGAAAAAAAATTCTGCATTGGAAAAAATGGTATTTGAAAAACAAAAATAAAAACAAAACAAAGAAAGAAAAATTCCGTATCTAAAAGAGGCGCCGTGGCATAACGTGACGTAATGACGGTGAAGTATCAAAATGTGTTTTATTTGATCGATTTGATTCTGGCTCCAATCATCTATCATTGTGCTGTTGTAGGGTTTTGAACCTGCGTTATCCACAGAATCGTTCGAATCTTTCAATCTTTGTTTTTTCTTTTTGCAATGAAAAAAGAAGAAATTTAAGGCTCAAAATGGACCATTTTTTATTGTCAGAGAAAGAAAATCGAGAGTCAACTAAGGGGAAAGAATAAGCAAAGAAAGTCAAAGGTCAAATATAGCTTTATTATTGAAGTTAATCAATTGCAGACCTACTAAAGTCTAGAAATTCTGAAGAGGAAGATTTCCCAAGGATGGAGCAAAATGTGGGAGTCTCCCGTGAAATACAGGAGACTTGGAGGATCTGCCATTATATTGTATAAAAAATACATCTAGCGAATATACTTCAAGGAAGAGACGATGAGACAGGTATCCTGTAATTGATCATATTGAATCTCATCATATAAAAAAACATATTCACTTTTTCGAAGATATTTGTTCGTCTGACACGCAAGTCGATATATAAAATTTAATTGATACACTACTCACCGAGATTCGATCTCCTGACTGATGATATAAACATGAGCTACCTCTACATAGATGAGATGTCACACGATTTCACGCCTGATGTGTTTTCCGTCAGTTAGATAGGGTAGGGAGAAACAGATATCATGGTAACGAAATTCCCTTGACAGATGGCCTAATTCAGGAAAAAGTAAAAACAAAAACAAAAAACAAAAACAAAAAAAACAAAAAAAAAAAAAAAACGAAAATATGTCACCGGAAATCCTGGGTCACTCTGACAAGCAAATGGATTGAAAAAGCATACTATGGGCTACAATTACAAAATATTTATCAGTTTATTTAATTTAATTACTTTAATATCTAATCCTCGTAACCGTATTAGCTCTAGTACGATGTACTCTCGAATAAGATGTGACCCTTATTTTTTTGTTGCTAAAAATCACTATAAATTTAAAAGCATAAAAAGCTAAACCAAAATCGACATGGTTCTCGCTCTTGTTCAGTTACGTTTAGTTTAAATTTCCGTAAAGATCCAAATTCTCGATATTTGTTGGTTTGGGTTCGTTGCCGAAATACAACAGAAACGTCAACCGTTATTATTCATGGGGTCTATGCTAGTCTGCGATAGTTATCACTTATTAAAAGAACAACAACAAAAATCAGACTCTGTTCAAAACCTAAGACGTTGTACAAACAATCTTTTGACAGGATTTGGAACATTTGGCCACATTAGTTTCTATGATAAAAAAACATCAATAAAAATTTAAAAGATTTTTTGTTTCCAATTTACTTTTCAATATAATCCACGTTAAAACGTTCAAAACAGAAATAAATAATTATTGCATTATAAATAGGATGAAAGATATCGTTCAAAATGCAATATAATTCATTGGCAAAGGAAAAACGTATGTACAAATATATGTGAAGTGTATACATTAGTTATAAACACTGCTAAATCTGCTGTTTTATTTCCTCTCTTTCTAGTATTATTTTTTTTTAATCTAGAGAATTAATTTTTCAAAAGGAGTAATACAACATTGTGTCACGTAGACAAGTAACAATTTCTTTTCCTTTCTCTCTCTCTTTATCATTATCCTCCTCTTATCAGGGTAACAGCTTCCTTCCTTTGTTACAGACGCCGTCTATCTCTCTTTAACCAATCTCTCTCCAGGTCACTTAATTCCTTGGAAACGCCGTCAACCAATACAGCTCTGGTCTTAACACGTAAGTTTACCCCCCCCCCCCATTCTCAGAACTGTCGACTTGAGTCGCAGTTGAACATGCAGAATTATCTAGGAAATAAAAGCAAGACCAACATGAATAATGTCCTGGAATTTCAATACGAGAATGAACAAAGATAGTTGATATACTATGGTTAATTTATGATTACTTACAGTATTTATTTAGCAGTTACATGTGTGAGTAGATATTGGAGAAAACCTGATATCTAGTTAAATCGGCAACAAGTGGTAAGAGGAAGGTGACAACTGTGGAAATCCTAAAGCACGGGAGGGAGGAAATGAACAGACGGTCACGTAATTTTTAAGGCGTGTGTCGGTTTTTGTGCATGATTTGATAGCCCTTCCCCAGTGTAACTTCCTGATAGCTGACAAGGATGAATCTGATCGGACGGAAAATCGTATATGAGAATTTGCACTTTAATACAGGAGCTTGTTTGCTCGGATAGTGTTATGGTTGGAGCATTTGCCTCACACGCAGAAGATTCTGGGTTCGATTCCCTGAATGAGCGAGGATTGTTGGAAACTCTTCATTAGGACTAAGTTCCCTGTGTACTTGGTAGCCAATTGAGTACGCTCTAAGCTGTGTGATTAAGGCGGGGTATTTCACCGGTGGACTTGCTTCCTGACAAAGGGTTGGTCATACTGACTTGTAGGAATAATTCCCTGGTCTCGACTAGAATTGAAACTTGCAAGAATCATTAAACTGACGTAGGCAACAGAAACTGGGCCTCTATCACCAGCCTCCATACTCCATTGGGGTTGTCTCTTAACAAACGGGACACTTTATCTTACAGTGGCTCAAGAGGAATACTATTAGATTTTTTAATGTTTTTCCCCCATAAAGACAGGATAATACAATATGAGCATCATTGCAGTGGCCATCTTGATTTCAAAATGGCCACCAAATAATTACTCTGTTTATTGGGAAAAATTTTCTGAATGTTCCCAGACCCACAGTTAGTGATGATGGTATGTTAGGCTGAGTCATCGAAGGTTAGGGATGTGGGAGATGTAGGGTGTAGGATAGAGCACGCATGCTGTCCCTGTAACAGATCACTGCAAAACAAATAATAATATTTTCACCTTTCGCCTTTTTTTCATGAAAGCGGTACTTTCTAAAAGTGGAGGATATCTGTATCTACTGATTTTAGTTTAGTCAGGAGCAAGACCAAATATAGTGGAGCACTAAACGAAAACCCAATTCACTCAAATCAGTACAGAAAATGAAGTAAAAATCGTTCAGAACACGGAAAAGGTGTGGAAATGAGCATACTACTAGATTCCTGTATGCCCTTTCACGATAAAACAAAACATGCACGATTTGATCGCTATCCTTGGCCGCCATTTTGATTTTAAAATAGCCGCCAAAAAAATTACAACGCAAAAAAAAAGCCAGGAACGGAGAGGGGTCCTATACTCATCAGCACATATACTGCCCGCAGAAAAGAGATGGGCCTGCTACCAGCTGTGCATTCAGGAATTGCCTCAGTATCTTGGCCTTGGACGGAAATAGTAGCACCAACTTCTGTTAACCAAATCAACAGCCGCATTCAGATTCCGGGAGACAGAAGATGGCTGGTTTATTGTCAAATCAGAAATCTAACTCAAAAAGGGAGAAGCTTAAACCAGAGGAGCGTGTCAATAAACAACTGAAATCGTACATGTATCGAATGCTGCTCTTATGCCATTGCTTGCAGAGCCAGCATACACCCTAGCAACAATAATAAATGCTGTAAAGTGCCATCGATCAATTTCGCGACAGAAATAATCATAAATTGCGTTATATTATATTGGAGCTCTTTTTGAAGTGATGTCTCGTATTACACGGTGAATGTATCTTTTGGTCCAGTCAACGTAAATAGATTAAATAATTAAAGAAAATAAGGCTGATGTGGGAATAAAATCTGCAACCGATAGGGTAGCCGCTTCAACGTTGCATTGCTCCAACGATTGAGCTAAACAGCTGCCAGTAATGCATAGGCGAAAATGACTGCTCTAACCCCGAATTTTCATTTTGTTTATCCATTGTCTATATCTGTCAACACCAAATGATGCATTCAACGTGTCATAACGGGGGATCATTTGAATATAATATAACGTAATTTATAATTATTTCTGTCGGATTACGTATCCATTTCTCGATAATATAATTGTCTGCATTGAAAGTAACCGTGAAATAACGGAAGATCATTTCAAATTTAATTTCGATATAATATAATGCAATTTATAATCACACACACACACACACACACACATATATATATACATATATATATATATATATATATATATATATATGTATATATATATATATATATATGTATATGTGTGTGTGTGTGTGTGTGTGTGTACTAGATGGTTTTGGGATCCATTTTTGACAAGTGTTTACTTGATGTTTTTTAGTTCATTATAGAATATTTTTAGGCGAGAATATTAGTTTTACACGGTTAATCAAATGTTTTATTACAGCTTTTCTCTAACGGTACGGGAATTCGTTGTTATAGTTAACTAGGCAGGAGTTAGTGCTAGAAGTTCTGATTTGGAGAAAGGTGAAGTTAACGTTATTACAGTTGATTATTACATCTGGGAAGGGAATTTTATTGATATCGTTTTGTTCATTTGTGAAGTAAAAAACTGATTTATTTTGAAATGTTAGTCCTAGTTTTTCTATTTCGTTTCTATTTTAGCTGTGTATTAGGATGTCGTCAACACAGCAGAAGTAAATAAAACTTATGTAGTACAGGGTAGTAGTAATAGTAGGATTGACTTTTATGTGTTTGTTTGTTTGTTTATGTATTTGTGAGTTCCAGTGCTCATGGCCATACTGTTTTATCTACAGACTTGAAAATTGACATCAGTGCTTCGCTACAACCCTTCAAAAAATTTTTATTTTTATTTTTTGGGGAAAAAAAGCTTTTTGACTGGGGGGGGGCTTCATTTTGTTTGTTTGTTTGTTTGTTCCAGTGCTCTTGGTCATACCATTTTGTCCACAGACTTGAAAATTCTAGAGAATGTAGATGCTTTTTTAGATTTCTATTTTAGATGTTTTTCAGTGGGAAACGCCTGTGATGTCATAACTAGAATTTTTTCTGACCATATTTCTTCCTCAACGGATTTTTTTTTTCATGACTTCAAATTTTGACGCTACGGTTGTTCAATAATTGACTGTGATAGTAAGTATTTTGTATAATTATTTCAATGTTTTCTGTAACTGGTTTGTTTGTGAGTAAATTTTCAACATGAAGGAAGGTCAGAATTTCATTGTTGGGTTTTCGTGTACGAAGGACTTGTATTAATTCCTTAATAGAATTTACGTTATATTCATTTGGTAGGTAAGGTGACACTGGTTGGTCGATGGTCTTAGACATGATAGGATGGGTTGGGGATCTGGGTTTATATATGTATTTTGACATTACCATACAGGTATTCAGGTGTGTATGTATTCTCCGGTTACTTTTTAAAGTTAAATTTTGGCTTTTAGTTGATTGGTTGGATTATAACATATATATATATATATATATATATATATATATATATATATATATATATATATACTTCCAACATGGAATGGAGCACTCTGGTGGACGGGGAATATATATGCGTAAATAAATATATCGCTTGAATTCAACCTTACTGACCGTCCAGTTCTGTGGAGTAGAGGGAGGATATCAGCCTGTGGGTCTGAAGCTAAGGTTTCGATCCTACCTCGTGATACTGGATGGGATAATGGATAGTCTATAGCCGCACTAAAGAGTTGTAATACAACGAAACAGCTGTCTGTGGATGACACAATAAAATATATACATATATGCGAGAGAGACAGAGAGAGAGGGAGAGGGCTTTCAAAACTGTCTAGCTTCTTTCATGGGGTGTCTTTTTCCCTCCCTAGTTTAAATGTCAGATGTTTCCTCTACAAATCGAAATCGTAATAATGATCTAACCATTGAGCTATACCCACAAGTGCTGTTTATTCAGTTTAGCATACGTTGTCCAGTTTAATTATAGACAAGTAATGGTTTCAAGGCGTATCATATTCCTAATTGTATTCCCACCTCTTGTTGACTTCGAGTTAGTTTGGCGCCTCACGTTCAATTGATTCACATTTATTTTACATTTATGTCCAATCAAAACATTCCCGGCTTTTGTTCAAATCAAGGACGCCAACCATAGCACGATGATCAACATGTTCGTCTAGCAGACCAATTCACTTGTGCAATGAGTACATACACTCATCGGATCAAGCCAGATCTTGAACGTCCGTTGTTGGCATTCGACCCCCTCCCCCGATCAGGCTTTCTCACAGAGGGCAAAGGAGGTTTAAAAGTTAGAAATTTATTGTCAATAAAGGATAATAGTGAAGCGTAATTGTTTTATGTAGCCCCAACTTAATTTTCCCATATAAAAAAAGACTATTATTATTCGATGATAACAGGGTTGTCACTAAGATGTATTCCAAATATATCTTTTTTCCCACCCCTGAAACTTTATTCTGTTGTCCAACCCCTTCCCAGTCCGCTCTCGAAAAGCGGCAGCGAACGCCCATATACCTGATTACCAAAAGAAACGCCTTTAACATCGATCTATAATTCTGGGAAAATTTTGTATGATATTTTCTTTATTGATTCAACAGATTGAATCCATCCAGTTCAAACAGAATTTACAGATTTCTTTTAAGAATTGAGTTAATAGCTTTAGAGAAAAGGTCGCATCCAGTTGTACAATGAATGATTTTCTACAGAGGGCATTTTTTCTGTTCCCATTAATAAGAAATGAAAGTGCGGAATTGGCCCAACAGAAAATGGATTTGAGGAACCCAGTTCAAATTCTGGTTGAGGTAGCTTATGTTCACTTCACATTAAAACATTTGGGACAGACATGAACCTACCTTTCTCAATAGGTCAGACCAGGAGTTACTACCTGCTGATGGTACCATTATGAGGTTATTACGTACAACATCATGCACATTTATAATTCTGAAGCGAGTTCAAATAAATCATTGGACAAAGAGGTGAATATAATAAATATATATTCTTTATTCAAAATAACAACAACAAGGATATTGTGTATGTCTGTGTTCAAAAGAGTCCGTGATGAAATCAATATTATGTCACGTTAAAGTTCATAGACGCAGAATGGGTGTATGAAGGTAAAGAAGCCTTTGGGGGTTGTGTCAGGTTGCAGGTGTGCTTGTAGCCGTAAATATTTGTTGAATGGTGTTGAATATGCAAGCGTATGCAGAATCAGAAAGGATTGAGTGAGGGGAAAAGTTACTCATATATCAATGAACTATAAGTAAACGAGTGTTATGCAAGCGTATGCATACGTATGTCAATTACTTGGTTGCTGCTGGTGAATGTCTGTGAATGTGAGAAAGTCCTCGTGCGCGCGCAGGTAAATGCGTGTGTGATGTGAGCCAGACGACCGATACCCGAAAGGCAGTGAGGCTGCGACTAATTGGCGAATCTCGCCTGTCATTGCATTTATGTGAAACATGTAGGCTCCCAGACGTTGACTAAATGCTGGTCTGTGATTGGTCAGATATTCGTTAATATTTCCGAAAAAGACCAAGATTGGTAAGTTTGTAGAGTAACCAGACTTTTCAAAAGCCCAGCAAGAGTTTTGAGGGCCCGAGAAGAGGGGTGGTAGTGATTGGCTTCCTGAGGGGTGTCCTCCGACATTCCATGAAAATGCAGTGGGTAAACAACTATTCATAGAGCTTTATGATCTTTAAATCGTCCCAGCCTTATTATTCGTAGATTTGAATACAGCACTTCATTTCAAAAGATACCTGCAGGTTTGAATCCACTGACATTCATGGAATTTCTTGTGACCCTGAATCAAAATGTGCGAAATAGATCACGATGTATGTTATTCTGGTGCAGATGTTTCCTAAGTTTAACTCGGTATGGCATAAGGCCAAATAAGGAGGAGTGACGGTAGGAAGACTTCGTAATGCCAATCCTGAAAAATCAGCATTCGGAATCTCAGCTTTTACACGACCATGAAACAGACCTCAATTAAAAAATGCTTTCTACAATCGTTTTGAAAACATGGTTGAGATCTTTTCTCAATCTGCTTACGTCATTGGGTATTAGCATACATTCAAAAAAAAATCTTTGATAAGTTACAATGTCCCCAGACTGTAAGGCAATTGTTCTTGTACCTTCTAGTACTTCTTCAATAAATGGGATAGCAGGAAAAATAAATACCAGTGAGGCCGTGTAAAAATAAATTAAATAAAAATAAAAAGTTGAACTCAAACATGAAGACGTGGAAACTGCTGATAACCTAGGCTATATCTCATAGGTTATCAGTAGAGTTGAACGTTCGAGTCAAGAAGTTGTAGCTCTGTGCTTGGCTGCATCAGCGACTGCTCGACTGGGCTGCATTCATATGCAGCCTCGAATTGACGACGCAATGATAACACTGTAGAAACGAATCAAATTACATTCACTCGATAATGTATATTAAGTCCTATACATCCGCCGTCGACAATGTGTGCAGTGTGCAAAGTAAAGAAACGATAATAGTCACATGTCATTCGGGGAGGGAAAAACCTGGACTCCACTGAGCAGCCGTTGTTGAATGAATTCAATTCTGTTAGGAAACTGATAGAATGGATTTAGGCTGATAAGTCAACGCCGAAAGTGAGACAAACAAATCCAGTTAGTGGGTTTCACAGATTAGTCCAGTATCTTGCCAGAAAGCTGGTGTAAAAATCAGAAACAGGCGGTCTCTTTCTTTGCTAAAGACTGTTTATTGTACAATTTAAACTATGAAAAAGGAATTGAAAAATAAAAATAAAAAGACTGAGGGTGGGGATGTTTTATCAGTTTTTCATTTCTATCAAGGAATTTAGGAAGAAAAATGCAATTCGCTTTTACAGATTGCAGCTGCCGCCCACCGAACATTGCGAGCATAATTTATTCTGCAGTTTCCACCAACTTATATTTTGATGGGTACTGGGGAAGTCGCTTATTGTGATCACTTTGTGACAGGGTCTTTTAGATAACAATCGTTAGTTGATAAAATTGGGCAACGGATATATAAAGGAAGAGGCTTATTGTGATTGCTCTGAATAAAAGTGTTTGTGACCGACTGATTTTGATAACAAAAATCGTGGCTATCGATTTTCTCCAGGCACCCATCGATATTATCAAAGCAATGTTAAGTAGCATGACACAAGGCCAAAAATGTGGGGGAACCCAACTGACGATCAAAGTCACTTTAAAAGTAACCAGCTTAGCTGTGCTAAGGTCAAGTTCCCTTGCTTCATTAAAATCTAAAAAATAAACAAAGCTGAATTCCTCCAGACAATATCATTCCCAAACTGTCTCATTTCAACTCCTTTATCAGTAATTCCTGTAAATGTGATTTGCCAACTTTAGTAGAACATGTCAACCCGAGTAGGGCTTTCGAAGTGGGAGTGAATTTGTCATCAGTTTTTGCGTACGTCAGCGTTATTTGTGCATGATGTCATTCGTTTTTCTTCTGGTCATTGTCACATAAGAAAATGAAGTCAAGAATCAATAGTAAGAGTTTGACAAAAGAAAGAAAAGAAAGAAAAAGTTTATGTAACCTAATGGTTAATCCGCCACTGACCCTGAAAAGGAAGGAAAAAGAAAAAAAAATGTTTTGCTTCCATTGGGAATCGATCCCTGAATTTACTTACAGAACGCCCTAGACCACCTTGCCACGAAATTCGTAATTTATTTGTAATCATGAGTAACACGTTCGACCAAACACCTCCAAGTCACGGACAAATATCATCTGCCTTTCAAAAATTTTATGTTTTTACGTTGTTTAATGATTTTATCACTACATTAGCTGTTTTAATGACATCCTTAGTAGCAAGGTGATTTTCACCGAAAAGAAAAATAACTAAAATATATATACTTGTTATGTAACGATGATATTTTCCATAACAGAAATGCAATGTTTTACAAAAATAAATATCCAGAATTGGGAAAGGGGAGTTGACACATGACGTCACGGAATAACTTTTTTTTTTTACCCTTTCTATCATTCAGATCAGAAATTCACACATCTTAAATTCCAGATCGGATTGCAATAATAAAGTAAACTCTAAGAGTTTGACAAAAGTCTGCAAGATTAGCTCAACTATTTCTCAATGGCTGGGCTCTTCCAATTCATTTCTCATTTTCAATAACAAATTCTTAGCTCAATAGTAGAGCGTTCGAGTAATGACAACAAAGTTTAAGCTCAGGCAAGTTCGTAAAGAAAAACACTTGTGGGACAATAAATAGGTCTAACATATTCATCTGCCATTCCAAGAAATATCGAACTCAACACAAGGTCTTCCGAGTGAAAGCACTTACAAATAATTATGGCATCTCTGTATCTATCCAAATGATGCAAAGGTCTGGTTGTTTATCTGTTTGTGATCCCTGATCCGCCGAAGCAGTGCATTGCAGCCAGACATTAAATTAAAGTACTCCTAAAATGCCTTAACTTGAAGAATGGAAAAGGAAAATCAGGGTGATTTGCGAATTCTTATTAACGATAATAATAATGTGGGGTTCACTGTTTGCACTTATCAATGTCTACATTATGCCGGAATGTCAAGGGAGATAACTATTGTATGCTAATTATTCATGTGCAAGTGGGTAAATCTGGTCCTATTAGAATGCAGTGATTTTCTCGAAAGGGACATAGCGGTTACCGGGTACTCTAGTCAGCCATATACCAGGAAATGTTCAGTCCCTCTTCTTTAGGTACATCAGGCAGGTATTGAGAGGGAATGCATCCCTGGATTAAAGACAAATCACCAGATTTAGTGAGTAGAAGACCACGAAAACGGCAGTTGAAAGAATGGTCATCATGATAAATACACCATGGAACTGAATCTGTGTGCTTCCTATAGTTCTGGGTCATCCCTGGTCAATACATAGTATCTGTTGACCTTCCACCTGATTTTGTGTGTGTGTGTCTGGGGGGGGCACAATTGGATATTTGAGGGATGGAACTTTCATATTTCGTTAAAAGCTTTCGTTAAAGTCTTAAATCTAAACACTACGCGACCATTGTATTTACCTCGATGAGCTGTAAAACCACATTCACCAATTTTGATATCAAGTGGGAAAGTCAAAATTCAGTCTGTCTAATTGAGTGGAAATCCCTACCCCGTAGTAATGAAGAAGAAAAAAAGATAGATTTAAAATTTGTTCAATCTTAGAGTAAAGCGCTGCCCAAAAGTTCGGAGAATTTGAATGAAGCACGGGGTTTCGCTACTGTCATCTGTAAGATTGCTGTCTGTATGTGTCAATGGAGACGGTGGAAACTAAGGGTAAATAATTATTATTTTCAGGGTCAAATCTTCCGAACTTTTGGGTAGCACTTGGTTTGAATAAAAAATTTTTAAGTTAAAAAAAAAAAAAGAAGATGCTCTCATACCCTGTGTTCTATTTTTTAGAAAAATCTATTGACTTTGTAGTAATGAGTCTACCAAGCAGCACTAATAGCGTCATTAGAAAGTAGCCGAACATGACCTCTTTGAATATGAATATAGGTGTCTCCAGACAAATTTTCGACGCTGCAGATCATAGAAGTTTTCTTACCTTTGTCTGTTGGGCAGGTTAGGTTACACCTGTCTGATCAGCAGTTTCATAAAAGCCAACGAACGGTTGACCTATCATGGAAAATACCGCAAAGTTGAAAGCTTACAGTTCCAGCTTATCCTTTCGCGCCTTCCCCGATAATGGCTATGTTTACAACAATTCAAAACGTTGCATAGTTACACCTGAGATATGTGACTGCATCACCGTTGAAACAATAGTTAGGAAGCTAGTCTAGTCAACAATATCCTGGAGTGAGTTTAATTTTCATTTGGTGTCCAACTCTTGCGCTCTTGTTCTGTACTAAGCTAAGCTTTGTTTAGTACCATATGACTATTATAGAGGGATCGATGGACCTTATGAACACAATTAGAATTCATGATAATGGGCTCAGTTTAGTGAGAAAATACAAGACGATTAAAAGAAGACTGGAAATTTAACTGAATTAAAAAAAAAAAATCAAAGTTTGGTTTAGTATTTTAGGAAAATGTATTTTTCTTATTCATTCAAAGCATATCAAAGTACACATGACCTTCGTTTCTTCCGGATTTTTTCATTTTTGAAAATTAACTTTCCAGGTGGGAGCGCACGTTAGCTCTGAAGTATGGGTTCAATTTACAATGTAAGTATGGTGCTAAACTGGACAACTTGTTTTGCATCTGCCTCTCTGCAAGTATGACTAATTCATAATGTACGTATACTGCTTGAGGTTTCCCCGAAAAAGAAAAAATGCATCATTTTCTTTTAAGGACATACAAGCATATTTAGGTGACAAAATGTTTGCCAATAACGAACTCTGTTTCACTGTTTTAAAGAAAATTATTTCATGTTCGGAATAGATAGATATCTGTCTTATTTCAATTTGATTTTTTTTTCTGTTTTGAATCTGTCTCAAAGGTGATGGGTTGGGGTTATATTTCGCAAATATTTAAAAAAAATTTTTTTTTTTTTTAATCACCGTACTAAAAAGATTCTTTCAAATCCCGAAGAAATGAAGGAGGTATTCATTCAAAATACATAATTGTTGGACAGCTTATTGCCATTCCTCTTGGAAGTATCTGAAGAGACCAATCAACATAATTATATGCGTTAATTACCAATAAACCGTCTTGAAGCAAAGAAGTGAAAAATGAATTTGTGTGAATTTTGATAGAGGTATATTCATTTTTTTCATGCTAACGTACCCCCCCCCGCTCCCTCAAAACATCCCAACCCATTTTAAAATATTTACTATGTAAATTTATGTCATAGAAATAGAATCTAATATTAGTAACGATTTGTCTTATCTATCTACTATGCCGACCGTGATAGGGTTGCTATAGCACACGACTGAGAGTGGATAGTGTTTTTTTGTGGTGGTGGTGGTGTTGAGGGGTCATCATAAAAGGGGATGTCGGGGATCAAGTGAAAAAGAAAGTGAGTCGGCGAAACGAAAACAATATTCGGTAGCAGGGGCTGTGGATAAAAAAGGTCCCCGAGATCGAGTTTCAGCAGAGGACCTTTATTTCAAAATTAACTCTGAAACATTGATTGCTAATTTTTCGTCTTTTTCTGAGCAATGACAATACCCATTTTTTCTGAGCCAAATTCAATATGCACGCTCGTTTGAAGTTGAATTGCCTATTTCCAACCGGATAATGTAACCTGTATTCGAACCCAAGTAAAAAAAAAACAGAATTTCGATGCTGTTTTTGAAAACAGGCATGGATTCCCCCGTTTCGTAGATTGGCGCAACGCAATCTTTTCTGCTTTAATTTCCATCATTTGGCCTTGCGCCACACTAAGTTTATTCTTTTTTTAATTTCAAAATTCAGTGAAAAAAAAAAGAAAAAAAAAAAGAAAATTAAAGGCTTTTTTCAAAACATAAGCAAAACGAACGTTTCCCTAAATATTTCTACTCAAAAAAATAAAGATATTAATTTTGATTCAACCAAATCAAATGTCAGTAAAGGGGAGTATGTTGTTTCAAGTTGAAAAGAAAATGTAGATGAAATAAGTACTACTTTGTTATTAAATAAAATACATCAATTTCTTTCAAATTAGATAATCAAAAGCTGAATTGATGTCTTCGGGTATTTTCTGGGGTATCCTCCCCAAGCTAGAGTCTGATTCGAACATCTACTTGAAGGCGTCGGTCCTTTAATAAAAGTTCCCCCTAAAGAAATACCCCAACGACTAAGAATTCAGATAAGAACCAACAACAGCAGTTCACAATAAATATTTTGGAATCGGACGTATTGGGAGATATACCACATGATAACTATAACCATATTTCGATCCATGAAAATTCATATGGGTTGCATCTCGTGGGAGCCTACCTATTTCGTATATAACGAAACGACAGGCCAATTTTCACCAGTCGGAGTCTATCTACAGCCGTTCGACTCGCGCCCACACACACGCATTTTGCTTGCAAGGTAAAGGAGTCGCAAAGGCAAGTAAGTGATTTTCATACATATACCAACGCTACACGATAAAAAAAAGTTGTTACGAACTCTCTCAAGAATATTCAATTCTATTGACCTTTTCATTTCCAAACTCTTGAACACCTGGCGAAGCAAGAAGTATTGTTTTTCCAAATCATTGTTTTATAAATAAAATCATATATACGTTAATACATATTCGCATTTTCAGTCATTTCGTTAAACCTTGAACAAGGCCAAATTATCAATAAGCTTGGCTGCGCTAGGGTCAAACTCTCTTGCTTCATTTAAAAAAAAAGAAAAGAAAAAAGAATTCATTTCTCCATGCAATATTATTCCAAAACTTCATGTTCCATTTCAACCCTTTTTATCAGTAGTTCCTGTAATAAAACAAATTGACCTTATTCGTGCCGTCATGACGTTACTGGTTTTCAGTGAGATCATTGCCATCGTTGTGATAAACGAAAATGAAGTCCAAACACAATAGTAGCAATTTGACAATTATTTTACACAGATAATTGTGTCTCTATAAAAAGGGGAAAATTTACCCTGACGGTCAACTCATGCCAAAAGCGTTGGTTACTGAAAATAGACAGCATCCAATCTGATCTTTAATTTAGATAAGAGACCAATTAGGAATACCAGGTACTGTGACTTGCAGCCTTGTGCCAGACTAAGCAAAGCTTATATATATCAAATATCTCAAACCAGTCTTTGAGGACCCCCTGATGTACGCTATCCACTTGTCAGGCTGAGAGAAGATTGTCCGCCATCTCGTCTTAGCTGGCTGTGATCCTCGTTACTCGTATTGATACTATAAATCATCCACATGATAAAAAGCAAACAAGGGCATCTGTAGCCACTTCTCTTGGGGAGGGTGCAAAAAGAAGTTTTTCCCGGTGGGGGGGGGGCGATGGAGACAAAAGGATATATTCGGCAAAGCCTTACACTTCATTTCCGATTGCATTATTAATTTTAGGGTGATGCAGTCAAATTTTCCAGTGGGTTGTAGGATCCTAATTAATGCATTTCCTGAAAGGGGATGGACTGAGAATTATGTCTTGAAAGCACAGAGGAAAGTTCTACAAAGACAAAGTTTCGATATTGGGAAGTAATTTTAGAATTTTTATTCTTTAGATAGGTCTTTCCGAGTAGATTACTTATATTACTATATCATTGTAAATGAGGAGATCAAATGTGATTTCATACATTTTCAGAGAGTGTGTGTGTGCAAATGCACCTCCTTTATGGTTGACCATGGAAGCAACAGAAGGTACCAAATGTGACTAGAAATAGAAGCAAATGGCGCAGGATGATTGGTACAGACTGAGTGACCAAATGGATTTAAAGACTTATAAAATAAGAAGCAAAGATGGTTCCTTTGTTGTGACCAGAAGCAAAGAAAAAAAAAAAGTGAGAGATAATAAAAACACAGCTCTAATTATCATTACAAAGTTATTTTTTTTCATTTTCTTCAACTTTAATTTTAAAAAGTTATCTACTAATCAAAAAAAAAAAAAAGAGAAGAGAGAGAGAAAAAAAAAATAAAAGATAAGAATTGTGGCTGAAAGCATGTATGTAATTCCATCTAATCTCATACCAGAGACAAACGCTAACCTCGTTTATCAGACAACTTCAAGAACAAAAGAAAAAGAAGCTTTGAGGAATATGCTTGTAGTTACGAGCGACTGGGGCAGAACTTAGGTTAGATTTGAAGTTTTCACTGGATAATATTCAATCTATGTAATTGATATTCGCCACAGAAATAAGTGCATTGACAAAGAATGAGATTATGTTGGAAGATAAATACTTTGTGCAAAATAAATGCTTTTTCCATTATTAGGCTATGGATTTCAGAATGTACCTACGTGATTGCTTCAGCACAAGAGCAAGATTTCACACATGGTTGATATTTCAAGGACCCACACACATTTACAATAATTGCTCAGTTCCACTGGGTTTCATTACCAGCATTAGGGTATACCCCTTCCCCAAGACATGAAGTGGCATACAATCTGAACAAGGAACAACCAACTAAAAAAATATTGTTCTGAGTTTAGTGTTTGGGATGAAGTAATGGTCAATGAGTTAGTCTCATTAGACCAAATACGGAAAACCATTGCCCATGGCCAATCAAAGCATTCATTAAAAATCAAGGTTTTTTTCAGAAAGTCAATTCCATAATTCATATAGTAAAATTACTATTGATTTGACTTCACAAATCCATAATTCATATTTGTTTAAATAGAGCTCAAATATGCTTTCTGCAATACAATCAACATTTTTAAGGTGAATACATGGCCCAAATAAAGATAAACAATGTCTTATGTCGCCCGCCAGATCAAAGAGATTGCCCATGCCTGTACTTGACTCTTGAAAAGCTACTGAATCTTTGCTTGCCTCATGAAGCAAGTGGCAGACCATTTTTCCCCCTGATTAAACCCTGAATATAAGGTGGGTTGATTATCACAGACATAAAGATCCAACGCCATGTTCAACTGAAAGAAACAGACATTTAGATACACCAAGCTTAAGTAGTAAGTATGTATCAGATCATGGCTCAGAGAGAGGAAACCCTGATCTCATTTACTTTGGTAAAGTTCAATTATGGAATAAATAAGCATCTGTGTGTGTATATATATATATATATATATATATATATATATATATATATATATATATATATATATATATATATATATACACACAATTTACCCACAATGCATAGCTCCTGGCAGTGGACTCTGGTTCCACATGGTACATTTTAATACACACTCACACAGCACACACCACTGATGATGGGAAGAATCCCGAAACATGTATGGACAATTTACTTATAAGGATTAATAAACCTTACCTCCAAACACCTCACTTCCGAGTCTGTCTCACTCTCTACAGTACACATTATATATATATTATATATATATATATATATATATATAGTGTGGTGTAATACTTTTCAATGAGTATACAGAAACTACACTGATTCTTGGCATAAGTGCCGATCTATACATAAATGATCATCATTTTTGATGGGTACTATACTAGTGTGTAATAAAGATTTAAATGAGTGATGGGGGGAGACAGGAAGTGCGGAAGATAGGGAGTACGTATAAAATGAAGAACGAACTGAAAAGGAAAAAAAAAAAAAAGTGAGCACTCGATAATAAAAGTTAAAAAGAAGAAAATTTGCTTTGGCTCCTGTGCACACAGCACATATTTTTTCTAAGAAAGAAGATCAGCCTCACTGCAAGTGCAAATAATTTATCAAAATAAATGTGGGAAGATTGAATGGTTTTAACAAATGGCTGATAATCATTTGCACACATTTAATTCTTCCTCTTGTGTTTTGGCTTTGAAAATCTAGCCAGCCGATTTCATATTCTCTCCTGATTTGCTGAGACTCCACTGAATCAACAATCATTTCATTACCTCTTATCTATCTCTAGCAACAAAGTTGGGAGTATCTAGTCACTTATGTTTGTATGTTTGCCAACACAATATCTCCAACAGTTCTCAATCAATTCCAATGACATTTTGTCAAAAGTTGGGCTAAGGAGAATTGACTAGATTTTTGGGTGGATCTATGAACTTTTTTTTTTCTTCTTCCAGATTAAAAGGTATTTTTTCATTTATTAAGACAATAGTTCAAAATATAGAAAATCAAAACTTACGTTTACCCCCCCCCCCACTACATTGTACGAGAACAGATTCATTTTTTTAGTTGTAGTGGCAGCGGTAATATTCTTGCCAAGTTTTAATTATTGTTGCTTTTTTATTCGAACACTTGATATTGAAAATTGAAACACAAATAGCTAGCATGAAGGGGAGGTATCTATGAACTGATTTTCATAGTTTTCAATTATTGCATGGCGCTCACAGGCATATGAACTCTTTGAGTACTTTCTAGTTTCATTACTTCATCTTATTATTGTTGCTTTTCATTACAACACTAGAACAGTTGATATGAGGGGGGTCTGCGTATGATTAGTGCCCAACAAACCATTGAAAACCAGAGAAAAAAAAAAGAAAAAGTTGATATTTTTGATATTTATAGAGCTACGATGCTCAGTTTTTTTTACATTTCAAAGCCTGAATACTCCGCATTTCAATTCACAGTGTTCAAGCTTCAAACTGAGCACTGTAGCTAAAAAAAAAAAAATAAAAAAAAAAAAAAAATAAAAAAAATAGAGATATCAACTTAAAAGAATAATTTGTGGGGCACTTATCCATAACCACACCCTGAAATTAAAAATAAAATTGTAGCTTCTGACCAGACTTGAACTTGTATCCCACATCTTGATAGCCAGTCTTCAATGGATATCACCTTAAAAACAGTAAAAATGCTCCTTCTAAAAATGTAAAAAAGAAAAAAATCAAGACCATTTCTGGTCAACAAAAGAGAGTTTAGAAAATAGAAGAACAATGGCAGAGTGGCCGGAGGATTTGTGCTCAGCCTAATCATTAAAGCTTCTGTTGCTGAACTAGTTAAGGCAATGTTTATGAAAGATGTGCTCCCAATGTGTGTGAGGCAAGTTCAAGTCTTGTTGGATTTCAATTTATTTCAGACTTCACAGTTTGCTCTAGAGGTTGGGGAATTATTAGGTTATTGGTTGAGAGTATTAAGACAAAAAAGCAGCAAGAAGATGGCTTCAAACAAATCATGGAATAAAATTGAAAGGGGTTCATCTAGAAAGCAATGCAATAAGATGGAATAAAAACTGAGAAGAGTGAAAAAGTTTCATCTAAAAAGCAACAATGATATCGCATAAAACTAGTTATAAAATAATAAATGGCAAAAATGTTTCATTTAAAAATTTCAAAAAATGAAAATAACTACTAAACAATGTTTGGTTTTTAATGTTACAAGGAGACAAATTTGAAATAATAGTAAGAAACTGTCCTTGTGTAATTATATTTCGTATGTTTAGTCTAGCAGAAGGCCAAATGGGAAGAAATGCAGGATAGGAAGATTATGTAGCACCAATCCAAGTGGGGAGGGCTAGCCTGTTTCCCTTGAAAGATCAGCATTCAAAATAAAGGCCCTCATCTGACACCAGTCGGAAGTAAAAAAAAAAATATTACCTCATCTACAAGTGGACACTTGGTGAATGGCCCATGAGATAAGCCTGTTGGTTATCAAGCTTAGGTAGGTACCCATCCTAAGTTAAGTCTGGCACACAGTCACATCAGTGGGGCACCTGATGAGGATTGAACTCACTACACTGGTGAATAGCCAGTGAGATGATCAGGCTAACCATGAATGGAAAGTAATGGTACAAATGAATTTTGACGCAAAAACTAAAGCACAAACATTGGTATATTGATTACTTAGTAAATCTTTTTTTTTTTTTTTTTCTTCAAGTTTATGCATAATTTTTTTTCAAGGATTTATAGTACAAATTTTTCTTGAAAATATTTACAGTATTTTTTAGTGTATAATACATTCTCAGAAAGTAAAATCTTTTGAAATAAAAGGTTTGACTGCTAGCTCTTAGGTCTTGGGTACAAGACATTTAATAATTTGATGTGTGGCATAAGAGAATTTGAAATTCTTAAAGGAAGAAAGAAAAAAAAAAAAGATTTTAAATAAATTCATGAAAAGGAGACTCAGGTAACATAACTTTGGTAAATTAAAAAAAAAAAAAAAAAAAAAAGGAGGAGTCATTATCATTCCAAGAGTCTTTGTCCCTGGTGGAAAAAAAAGCCTTTGGGGACTATCATTCGCTACGGGTGTGGGTCGTTGTATCCTTATTCTCAACTGGATAACAGTCATTCCATAATATATTTCACCCAAATTTTGTATAAAGGCTCGTGGAGAGATTTCACCTGGGGTTAGGTAAGTTATGGCTGATCTGATTTAGATTTTATAAGCACAAAAAAAATCTAAAGAAAAAAAAAAAAAATTGGGGTAGGGGCGGCTGTTGCTATAGCTAGTGTAAGGGCATGATTCAATAAATAACTAATTGCCACTATTTCAACCATTTTCTGCTGGGAACCTATATACTCTCAAATTTAAGAAAAAAAATTCAATATATTCAATGCAACAGTCAAAACAATTCTTGGAATGGTAATCTTTCTTGAGATCTTTTTTTTATGGAAATTATTCCAGGATATAGTCAATGCAATGTTTAGGTTTAAAGAAAGAGAAAGAAAAGAAAAAACAAATGTATTAAATAATCTATATTAACATTCATGAACAGAAAGAGTCCAATTATTCATTTTTGACTAGTATTTCTTTCATCTTGTGGCTGCTTTACATCACAACTAGTCAGACCAAGGAAGTCAAAATTGGGAGATGACGCTTCACCTAATGAAGATAAATCAAAACAAAAATGGTGTTGGGTGAGCTGAGAAAAAAAGAGAAAATAAGTATCTATGTTTAGATTTGATCTTTCACCAGCTGTATGGCTCTTGTAGCTCAAGAGGTAGATCAGCTGATATGGATAATCAGGCTCCTTGGTGTGTGTGGGGGAGAAATGATGAGTCTCACCGAGAGCTAATTGTTTATTTCCAATCTACACCATTCACTAATGGCCATAGACTGACGGCCAGATTAGTAATGATGAAAAGCAACTGAAATCAAGAAATACTTGTCAAAAATGATAAAAAATAAATTAAGTTAATATTACTAAAAAGAGGATTCCTGACATTTTCTTGCTTTCGGTTCTGGAAAAAAAAAAAGAAAGAAAATAATCTTCCTCTTTTGAAGCTTTTCAAGTTTTTTTTTACTATTTTTTTTTGCTATTCAGATTGAAATAGTTGGCCCTATACTTATGAAAAAAAAAAAAATTAAAACAGATTTTTTGCTTTTAAACTAAAACTGTTCAATAATCTTATCTCAAATCAACTTTGTATCTAATGTTAAATAATAAATTTTGGAGTATTTTCATGGAATAAAATGAAAAAAAAAAGTGTGTATTTATGTTATGTATGTATGAGAAAAAACAAGACAATTGAGTTATAGTACAGTTGCATGTGTAAGAAAAAAGGGTCCCAACTGAGTTTCAAAGCTGAAAGTGAGTTTTTTTTCTTTCATTCTCAGGGGCTTTATGGTAGGATTAATCAGGAAAAAATGGTCTTCAATTTTTCTAGCAATAGCTACTACACTATGTGCAAGAAGGCTCAATTATCTAGGTGTTTTTTGTTTTTTAAAGCATTATTCATGCTGGATTTCAAAATTAAAAAAAAAATTTGATCATACCAGCATTAAATGAGCCCTACTGAACAAGGGAAAAGTAATCTTTAGTTTTTCTAATATTAGCCACAAGCATGTGTGAATGCATGAAAATAATAAGAGTAACCATTGTCAGAATTTCAATAATCTCACCTAATGAACTAGTACATCATTGGTCAGAGGAAAAAAACCGGTAGATGTGAACATATTCAGATGTTATCTGTCCATCCAAGTCAGTACATATCTATCTTTTCACATTCATCCATCTCAGTCCACACAAATCTATTTATCCATCTATCTCGCATGGATGTTTAGACATAAATAGAATTTTTTTTTTTTTTAATATACATAATATATTCTTCCTTTAATATCGAATTTTAGCATAAATTGAGCTCATATAAAAACCACAGGGAAAATTTATCATTTTCACACATTGAAAAAAATTGACCCCC
The DNA here is from genome assembly GCA_963457665.1 of Thysanoteuthis rhombus. Classification (NCBI taxonomy): domain Eukaryota; kingdom Metazoa; phylum Mollusca; class Cephalopoda; order Oegopsida; family Thysanoteuthidae; genus Thysanoteuthis; species Thysanoteuthis major. Next base: position 67,683,095 of record OY735198.1, on the reverse strand, counting down.
CCCCCCGGATCATGCATACTTTGAAGCCCCTACAAAAGAAAGAAAGAAAGGAAGGAAAAAAAAAAAGATCACTTCTGACATCCAAATACAGTGGAACTGCCCATGTAACCATACTATTGTGAGGTCTAAGGAAATGTATTTCTCCTAAACACAAAATTGAGCTACTTGATAAAATTGTTACCTATGTCAAGTATGAAACCGACTCATATATGAAGACCATTGAAAAATTCCGGGGTAGGGACTGGGAAATCAGACCTCTATCAGATGGAACAGGAGTAAAAAAAACAACAACAAAAAAACTCCTACATAAGTCCCATCAGCATCTATACAGTGTTTCCAGCCCCGTTTGGATTAGATTCAACTTGAAACCAGCCAACATTTTTTGAAGTGGGGGTGGGTGGGGGTGTCCTTTTGATATATCCCACTATGCTGATACCCTAATCATTTTACTTTTTTAGAATTTGTTTTAACAAGGCAGTTGATCAAAAAGAGATTGCTTTCAATTTTTCTACCCCACCCCCGACAGCAAGGAAAGGGTTCAGTAATTTTTCTAATGTAGTCTTATCGTTCCTTTTCCACCTGACCATTTTGTAAATGGAACTTTCCAGCTTAAGCTGAGAAAAATTCTGTAATAACAGAAAGACATCTAAAGAATAAAGAAGGAAAGTGAGCAGCAGCAAAGAAAAAAAGACAAAATAAAGAAAATTGAAAGAGAAAAAGGATAAAATAATTCATACCAAAAAAAAAAAAAAAAAAAAAAAAAACAACTCAGATACTTAGAAAATAAAGGAAACTTTGAATAACAGGTTTGTAGATAATCTTCAATTAATTAGTCGTGGGTGATTCCGCAAATGTTTCTAATATTTGATCGCAACTGTTAAATGAACATTTAAATATCACATGTAGTTTAGTCAAACTATTTTCCTTGTCTTAATTGTTTATATTTCATGTCTTGGCTGTAAACCCTTTGGCCTTCCTTGAGAATCTGTTTTGTTCAGGAATGCTGAATTTTGTTCTGGGGGAGCTTGCACATCCCCTCATACATAGGTCAAGTCTATTTTTTGTATATCTTTATCTTTGTCTCCCACAGACCTCTGCACAATCCGGCTTCTCTTGGGCCATTGTCCAAAAGAAAACAGACACCCAAGAAAGGCTAGGGTATACACAGCTGAAGCGTTGTGAAATTAGTCCAAATAACCACATACAATGATCAAAACACTGTCTTGAGAAAAAATGGAAAATAAAGATAAGTAAATATATAAATCATCAGGCAAAAAAATTGGGATACTCACAAAAATCATTGATTACTTGCAAGCATCTTCTAGATGCATCTATTTTAATTGTTTGAAGGACAAGGTTTATAAAGTGTTGGTCATTCATGAGTTTCCAGAATTATCAACCAATCAAAAGGGAAAACTCAGAGAAACTAATATTTTTGTTCCTTCACACACGTGTGTAAGTGCTGACTCAAAATCATCAAAAATAGAATTTAGGTTTTTAAAGAGTACTTTTAACTCGACTCAAAATTGTTTCACATAAAATTTGCATTCTAATTCAGCACTATTGTAGTTCTAAGCATTAACAGGCTGTAGAATGGATTAACCAAAATATTATATTAACAGTATCAATGACACAAAGAGAGAGCTCAGTTGTCTGAAGAAAGCTTGGAATGACAATTTTAAGAATTTGGGGGTTAAAGTTACTGCATATTATTTCTAATAGTGTTGCACATCAAATGACAGTGTTTTAATGTTGGGAATACATTTCTGCCATTGGGGGAAAATATCAGGTTTTGTCATTTTCAGTTGTCCCATACATTTAAGCGGGCTTTCACTGAATACCCAACTGAGATTTGAGATGAGGTGGTAGGTAATAAACACCAGCTGTAAACAAGTACATTTTTCACTATGTTTTTAGTAAAAACTATGTAATATTTTTTCAGAATTCAGTTGAGTAGCCATCAAATTATCTAATTTTTTAAAGATGTTCTATTTACCGAGTTGAAATTTTTCTGTTGGCAGACAGACATCAATCATGTTATTATTGAAGTAATTTTGGATGACAAAAATTGATATCACGATCAGTCTGAAACCTGCTTCAAGGATGCAAAAGTAATTTTCTTTTCATGATTTTGCTATTTTTTTTGCAAAATAAAACTAAAAACTCAAAGATATTTAGATTATTGCAATATGTTTTGAAATTTAAAAAAAGAGTGATCACTTAACAATTTGCAATATTTTTGCTGCCTACCTAGTTGAGAATTACACTATTTTATGTAAATACACGTACGCAAAATATGAACAGTACATCTGATCTACACATTTAGATATAAATAAAAATGTAGTGTGACGTATGATTGTTACAAAGCAGTGGACAGTGGCTGTTATATGTATGTGTGTGTGTGTATATATATATATAAATATATATATATAATAATAATTAGAGAACCAATGTATCATTTTCTTAGAATTTTTCAAGAGATTACACGAGTTACCTCCCTTGCTTCAGCAGTACATTTTATTAAAGCAACATTCGAGCTATATATTTCTCTTGAAGATGGGATGAAAGTTATTACCAGTTACCATAATCCATCTTCAAGTAATTCAAAGATGGCTGACTCACAACTAACATACTTCCACCATATATCTGAGTGAAGAAACAAATTGACCAGAGAGACTCAGGTAATCAGACAAAAAACAATTTTGCATCTACATGAAAATTCAATTTAAATATATACTTACAGTATCTAAACATCCTCCTAGTTTAGGACTTGAAAAAAAATCCTTCTATAGAAGATAATTATACAATACTAAATACAAATGAAAGCAAATTTATTCATATAGTACACTTCTAACAAATTCTACTTGAATGCAAAAGTTAATTCAAACAAATCGTACAGGTGTTCTTGAGTTATCAGACTGATCATATTTATTATTCTAACAGATCTTTTAAGAAAGTGAAATTTGTTGAATGAATTATTTGCTTTATTATGTCATCCTCTTCTGATTTTGGAGGAAAAAAATTGTACTGAACAGATATGCTAAAAGTTGACACTTCTTAAACTTAATGTACTGTACCTTGAATAAATTTGCTTTCATGCTTGTATTTTGTCTGATATCTACAAGTTATATTGAAGAGAAGTTATTACAAATCTTAAAACTGTATAATGTTGCCCTAATCAATTTAGGTATGTTTTTATAGCACAAGTAAAATAAATTTGAAGTTTATATGGCAGAAGACAGCAAACCAGTTAATTTTCTGCTTTCATTTTTGTTAATCCCCACCAAAAGGTAATGTCTACAATTTAAAAATACAGAAGCCTAAAAAAAATGAAATAAAATGAAACAATATGCATCTTGTTTTTCCTGCCAACTATAAACTCGATTCATGGTGTTGGTTTGGGGTCAAATTTTATCGCCAGTTTGATTTTAACAATTCAACCTTTCTCAAAAACGGTCAGTCTTTCATATCTCTTTAGCTATGTTCCAGATCAGTCAAGTCGTCACATTTGTATAGCTCTACCGAAAGAAAAGAGTAATGCTGTCAAAAGTTTGAAAAATCGGCAGCATAGGGAATAGCATTTTAGGATTTTTCTGTTTATTTTGTTCATTTGGAATTGATAAGTTTATTTCGTTATCCAACCTAGGAATAGGCTGTTTTTTTTTTTCTTCACGGTGAGGACTTACAGATAAGACCCAAGAGACTAGGTGATCTTTGGCAAGAATTTTTTTCTTAAAGCTTCTGTACTTTAAAATTACTTTGTTAACCTTTGGTGAGGGCTTAGCAAAAAAAGACCCATTTGTCTGTAAGAGAAAAAAAAAAAAAAAAAAAAAAAAAAAATGGTCAAAATCTTGAAATACTGTTTACTAACAATGGATTAATAGTAATAAGGTAAACATTTACTGATGTTGGCACAAAATATATTTTTGAAAAATAGATAAATCTAAATTGGATAAAACAACCTTATGGATATAGACTGATTTATTCAGCCTGTTTTCCACATATTGGTTGTTTTTATACTAGCACTACTTTCACCACTGTACCCTCTGGCCTTTATTTAGATACTCATCGTCCCGATATCACTGTTGCTTGTTCTACCCGATTAACAAGGACGACAGGTACTGAAGAATGCTGGAGGGTACGAAAAACTACTAAAATTGGGATAACAGTCTGAATAAATCAATGTATAATGATAATTCCCCATCTCAGAAATTCTGATAGAAACCTTATGGCTATTTCAAATAAAATTGCGAGATAACAGTGTCAGTTTTATTTAATGGCAGAACTTCCAGGAACATTACCCAAATATTGAACTAGGTACAGCCTTACACCTTTGTAATGAATGTGTGTATATAGAAAGTACTTATTTGGAGGATTGTAAATAAATTGTAGTAAAGGTGCTGGCAAATAGAAAGGAAAAGAAAAAAAAGAAAAAAAAGAAAAAAAAAAAAGGTTCCCAAAGAGTCAACTTAGAACCCCAGAATTTCAATCAAGAAAATGTTCATTGTTCAACAGGGTGATACTGAAATAATTGAAGTGAAAACTATTTGAATTTTTAGCCTGTAAAAATTTGAAAAAAGTTATTTTCTACACATAAAACAAGGTTATGAGCCGAAGAAACTTGCAAAACAAAGAAAAGGAATTCAAATCAATGACTTAGCAAATAGATCATATCTCAGATACTTGCTACTGGGTAAGGGAGTTTTACTCAGCTAGAGAGTTTGAGAATCCAGGAGTATCCTACAATCAATTGCCTTGTATTAGACAAGCTAAAGCAGAGTAAATATTGACCGATCCAAAAATTTCTAATATAATTTTAGTTATTAATTTTTGACTCGTTAATTTTTCATCTTATCATCACTGCTTTTCATCACAATGTTCAGCTCATTTTACATTCTACGATTCCTAAATAAGCAAATCAGTAAAAGCGTCATCCACATCAGGCTGGCTCCAAAGGACATGGATTGAGAATTCGAATCTCATCAGAAACTACTTTTTATTTTATTTCATAATTCATGCGGCTTACTCAACGGTTGCAAATCGTAAAACGACCTGAGCATTGCAATAAAAGAAGAAAAAACATAAGAAAAATGAAAAAAAAAAGCAGCAAATGTAAAATGAAATAAGAACCAGTCAAAAAATCAATAATGAAAATGCTTTATTTAAGAAACTTTGACAACTTAATATTTTAGTACTTGTCAAGTCTCTCTCTCTCTCTCATTTACTTTTCAATATTTTGTGTAATCTTGTTACACTGTGCAGAGTATTGCTAGACTTTTTTCTTTTTTTTTTTCTTTCAGATTTATTTCAAAATTTGCCAATCACTTACTTACCTGGGGATTTTAAAAGCACAGCACCTGTTTGGAGAGTAAAGGACTCAGGACACAGACTCAAAAAAATAAATAAGATAGGTGTTTTCTATACTTACTATTACTTATTCATCATCTCTAATGCAAGATGAAAAGAATAGAGTGGGTGATGCAAATTATGCTGAATATATTTGTTGGGGGTGCCACGAGGGTTTCTGATGAGATTTATGGTCAACGGATAACCAGGATGTTACGAGAGGGGTTTTATTAAACAAATACCTCGCAAAGCTTTTGGACCAGTGTTATCTTTCGTTTTTGCCTTCAATGTAACCCATAATTATTTTGAATTCGAGACAAAAAGAATCTTCAATTCAAAATGGTTACAAGTTCTAAAATTAACTTGGAAGGACACCAAATATGACAGGGATGAGAACAGTACGCCCACATTGGATCAAATAAGGGGCTTGGTTCAACGTTCCCCCAGTAGAACACTGGAGGTAACAGGATAAGAATGGAAGCAGCATACCCCTGTAGGTCAAATAAAAAGTTCTGTTCAGTTTCCCTAAGAAGGACATCAAACACGACGGGTAGTGGAATGAGAACAGCATACATCAATAGGTCAAATTATGCATTCTGTGCAACATTCGCAGGAGGTTACTGCACACAGCATAAGGAAGGTGGGTTATAATGGCCTAATCCTCATGATAGAGACAAGGAAACTGATGAAAAGGAAAAAAAAAAAAAAAAAAATCAATGTATAATAGTAACAAAACATCTCATCTCCAATGACCAGACGAAAATTTCTGAGAGAAGAGAAAAGACACAATAATGACAATTGTAATACTCTATGAATTTCTTCGATGAAGTATTGTGATGATTACTCACTTTTGACAAGTCTTTATTTCAACAACAATCAAATGAAAGTGAGACTTGTCAAAAATTAGCAATAACCACATTAGTTTTGTATTTTAGTTTAGTGCTGACCCAAGTGAATCTAGGACATGTAGTCAAGGTTTTAGCCCCTCTTAGTGCTGCCCACCAACTTTACCATTACTCCACCACTCCCCTGATTAGTTTTAGACATTGTCTGTACTAACAAACCAAACATTTTTGGTGGTAAGGAATAAACTTGATTAAAACACCAAGTTCTGCAGATTTAGACCCTAAAATTCGTATCAGCAAGTTTTGAGATTCATTCCAGGTTTTACACTGAAACAAATCAGAAAATGTAAGTTGTCAGTGACTAAGGCCACTGTTATGGAGAGAATAGGACTATTATATGTATAATACTTGTGTCTGTACTAGAGAATAAAGATTTGTAGCTAGTGTTTGAGTATATGGTTGTGTTATGAGAGACAACGGAAGATGTACAAGACTGATTTGCGTAGATATTTAAAAAGTGTGCTCCAAACAATGACGCTGCGGGGAAAAGAAAGCTTTTCTACTGGAAGCGTTCTGATCATCCATAAAATGAGAAAACATCATTCGGAGTCAGCAGACGCATCATATTCCAGATTGCCCCTCACAAGGTATTTTCCAAGTTGGATATTCCATGATCAACAGTCAGTCAGGATTTTTGAAGAAGATTTGGGATTGAGACCATTTAAAAACTTGTTGCACTGTGTGAGAATGAAGAACCTACAGACAATTGATAGTTTTCCATTCTTTTTTTTTTAAATTAAAAAAAAAAAAAAAAAAAAAAAATCTAGAGTCTTTGTAATCAATGTCTCCCATCACAGAGCAAGTAAGCAACCTTCCTTGCTCCCTCCCACCCACTCTCAACATCTTCCTGGGGAGGGTAAGGACAGATGCGCTGGAAGACCAACGAGGGAACAGTCAGCAATTGGGGGGAGGGGAAGAGAACAATCGAACCAAAAACCTCCGTTTTGTCAATGACATCAACGGCCTGGCAGGGAATGATAAAGAGCCAACAAGCCCAGTTGAACAGCTTGACAAAAACATCAAAGGTATACAACATGGAGATCAGTGCAGAGGTGGGGGGGGCGCCCCCTCCCTCATCCAACAAACTTAAGACCAATTAGATCAGGGGCATTACCAGTAACATTCAGATCAGGAAACATACACACTCTCAACAGTCAGCAAATAGAAATACCTTGGGGGGGCCCCTATCGCCAAAGACAAGGGGTTCGAGCCAGGACCCCCCCCCCCATTGCAAAAGCAACTGCAGCACTCACAAAATGAAAAACGAATCAGGAAAGACAAAAACATTAGCACCAGCTCCAATGCTAGATGGATACGCTCACTAGTCATCCCTATTTTTTTTTTCCTATATGCATGTGAAACACGGACACTCACGGCACATCTCCAATGAAGAATAAGCACAATGGACATGAACGGGGGGTGGGGGTGGGGGCTACTGGAAGATTCTAGGCATCTCATACGCAGACCATATCACAAATGAAGAGGTCAGAAGGAAGATCAAACAAGCCATCAGGCTACACAAAGACTTGTCAACAATTGTCAAGAGGAGGAAACTGGAATGGAATGGTCACATCTCCAGAAGTTCCTGCCTTGCAAAGACCATCCTACAAGGCACAGTGAGGGGCAGGGTGAAAACGGGGAAGACCGAAGAGGCAATGGGAATGTAACATCCAGCAAAAATAGAGAATGTAGTAAAAAAAAAAAAACAACAAAAAACCCCATAACAAAACACTGTATGAAAGTGCAAGTTCTACAATATTTAAGGATGCTCCCCCCACCCTAGCAATAGAATCACAGGTGTGGGGGAGAGACATAATTTAAGATTTTGTAAGATCCAGTATGTGCATGTAAGCCTACTTCTTCTGTGAGCACTAACTGATTTCAACAAAGCTTCGAATGAATTAAATACTGATAAAATTTCCTAAAATAAATTTTTTGGGGAAAAAGACTGGATTTTGTAATAGGAGATATCTATTTTTTGGATTTTCTCACACAATTCTTTAAATAAAACAAATGTCTTCTTTTTAAAACTAGCTTTTTGAAAAAAATCTTGTAAAATCAAGGACTGGTACACAAAGGATTTGATTGATAGAATGTCCCTGATGTATTGAAGGAAAAGTGTGAATACACAACATTCATTTTCCTTTCATAAAAAAAGCTACAATGATGCTGTTTAACAAAATAAATAAAGGGATTTTTTTTCTGGTGACTTGCAGACGAGACCAGTGTTTCATCACAATCCTTTAAACCTATTACAGATCTTTCCTAACAATTCAACTTTGAGTACCAGTGTACTAGAGTTATCTCAGCATATAGCCCAAAAGCCAGTAAGAAATGAGTGTGTGTACTTGGCAGAATAATCAAAGACTTATAAAATTAGATGGGACATTTCGAAACATTTATGCCCCCCCCCCAATATTTCCACAATTATAAAGATTAAGCTACTTTTCCTTTTGATCCTATGATGTTGGCATATTCGGAAATACAGATTATTTAAAAAAATTTTTTTTTTACAGCTGTTTTAAAAATTTATCATTGCTTCCCAAAGGGCAGACAATTATCTTCTTTCAGCTTTTAAGACATCCAAACTCCACGAAGTTTTAAAATTAAAGTTATTTCTTTTAATCTAGTAACTTTTAAGATTGATAAAATAGGTTGAATGCTTAAACCCTAATGTGACTTTTGGGACACCCTGTATTTGTGACAATGTAAGTGCACTGATTGTTTCATGATATAAAATAGCACAGTGATTTCAGAAAAAGCATCATCATAACTTCATATAGTAGACCTAATTTGGAGCAGTTGTTCACCAATCCAGAATGCAAATACAATCATGTTCTTAACTTCAATAATTTAAATGTATTAGCAAAAATGATTATGTATGGATTGACATTTCTACCTAGGATCAGATTATTGGTATACTCTGCCAAGGATCAAAGTGTCATTACCTGACACCTCTCTCACATATATATATATACATATATATATATATATATATATATATATATATATATATGTGTGTGTGTGGATGGATACACATTGAATTTTATGTGAATATATCCTAGGATCCATCATATAATCTCGAATATCAGCAATTCCCATATCCCCAAACAGACAATATGGTCAAGATTCATTTAATTAAATCCCAGAGAAACTGAAGGTTGAATTTTTTTTAAAGAGAACATTTTTCTTGTATTTGAGACAATATATTTATTCATAAGCTGGAAATCTATATTAGTTAATGTTTTAGATCCTGAAATTGTTTTATATTTTCAACGATATATTAAAACAAAATATGCACACACACACACACACCATATCCCAACATAGCACATTTGCACTATTTCCTTAGTCGCAAAATGGTTGAGTAAAAGCAATAGATCAATAAAAACGTTTTGGAAGCCCTGATAAAAATGTACAAAATAAATAAATGAAAATAAAATCAATTTATCTTTAAATAACTGTATTTCCAACTTACTAACATTAACAGATCAGTATTTATAATAATGAAATGAGTTAAAAATTGACCCATGGGGTCATCACCAAGAACCAAGGTACCATATTTGATGGCATATAAGGCTCTCCCCTTTTCTCCCCCAATAATGTCTCAAAAAGGTAAATGTAACCTTTATTGTCCAGCCCCACATTTGGTCAGAACTTGAAGAGGAATTAAAAAAAAAAAAACCCAAAAAACTGGGTAATAAATGAGAAGAATTCAGGGGAATGTATCTTTTTTAAAAATTTTCCCCCACTGAGATAAAGAGGGAGGGCTCTTTTATGCTGTCAAATACAGTAATTTTGAGGGATTTTGACTTGTAATATGATGAATGACCACGTCATTGACGCATGTTGCACATGAATATTCTTATCTAGAAATAGAACAAAAAGCAAGCATAGAACGGTCAATGATTTAAAATAATTGGTTCAAGGAATGAGGGCTTTAAGAAGTTTCCTTCAAAAGGGGATACTCTTAGAGAGATGGAAAAAAAAAAAAAAGAAGACATTTGATAACAGATTTTATATCTACTCTGCTGTATTGGAGAGAAGGGGAGTAGACCTGTTGGGTTGTAGGGAGATGGGGGGGGAGTAAAGCAACCATTCTTAATGACCACCATGGAGGGGGCCCTGGCACATTTAAAGGGGAGAGGGGGTATGGGCTGAAATAATAATAATTGAATGTCTGTCCATCCGTGTTGTATCACTGTTTGACAGGGGGCCCTGGAACCTTTAGAAGAGCTCTTTGGGGAAGGGGAGGGGGATCATAGACCCCCTAACCCCCACCCCTCAGGTTGAGAATGGCTGATGTAAACGATTTCCATTATTGTAGTGTTTTCATAAAGATTTAGACATCAAATAGATAAATAAATTTTGGAAAAAAAAAAAAAAAAGAAAAAAAAGAAAAAAGAGAAAAGAAAAGAAAAAAGAAAAGAAACCTCAACACTGGAGTAGTTGAGATTTGTTTCATAATTCATTAGTTATCAACCCTCACCACCATCGGATGAGGTCATGACTTGTCAGTAAATGACACAGGGAAAAAATATATAATATATATAAAAATAATAAGAATTTTTTTTTTTTTTAATAAGAAAAAAAAAAAAAAAAAAAGAAAAAAAAAGAAAAAAAAAAGAGTTAAATGCTAAAAAACAAAAGCGTGCAGCTGTACTGCATGAAAGAAAGCAGCAAAAAATTTAGGTAACCAAATATGAAAGGCAAAAAATAAAGAAAAAATCTCGACGCCTAGTCCCACTAAGAAAGCAATAAGTGATCACTATTCGACTAGGCAATGAGATAATTTTATTTATTTTTTTTTTTTTTTTAAAGATTTGTTTATTTTTAGTCCTTATTCTTTATTCACAGATATTAGCCAGTTTTTTTTTTTTTGTTGTTTTGAGTCCAAGAAAAATAAAGTCTTGCCTAATTGAGTCAATGTGTGTCAGCACTGGGATTTTGAAAGACTTGTCCAGTAAGTTAGTGGTAGTAGTAGTAGTGGTGGTGATGGTGGTGGTAGTAGTAGTAGTAGTAGTAGTAATAGTAGTAGTAGTAGTAGTAGTGGTAGTAGTAGTAGTGGTGGTAAACTAGCATCACCATTAGTTCCCGAGGCATGATTAAAGCCATGACAGAGAACATTCTGGAAAACCAATGTTCAGCAACGTTTTCATAACAAAAGCTGAGATCTAAACATCATGTAAACAAAATATTCACAACAGACATTGAGGCACTGATATCCCAGGTTGAGCTACGTTTGCTGGACATCTCCAAGACATTCACAGGGCACATTCACATAGAGTTGGTTGGCTGTAGTCGAGATTATTTACTCAACTACAAGTGGTTCATCACACCAAGTGCTTCGGGGGGGGATATTTTTTTCTTTTTTTTTTTTCCTCCTCTCCCTAATTTTTTTTTTCTCCTCTCTTTTTTTTTTTTTTTCTTTCTTTCTTTCTTCATTAATTTTTGTAAATCTTTTTCCTTTTTAAAGTTTGTTTGCTTGCTTGGTTCTGGCTCCATTTCACTTTCACTCGTTCTCTCTTTCTCTCTCTCTCTTCTTTCATACAACCTCTTGCACTCTATCTCTCTCTCTAGCTCTCGCTCTCTCTCTCTCTCTCATACTCTTGTTTTCTTCTGTTTTTCCACTCAAGGAAATTGGATTGAGTAACAAGAGCATGGACAGCAGCAGCAGTTTTTTTTTTTTTCCTTTTCTTTTTGCTCTGTGTCCCACCCAACCCTTCCCCTACCCACTTAACAATTACTAGACAAATCCACGATCATACATTTCTGTCAGATTGAAAACTGTACATGTTGCCCCCCCCTCCTCTGGTAGATGACACTAGAGAGTAATTACCAAGTCGGTCAAATTTCTGAGGATTTTGACTCGCAGGATTATTTATGTTTGTTTGCAAAGTTGATGAACAAGAAGTCCGTGTGTGAGATTTGGACCTGGGTGGATGACTACTGCCTTCCAAATAGTTGTAATTATTCATTGTTGGATGTCCATTGGAGTCTCGAATTAATTTTGCTGTTGGAAGAGAGGCTTGCTTATGGGTAGAGAGTCCAAGAAAGCTGCTGTTGGGTTTAGAGTGTTTATGACACAAGGACGAAGGACTCTCTCCATTGCGAATGGTTCTGTTTGGAGGAGGACAGAATGCTTGGCAGTCTGCTTTGTGAGAACGTTCACATGACTGCAGCAATCTTTGACTTGTTATATAGCCCTCCTCTCCATCTTCAGATATTGGAATACTTGGTGGAAGACCCAATTCCATGTCTGTCCTTATAGATTTTAGACGGGTTTGTTTTTCTTTGAACAGAGCAATTGCTCTCTGTTCTTGAGCTGGAATACCAGACAAATCCTGAAACAGAAACAGAAATCAAACTTTATAAATGAACACAAGAAAAAGCTTTGCATGCTTAGGATTAACAATTCTCTTAATTATGATACTAAAATTATAAAGTTGCAATATGTAATCAGAAAACTTTTGAGATGTGAATTGTGGAAAATTAGGAGAGGCAAATGACTTCTTAGACATACATTGGTATTCAAATTCCAGTAAGTATCTACATCTAGGGATTAATTCACTTTCAATAATCTAAAACAATGAATCAAGTAAAATTTTTATCATATTTTGAGATGAATGGATGCAGGTGTTGCGCACACACACACACACATTATATATATATATATATATATATATATATATATATATATATATATATATATATATATATATATATATATGTGTATGTATAAACAACATCCAATTATTGATGCAACCATTTTGAAGAGAATGGGCCAGTTCAAAAAAACAATTACATCGGCAACAAAAATGTAGAGATTATCGATTAATCACATTTTTCATGAGCCTGAATAGTAGGGACAAAAATGATTTCATAAATTATGTTACTGAACATTAAAGCAAACTTGATACATGAGGGTTGGAAGGTTTTTATGAGCGTTTATTGGATGAATATTGAATGTGTACCATGTGGGTCTTGAGAGCTATTTAAAAATTCAAAGAAATGGAAAGGACATGAAACATTAAAGAATGAGCAAACAGAGACAAAAGATTGAAAATATAGAATTAAAAGAAAAATATGAAAATAGTTGAGCAGTAGTTAAATTTGATTCTATTAGTTACAGACATCATTTTAATGATGTGCAATTCATCTGCACAACTAAAATTATTATCAGTTCAATCACTGGGCTTATAATAGTCCTCATATTCCAACCACATTCGATAATAGTCCTCATATTCCAACCACATTCGATAATAGTCCTCATATTCCAACCACATTCGATAATAGTCCTCATATTCCAACCACATTCGATAATAGTCCTCATATTCCAACCACATTCGATAATAGTCCTCATATTCCAACCACATTCGATAATAGTCCTCATATTCCAACCACATTCGATAATAGTCCTCATATTCTAACCACATTCGATAATAGTCCTCATATTCCAACCACATTCGATAATAGTCCTCATATTCCAACCACATTCGATAATAGTCCTCATATTCCAACCACATTCGATAATAGTCCTCATATTCTAACCACATTCGATAATAGTCCTCATATTCCAACCACATTCGATAATAGTCCTCATATTCCAACCACATTCGATAATAGTCCTCATATTCCAACCACATTCGATAATAGTCCTCATATTCTAACCACATTTGATAATAGTCCTCATATTCTAACTATATTTACATCTTAATTTTGAGAGCCAAATCTAATGCTTTTAAAATTGGGGTTCATGTTCAAACTATGTTAAGAATCTACAGCGTGTATATATGGACCCCCCCCCCACAAAAAAGCAAAAAACAAAAAACAGAGTCACTTTTGCACAAATCCCTTCCTTTTCATTTTAGCTTTGAAAATTGAAGCAACTTAATTTGTATCTCAAACTAACTGCTCTTTTAGTTGCATGCAACTTAACAGCTTCACAATGCTCTTCCCATGAAGGAAAAAAGTTGATTGAAATGCATTTTGGCTGCATCAGAGCATATCACATTGTAAGCAATAAGGACGAACATGTGCAGAAAAGATGAGAAGAATAAAAATAGTCACTGAAGACAGTTCATAAAAATTAATTGTCCATGTTATGCTTTCCATCAAGAGAAAAGAAAGAGAAAATATTCTTTATAAGTGTCTCTTTTTTTTCACACAAGGGAAGTGCGTGCAAAGAAGGGGTTGAGTCTTTTTTTTCAGGAGATGGTAGACAACTCTTTGCACATCATATGCAGCTTCTTCGGAGGTTGGGATAAAAGCAGAAAAAGAGCCTTTCTTTAAAATTTTATTTTATTACACGTTTCACCCCCGCCATCCCTTCATTTTTTACCCGTTGTTAATCATGCAAAATATCTAAAAGGAAGAACCAATTTTTTATCTGAAATAGCTTCCTTGCTTGGTCTCCTCCATTTGATTGACTTGGAGCTTCTCCGTGAAACAAAACCAAAATAAACAATTCTACTTTCATAGAGGATAATTGGTAACTCGTAGGTATAGTTGTGCAATAGTATTCAAATTTTTTTCAAAAACTCCATTTTGAAGAAAAAATTTTGAATGATCACTTCAAATTGTTTGGACGATGTTTGAGAGATACAGAAAATCCCTTATTAATGTAGTTAAGAAAGTACGATGTCAATCGAAAGTTAAAAATAAGTAAAACCAATAATATAGTGGATAATTTTTCATCATATAATAGGGTGCTCTACACAATTTGCTTTGAATAAATTTTTTCCAGGGTGTTAATCAAAAACATGCTAATTAGAATAGCGGTTATTCCTGTGAAAGCTTAGACCGGCTCAAAGAGTATGTGAAGTTATCCATAAGGTTTATCAAGGTGCAAATATTAGTCTGATTTACTGCATAATACTTAATGATTATAGGGTTTGAATATTAGATCGACAGAGCACAGCCATTTCAATGTACACCTGTCTTTCATTGGTAATGTTTGGCTCCTTGTGTTTATATCCAGGTTCAGTGGTCATAGGTAGACAAGTCAAAAATCTATTATGCATCAATGAAAAATCAAATATCTGCTCTATATAAAAAAGCATTCAAGTACCTTACTGATGTATCAGGCAGGAGAATTACCTTATATACTGATATACAAGTCGGACATTTATTGAAAAAGAATTTTTTTTAAAAATGGAGATATTACACTGTGTCGGTATTATAAGTAGGGGATCTTCTACCAAAGCTCGATATGGACAGTTATGGGATTTGGAGGAATAACAGCGAGCAGTTGTCCTCTTGATATCCTTGTAAAACACTCATAGTCCAGCATATACAGTAGCTTATGAGACGTATTTCTCATTGGATAAGGGATAAGAAATGTTTTGCTCATAACAAAAAGCAAGTTATGACTTTTCACGTTTTTCTGTCAGTGTAAACAAGGTCATTTTTAAATTGAATTAATTCAAGGTTACATCTATGAACAAAAATTTGAAAAAAGCACTTGGGCAGTTACCTACTAAATTCATCCATGGAGTATTTCTTCCATGGCAAATTTTTAAAAAATGAAAAAGAAAAAGAAGTGCATTGTTATAAGTTTGATGATAAGAAATGTCAATGTTGAACAGCTAATTCAAGTGCCAATATACCATGATGAGCCAAAAAAATCATATCCTAATAAGATTTTGGTCTGTGATGTGCCTGCAAAATAGTTCTTTTTTCCGATCAGGTATGGACTTGACAAGACCTCTGAAGGTTAGTTCTGGGATCGGACGCCAGGTTGTTAACTGCAGATCTTTCAACAGCAGCAAATTATGTAGTGGAGGTTCCTGCAGTTGGTCCAACGTATCCCATGAGTGCAAAATGAGATTGGGATCACGGCAATGTGAAATCTTTTCTAGGTTGCTGAAAATGTACCTATATAACTTACGGGACAAAGTACCTTCCACATGAATTTCTATCCAAACCATTATACTACCGCCATCAGGTAGTTATTTTCCCCACAGTTCATTCTAGTGCGATTGCTTCCCTAGGATAACAATGCTCACCTACCCTGCCATCCAACGTATTTTGGAGAAAATGAGTTTCTCAGACCAGGCAATCTTCTTCCACTAATATAAGGTCCAGTTCCAATGCTTGTTTGCTCATTGAAGATGCTTTCGGACATTGTTTAGCATAGGTATTCTGACTAGCCTGTATAAGCAGGGATTACTGTGTTTATAATATTATTCAAAAATGGATAAAGATTTTCAGAATGTTTTCAACAAACAGAGCATTAAAAAAAAAAAATGAGTAAAAATAATTTTTGCAAATATTTAGTAAGTACTAAAACTTGACTATGTAATAGTGAAAGATTCTTGTTTGCATAAGTTGTTTTTTTTAAAAACTAAATCTTCCTCAAACCCATACTTTTCCAACAGTTTATTACTGGCTGGAAACACAGATCAACTGAACCACAATTTGCCAGACCCATCTCATTTTGTATGGGAGATGATGGAACAATTACACTCAAGTCCTTGTGTATCAGAATCAGTCATTCAGTTAAAAAGATGATCAAAGATGTTGATGTGCATTGCAAATGTCTAACTCAGTCGTCAAGATGTACGGAACTGTAAGTTTGGTGGTGACAAAGAGCTATGTAATATCAATGAAATTGACCTCTGGGACTGATAAAGATTTAATAACAGAAGATCTCTCTTTAAATACCAATACAGCTTTCAGTTTAATACATAGTATATTCCAATGTGAAAATTTTAAATCCCCTATTTCAATGACCTAGTAATTGAGGGTGTGCTATGCAATTTAAAAGTGTTTATATCTTGTAAGCAAGAAGGAATATTAGAAACAAACCCTCACCAAAAGTCAGGGCATAATGCTACCAAACTTGTACAATGAATGTGAACAAGAATTTTTCACTACTACAAGGTTTTAGTACTTAATAAATATTTGCAAAAATTGTTTTTACTCATTTTTCTTTTGGATGTTTGTTGAAAACAATCAGAAAATTGTTATCTGTTCCTGAAACACACTAAAAATAAGAATCCTTACTTATATGATTTAAAATAACATTGTATGCTGTGTTTAGCTTCTATATTCCATAAAAGCAACGGTCACTCACTTTAGAAAGACCACCATAATCCTCCATGTAAAAAAAAAAACAACATATTGTGAGTGATAAATCTTGAAATAATAGATTATCGCCCCCAGTGTCTTCATTAGTTTCTGACTTATTAAAGTGAATTGAACAGGCTGGCCCAGGTAGGGCCATTTAAGAAAAATCTAAGTGAATCTTCAAAACACCTAATCAAATGGTAAAAACCACACGCTTCTGAGATATGGGGGGGGGGGCAGTTCTGTGATGTTTAATAAGAGCACCCTCATCTATATCTCAGTCATAATGAAACAAATAGCTAATTTGTTTTTGTATAGCTGAACAAATTACTCTATGAAAATTTAAAAAAACAAAAAAGTTATTGATGAAAATCTGAGTAAGTCTCCATTGTGGCATCCATTTTGGACTAATGATGTCACTGAAACCTTATGTCACAAATTCAGCCAAAACACCTGGTAGTCCATATTTGCAATGTGTTGCTGGTATTCATACCTTCCCTTCATTCAGAATACCACAGACTGATATTTTTTGACATTTGCCCCTGGACTGCAGCACCTTGGTTGTTTTATGTTTAAAATGAAAAGAGCATATCTGCTACAGCTTTTCCTTTTTCAATGCCTTGAACTTATTCTTTGTTATAATTATATCCCATCATCCGGATTGGATAAATTTAGACATTTGTTTTGCATCCTAATTATGAAGAAATCTCTAGAACTCAAGGATGATAAAAAAAATAAAAAAACAAACTTCTTTCAAGAATGAAATTAAACATTTTGAAAAGCTTAATTTACCAATAGATATTAGCATGTCTACATCTGAAAGGAAACTTTAAAAAGCATTTTCGCCAGAAGTTCAATTCTTGTGACAGACATGTCTTGAAATCATGCATCTGATGCATCTGCTTAAAGAGTGTAGGATTTTTTAAGACTGTAGAGAAGCAGTAAGAGAACTGAATTGATATTCCTGAATTTCAAATAATCTATAAAGTATTTAGTTTGATCTAAAGGCAAAGACATATGGCATTAGGAGTGTTTAATCAATCATAATTTCATAAAGATTATGTTAAAATTCTTTTAACTGCTGGCATTTTATAGCTCTCAGGTGTGATTCTTTCGGAGATTCTGAAAATTGCAAAAAATTCTTTAATCAACAACAGTTATGTATATATATATATATATATATATGTCATGAATAGGCCTTGCAAATGAGGATTTGGAAGGGACTCCATGTCTGCCGCAGGACCACCAGTGAGTCCCACAGGAGACAAGTTTTTTTACAGTGGATGCAGGAGAAAGAATAGTGGCTGGAGGAAACACCAAACTTATAGCAGTGCCTACTCAGCTCTGTTTCTGCAGTTGGATTTGGTAAGGGAAGTTGACTGGAAGACCTTGAGGAATCGCGACTGCCTGTTGGCAGTCTCCGCTTCCTATTTGCAGAAAACAATTCTGCAGGAGACAAGGATCCTCTTCACAGAATCCATATATCTCTTTCAAGGCATCTCTGTTTTGTTACATGGAGGCCAGTTCATTGAACAGAAGAGTCTTTGGAAGTTAATATTAGTCTTTTAATAACTAACTTTGGATGCTTTGAATCGAAGAAAAAGAGAGAGAGAAAATGACAGGTTGAAAATTTTTTTGAAAAAAGAGTATTCAGGATAACTTTAAATGTCACTAATGTACTTCCCTCTTCAATACTGTTTTTTCTTCATTGATTGTGTGTATTTCTATTAGTTACTGAGCTGATGTCATTGAAGAGAATTTTGCATAGGGAAAGAGAATAAAGTTTTTTATCCAAAGGTTATATAGATAAGCCTTCAGAACTGAATCTATCTTCTCTGCCAACTGCAACTAAGGATAGATGAGTTTTATCAAATCTAATCTGCTCAGTAATATTTTAGTTCTAGCACCCCTGTCAAGACGTCATGAGCCAGCACGGTAGAATAAGATCTATCACTCCCCATGTCTTACACTTAGAACAACAGACCTTGGGGAAGGCCTATGTCCAACAACAGACTTTAAAGGCCGATTATGATATTTCAGAGATCTAGCATCATCAATTTTTTTGTCCCTTTGTTCAAGAGCAATGTTCTGTTTGTGCTCAGCTTTCATTTTTTTATGGACTTGACATCCTGCATAGGCATGCACTTTTACTGCACTGATTTAACTTTGCTGAATTTATTTTCTACAATAATACAAAAGCCGTATGTTTGAATAAATTTAGTTTTTTGTACACAAATTTTTTAAAGTGATAGGGTATTCTGCTCTACTCACAATTGTATTTCTAGATGATTAAACAAGACTATTGCTTTAAGAGACTCCATAAGATGCTAACAAATGGCTTATAATTGTAGATTTTTATGATTATATTAGAAGAGTCGGCAATTTTGCCAGCAACGTAGCAATTGAAAAACAGCACAAGTAGAACAACTTCATTTACAGGTGATTTCTTTGACATTCTGACATCAATGGATGTAATATTTTTAAAAACCTATTCTAGTGTGATATCATGATCTGAATTTAATTCTATTTTTAACTGAATTAATTTATACCAAGTCACCATCAGCAACATAAAAAAAAAAAAAAAAGGTTTTATTAATTGCATTTAATTCTTTCTTGCCATATAGTTTAAATTAGTATAATAAGGCCAAACAAAAGTGGAACCATACAACTTACATTGTATAGTTCCTTTTTAACCTCTAAACACCCTTGACAATTTTCAAGATCCACCCTAATTTTAGCAGGAATAGCGATTTTGTGAGTCTTTCAATAAATACTGTCTCAAGACCAAAGTCTTCAAAAAAAAAAAAAAAAAAAAAAAAAAAAAAAAAAAAAAAAAATTTATGAACACAGCTGGACAGAAAGGGATCAATTTGACATGAACTTACATAATGAACTGTACTATATCGGGGTGGGAACACCTATTACAATATAATCAACTTGTTCAATTTGTTACTTATATATATTTTTTTGTGAGATTTGAAAAAATATATATATATATATATATATATAAATGCTTAATATCAGTAAAAGGAAGCTATACAATGAAATAATCAAAAATATGTTTTCCAAAAATTTAAAATTCTAAATGGAGAAGTACACTGAAAGTACGAAACAAATGTATGTTATGTGTATAAATTAGCCCACACAATATTTTAGGATTTTATTATTTGAATATGAGATTATGGCATTCCATTATTGATAGTTTTTCAGAATTATGATAGGCTCTGCTTGTTTATATATAATTTTATTTGTTTTTAGTTCTTTCAAAAGGCATTAAAGCATTAAAAATAGGTGTTGATAACTGTGTGTATATACATATATGTATATATATATATATATATGTATATATATATACATAGTGAATTTGTGTCTTTGCATTAAATCATTGATGTAAATATTTTCATATAAGGTCAAAGATATACCTACCTCTGAGAAATTTGTTTGTGAATTGGGATGTAAATTTTCATGCTCTGGTGTTCGGTTGCGAGAATCGTCACCTTGACACATCCACGAAGAAATGCGGCAGTGGCAGAGTCCAAAAATTATCACCCCTAATATACACACCACGATTATGATTATCACAATTATTGGCATTATATTCGAGTTGCCTGTAAAACAAAACACATTTCAAATGAGTTGGCAGAGACTGGAAAGGTGTAATTGATAAAAAATTTCAAACAACAGTTTACCATATTTGGTGGTATATAAAAGCCCTCATTTCTTATCCAAAAAATGGTTAAAAAAAAAAAAAAAGGTAACTGTACCCCCTTTTTCCAGCCCAACATTGGCCAGAACTTGAGTTAGAAAAAAAAAATCTGTGATGAATGAGAGGAATTTAGGGAAATGCTTTTTTTAAATTCTTTATATTCCCCGTTGAAATAAGGTGGGGGGGGGGGGCTAATATACCATCAAATAAAGTAATTGTATTCATGTTTATACATCCATTCACAGAAGAACTTTTTTCATAAAAATGTTTAAAAGCTATAAACTAAAGTGTTCTCGGAAAATTTTCTTTAAAAAATTGAGAGTACCGATTAATTATTCTTGGCAACATTTTCAACTAACAAACTTTAATTTCAAGAGGTAAACTAATAATCCCATAAAATTATAACTCAAGTTCCAAAAAAAATTATCACAAAAGATCCTGGGGAGATATATTCACAATACCAGCTATTTATATATTAAAAGAGCGAAAGAAAGAAAGAGAGAGAAAGAAAGAAAAACCAAAAAAAAACCTCCAAAAACAAATCAGTACTGAAGTAATTTTTTTTTTTTAAATTTTAATACAGAATAAAGAAAACAAATGAAAGAAGGATAGAATTACAATGAAACTCAATGAAAGATGAAAGAATACAAAGTTACAGAATTAATATATTATATGCACAAAATAGAATAACATAAATACAACAGCTTGAAAATGTTTATGGTACGGAATTAACAACAGTGCACATGCAAACTTGACTCGCTTTCGAGGTTGTCTGCACTTTTATAAAAATTGTTACAAAATCAACCGCCTTCCCATAGATAAACACCTTCTTGGCAGCTTCAGTTTTATTTATGTGAAAGGGTCTTCTTGACTTTCCACCATTTTTAAAAAGAGGAATGTTTATGGAGATTTTAAAAGAACATGCATTTACCACTCTATAAGACATTTTAAATATGATTGCAATTTGGAAGTGAATTATTTTTTTCTTCTTTTTTTTCTTTACAAGGAGGCAGCAAACTGAAGTCTGTTTTTAATGGATAATGAAATAAGAGCCGTTGAAAAAAAAAAGGGAAGATAAAATCATACGTCAGAAATATGATAAACTATACTATCATTCTGCCTAGGATCAGTGGGTAGTATATGCCTTATCTTTGGTTCTCAACTGTAAACTTTCTGACCAAGAAACCTACATAATAGCTTCAAACAGGAAGGAACTGGGGAAAGGTGAGGAAGAGGGAACACAAGTAGGAAAGATATATATATACACACACACAGTATATGTAGTACAAATCAGGCTAGCAGTATAACATAATATAATGATATATCAATAATATAAAGCCATTTCTGAAATGTAATGGATTTATTTCATAGAGTGCTTGATAAATACAACTTTTTACTCTTGAAGTTAAGTTGTTTTCTACTATATATATATATATATATATATATATATATATATATATATATATATATATAGCTTTAAACACTAAACTTTTTTCCAAAAATATTTTGTCAATTTCAGTTACTTATTTCCCAAAATCTGTTGATGTAATTTTCTTCAGAGATTTTTATGCTTTAAACAGATTTTGATATTATGATACTATGTGTAATTTTTTCTTGTTGGTATCATCAGTTGTTTACCATGTAACTTATATTAACATGGCTCCCCAGCAGTGTTAATCAACCAAAACCACTACTAATACTTAGGCTATATATTAAAACCATAGCTGATGTCATATTACATGTAGTTTGTTTTTTTAATAGGGTGCATATGCATACACACACAGAGAGGGAATGTAGATGAAAGATAGAGATAGGTTAGCTTGTAAGCTGGATATCAAGACGGAATAATCGAAAGTCATGAAGGGATGGAATGGTGTGAAAGTTGTGATGCATTTGAAATTCTTTATAGAAAGATAGAGCAAAAGAAAGATAAGGCAGAGGACGATGTAGGAAATATTTGTGTATTACTGATCCTTTTTTGTATACGAGACTAAACCATGTATTCAAAGGGTTTCTCGGACAATTGAACTCGATATTGTTAACACAAGGTTCTGGCCAATCCACTCCATGGCCGAAGACGAAATAGAAAAAAAATGGTTGACCACATCCGTACAAAGACGGGAAAACACTATCCTCTCAGAAAAGAAGTCCATATTATGGACAGGGCACGCCATTTGAAACATAAAATTGTATGTATATATATATATCTATCATCACAAAGAAGCAGCATATATATCAGCATGCTGGCCAACATGCTGATGTATGCCATATGTTGGCTGAATATACGAGTCAGACAAGTGCAGAATTCAACTTTATGTGGTTTCTGCTACTCAACATGTATGGAAATCCTGGCCAAACCAGAAAAACACCTGAATACTACATTATAAGCATTGCTGCTATCAAAGAAATTTTTCCTGTTTAACACTATTCAATTAGGATAGCACATCTGAAGAAGACCGTAGAATGGATCACCTGAAATGTCATTAACAACACAAACAACAAGAAGGGGGAGTTCAATCGCCTGAAAACTCTCTTAACAAGCTGTCAAATAAAAAATTTAAAAAAAAAAAAAATATCGACAGTATAATCCATGTTTGTATAACGTTTCAATAAAAACATGGATGGGCAATGAAGATTTGACGGGATTAGGGAGAGAACGAGAAGCGGCATGAGATGATCTTAGTTAACACCCTTGGAATTTCCACAGGTCCAGCTAGTACTTGTATGATTCTTTATGAAGTCCATTTTTTCCAGTTTTAAATGTAGGCATATAAAACAGCCATACATGGTGAAAAAGGACAAAACGAAATGAATGTTTGAAAACTCATTAGTATGATTTAAATTAACAAAATTTTTAAATGGATTCCTAAGATTATTAAACTCTAATAGAAAATTACATTGTTATACAGACATCAATTAGTTTTACACTAATCAAATAAAAAGTATTGCTAAAAAAGACAAAAAAAGCTAGTGGGAGGAATGTGGGAGTTATCCCCCCTCTCCAACATGTTTCTTTTGTAAGCACCGCTATTTATGAGTGTTGAAAGATACATTTTTGTGCTATAGTATTTTAATGATATACAAAAACTGGAAGGAAGAAAATGAAAATGTTTTTGTCATCCTGAGATCTTTTTAAAATTTAGTATTTTAATAAGAGTAGATTTAAAAAAAAGAAAAAAAACATTCATTAAAATAGAACAAATAAAGCCAACTAAATTTCTTAATTCACTTTTAGAACATCTGAAATGTAGTATTTTAGAAATTACAAAATGGAGAATTAGTAAATTTGAGGTATTTTTTCACCCTCTAAGCTCCTAATGTATGATTATATAAATGCTTCAATAGCATGTAGTTTTGTTAGAATCTGACTTCAGAGAAAGCTGCTTATAGTGATCATTTTAGGATGGGTCTTTATCAATAATTGGCTGATAACATCACACAAAAGATATAAAAATAGAAATTATTCACATTTAATGTCATGTCAAGTTCATTCCAATATAGAAATATTTGATTAAAGTAAGCAGATAATATTAAATAATTTTTCATTCATTTTAAATTAAGTTTTGGGAATGTCTGATTTTGATAACAATATCAATGATTATAATAAAGAACTTCCACTGTATATCATTTTATTCTAAATCAGTCATACATTACATGTACAACAAGGACATTTTGCAAAATTTAAAATTACTGATAAAATTTTGTTTAAATTTAATTCCATTTTAAAGGGGCCCAATACATAATATCCATAGTTTAAGGACTAAAAAAAAAAAATTCATTAAAATGGTATTGATTTGAACAAAATATAGTATACCAATTCAAATGTAAACTAAAGTAAATAGTGACTATAACAAAAAAACAAAACAAAAACAAACTTGTATGTACATACTATGATAGTGGTTTGTACATAAGCAAATAGCACAAAGATAATGTTGAGTAACTAATTGAGAGCCAATATTTTTTAAGGGGAAGTGGAGCTCTAGAGTATTTAGTTTATCATCCTATACAAAAGGAAAAAGTTCAAGCGAGTGAAAGAAATCTAAAATTCTATTAAAAATTGTTTAAAATTCTTTGCCAAAGAGATTGGAATAAAACCTATTTGTTAGAATTATTCCATAAAGCAGCCCAAGGGAGATAAAAAAAAAAAATCTATTTGCATAGAATTTTGTTTACAATAAAAGGGGGCAGGGATGCACTTACACACATGTAATATTATGTCTATCGTCTATATGGGCCCCAGACATTATCAACCGTTTCTTTGTCTAAAACCATGGCAAATCACTTTTTATAGTATGCAAGCTGCTGCTAAATGTTGACCTTTGAATATGTGATTGTGGCTGCTGCTAGATTGATGGTGGGGCAGGGGGTGGGGGGATGGGAATTGTCAGGTTTTCAGAATGCTAAAATGTGTAACAAATAATACAAGGTTGATTTTGAATTTCCCCAAAAGTAATTAGCTTATGTTTTTGAAGGAACCTTTCCTCTTTCAGATTTCAGTTTTACATTAGATTTTTTTTCTCTACAAATATATTTGCAATTTTTATGCTCATAAAGCTTCATGTACAAAAATCAAAATGCACTTTACATTCATGACAAAATAAACATTGTTTTAGAATCATTCAATATGAAAAATTTTGATGTCTATCATATATAAAGCAATGTAATGAAATACAAATGTTTTTTTGAATTGGAATAGATGATAAATATTGTAATTAATTTTCGATTCATCAGACTACCGATTTTTCCAGACGGCTTTGTAAAGAATTTGCAACCCATAAATTCCTTGCAATTATCGGATTTCTCCTTGCCATTAGTTAGCAGCAATAAATAAACCTACTGTGAAAACATTTTTTGTCTAAATAGCAAATGTTGTGCATAGGTCAGTTCAATGATTTTATTATGATCAGCTGGAAAGCATTTGGTACGAATAGAGACATTGAAGAGCACCTAGCCAATGTGCTTAACCCTTTCTGGGCAAGAAGAGCCATACGGCCCATAACAATGGAATAGATTTTTCTGATACAGCATATCTTGAATGCCCATATGGCCGCCAGTGTTGCCCCAAAATTGGAATTTTTGATCAAATAATGATGAAATTTGAATTCTCGTTATATCTTTACCTCATTATTTTTTTCAATTTTTCCCTCTAATCTATACCCCAACTGGCTTAAAGCATAATCCCAGCTATGACTTATAGATGCATAACATGGATTTTAACTAAATCAACCAAGACCCAACATGGAATTACACAGAGCCATGGAAAAGACAAGGCTGGGGGTAACTAAGAGCTAGAATAAGATCAACAGCAATCCGTGGGCAGATCAGGGCAGAAGGTTTTATACAATTAAGCAACAAACATGGAGATTGGCTGAACACTTAGCAAAAAAAAAAAAAAAAAAAAAAAAGATGCGAGATGGAGAGATGAAATGGATAGGTCTGCATGGCAAAGATTAGCACAATCAGGGTCATCATGGAAAGAGATAGGAGAGGTTTTTGTCGAGCAGAGGATTAATAACGGCTGAATGATGTATAACACATTTATTAATTTTTTCTTCTATGAAATTTGTGAAAACTGTCTAACAATTAACCTAGCGAACTTTTGTTGTTAATATTATGCTGTATATTGAAAAAACTAAGTGAACCAAAAGCTTATACAGGTCACAAGGAGTATTAGTGTAATTTTACAGAACATTAACCCAGGGAAATATAAGACTTATTTTTAGTAAATTATTACAGATCATAAATCCCAACATTATATTTTAATGTACGAACACCAATCATTAATTCATAATCAAGTGGGAAGTTTGAGAAAAAGAAATGAATGAAATGCAGTTTGAAATCAAGTAAGTGTTAATTTGACACTAGTAAATGGAGATACAAAGTGGTGTAAGTCTTTGACGCAGATAACTGAATCAACATCCATAGAGTTGCGTCTCAAGCTTGTTAAATTGGCTTCTCACTAGTGCTCTTGGGAAAGGGATGAATCCCCTCCTCATTTCACTGTGTTCAATGTCACTAGACATCTTGACTAATTGTCTCACTGGCACGTCATGATGATTGATGAATGAAATGGGTGAGTGAGCATTTGGTCAAACCATTCTTTCATAAACGATGGAGGTAATAGCAAAAAGGTCTTACTCCAATAGCCAACCTTGGCATGATCCATTTAATAAGCTGGTTTTCAAGGGCAGCAAAATGTTAAAACAGATGCAAGTTTGAAAGTCTTTGATATAACATGTACATATGATAAGATTTTTGTAAAACTTACCATGTGTCAGTTTTATATCTAAAATGTAAAGACTGTTTATGCTTAGAGAGGATTTGGTTTTTTTGAGACTTAGTAAGCAATTTGAAATTCTACCACTGAAACAGGTTCTGGCAGCTGTTAGGGTATCTTATGGTGGGGAAATGTCTTGACTAAGAAGAAACACTAACAGAGAGAATAAAGAAGAAAAGAAAGCTGGGGTAGCTGTGTGATATTGCTTTCCTTTAATAAGAAAAATATTTTCAAGCAAAATGGTTAAATGAATAAAAAACAATATTATTATTAGTATGGATTAGATTTGACCGCTTAAATTGCATGATATGATTTTTATGCCATGAAATCCTGCTGAAGTGAGTGGACTTCATTTGGAAAAAGCTATGTGATGAGAATTTTTGAAATTGAATTAAGCCATGATTTTTTTTGCTAAGGTCAGTAACTATTTAAACAAACAAACTAAAAAAAATATACGTGGGTCATGCTGCATATTTTAACAAGCAAAATTTTTTTTAGTAGTATAGAAAAGAAGAAAAAAAAAATCCACATCGCTTATAAAATGTTCTGAATACCTAGCAAATTTGGATTTGAGCAGGTAATAGCAAAAAATTTGTGTAGATTCTTTCCATATGAAATGATGTAAAAATGGATTGACCTGTTTAAAAAAAATCTCCATTTTCCCTTTGTAATTTATCCACACACACACACACAATTTCATGTGGCATTAAAATAAGATCTGAGGGTGGGACAGGACATAAAATTTTTTTCTCTGAATTTATAGCTATATCATTGACAGCAGTAATGACCATTAGCCGATCTTACCACAGTAGGCTTAGTTTTGCAGTTACTACTATTTCCATATAAAAAGTTTTTGAATTATTTCATTATCATGAGGAGTGAAGTTAGCACCTATAAAACTTCATCCCTTTTGTTATACAATAATATAAATATTGAACACTCATGATTATATAGCGGGCTGAGTGTTTGGGTTGCAACATTCTTGGAATGATTTCAATCATAACTGAGCTCATTCAATGTGACTTATCCTTAAAGTCTTTAAGAGCAAGTGGTCCACTAATGGTTGTGCAAATCTTGCAAACCATTGCTAGTATGTGAATCAACAAGGACTCAAGGAATGTAGTCTTGTACTAAAGTTGGGTTTGTTCAACAAATATCTATCATAATATATATTCTGATGAATTCTTTTTATGATATCCAATATCTCAAAACAGAATTTATAGCATGACAGAGTGAAAACAAGATTAATTTACTGTCTGTAGTTTAGAGAAGAGTCATTAATATTCAAAGAGTTTTCCGGAAGATTGAACTCCTTGTAGTTTGTGTTAGCGTTCCAGCCGATCCATTCTACTGCCTTCCTCAAGGGTATTATCCGAACGTGATGGTGGTAAACAGAATTTTTCTCCAACGATAGTAACGCTCAAGATGTTGGATTCGAGCGGGCATCTTTCTTTCCTTGTAAGGCCTATTCCGCACTTGTCTGACAATCAGTCGATACGTTGATGCGTAGTGCCTCTTTGATTTTCCTCAGTTTCCAACAGAATTCCCTGTCTATAATCCAGACATCTTCCCACAGAGGATAGTGTTCACCTTTCTCTCTCCGGATATGGTTTGCCATCCCTGACCTTACTATTATGCCTTTGATTATGGCTTTTTTTTTTTTTTTTTTTTATGCTCCTCAAGTTGGACTTTTGAGAGGTCTGCCCATTTCATCCAAAAAACTCTTTGAAGATTAATCTAGTTAATCTCTAGTTTAGACATGTTCTTTGCAGAATCTCCGTAGAAGAAGAAAATAAAAATACCGAAGTTGAACTTTTTGCTATTTTTCTATAATCAACACAGAAGGAAATGATGTAACCAGCAACAACATTCACATGGAAAAAAAAAAAAAATTAAATGTAGACTTTCGTTGGCCCAAGGGCTGAATTAAAGGTTAGGCAAAGTGAGAGAGAGAGAGAGAAGAATAGTGGATCAGATGTTCCCTGGAGTTTGCAATTTATAATATCTACTTGAACAAATGAGTCATTATTTTAAACAATGTATGATTTTGAGAGATCATAGAAATCTGTTGTCTAATTGATACCGAAACAAGTTTATATTCATCAATCTAAGTTATTGAATCGGGCATGATAATTATTAAATTCCTCATTAAATTTTGAAGTGTGTGCCTATTATTTCTGTCCGGGAAGTATCCAGTTATTTTGAATATCTCAAGAACTGGGTTTACAGCCTTTATGTAGCTTGGCAACCAATCAGAGGGGACCTTACTGCACATGCATGAACATACACTCTCCTGTGGGGTTACTAAGTCAACAACAAGATGCCACTGAACGTCTCATGCAGGGTTTTAAGGTAAAACATTGCATCATCCAGAGCAGATTTCCTGCGACTTCAGGCCTCAACCTGGATGAGATTAAGAAGAACGCAACAAGACAGTTGACAGCAATCTTGGAAGAGGACTTTGCAGACTGCTTCGAAAATTAGAAAAGAGTAAGTGCGAGAGGTCATAGAGGGGTGTATGTTGAAAGGAGCAAAAGTGACATCGCCGTAGGTAGGCTATTTTCTTTAATTTTGATATTCAAAGTCTGGATAGACATATATATATATATAAGATTCACATTAAAATTTTGTTCAAATCAAACATTTTTAGAAAAAAAAAAGAAAAAGTGTGTATTGATGAAGGAAAAAAAAGCCTATGTTACAATGTTATTGATAGACGGTTTGGAAAAGACTGGCAATGGTTGGTCACTTACTCCTCAAAGGCTGCTCTGTAGGTGCAGGACTAGTGTCTTCTCTTTCATTGCAGTTTTGTTCATCTGACTGATCAACACAATCAGATTTGCCATTACAGACTAGCAACTTATCTGACAGACAACTGGAATCATCACAGTAGAATGTGCACGCATCTGAAATGGCAAAAACTCAACATTAATCCAAAATAAACAACCGTAATTGTAAGACTACAATTTGTTTAAAGCTATGGGTCACAAAAAGGGGGGGGGGGGAAATCTTCAAGAATGATCGGGGGGGGGGGCAGAGACAAAAAAAAAACAACAACAAAAAAAAAAAATGAAGAGTACAGAAGAAATTCTTTTCCTCATGATATTTTCTTTATTACAAACAGATGAATTTATGAATGAGAGAAACCAAACAGAATTCATATATTATAAATATACATAAATATTCTTGATGGATAGAACATCAAAAATTGAACCAGGTACTATTGACTGCAACCAAGATTGAGTAAGAGCCATAATGTTTTTAAATAACCTTGTGTGAAATTTGAGTGAGTAATATATATATATATATATATATATATATATATATATATATATGCACGCAATAGTTGATGTCACATATTTTATAATTAAGTCAATATCAGTCACCTGTTTTTTTTTTTGTTTTTTTTTTTTAGTATAATGGAAAGTTTTGTGCAAGACTGTCAATTGAGAATATGTCTCTTAAACTTTGTCTAGAATTGAGTTACCAATTGGGAAGCGGTAACATTAAATTGAATGAAAATACCAACAAATACTGAATGTCTGTTATCTGTCTTACTGAAGAAAAAAAGAAAAAAAAAAAGAAGAAACAAACAATGTAAATTCTCCAGAATCTGAAATATAATCTTAAAATACATTCCATGTATTTAAAATCAAACTACACAATTTCTCAAAACCTCAAATAATAAGGCAAACCAGACACGAATCTTTGGGCTGACTGGAACTCTTTTAATCACTGGATGTTTTTAGAGGATTTTTTTTTCGCTCTATTTCAGTTGTTTTCCAGTGGAAAATGTAAGTGATGTCATAACCAGAATTTATTCTGATCATATCTATCCTATGATGGAATTTTTTTCCCAAGGACTTCAAATTTTGATGCTACGGTTGGTTGTTTAATTGACTATGATGGTAAGTCATATATATCTATTATGCTGAGTCAGCAAAATTGCCTGATTGGTAAAATTTTACCTTTATAAAAAATATAGTTTTAATTTGATTGAAAGCTATTTATTTAAAACACAGATACAAATTTTTTTTTTTGTTAAACAAGTTTTGTATCCATATTTTGAATAAAACTCTTTCAAATGAAAACTATATTTTTTGTAAAAGTTGAAATTTTGCCTATAAGGCAATTCTATAGATTCAGCGTAATTATATATATTACACACACACACACACACACAAAATAGTGAGTCATGAATTCTATAAATACTTTATAAACAAGATTGAATGTGTTGTGTAGGGTTGTGCAAGTAGAAAGTCCAATTTCTTAATATTGAATAGAAACATGCAAATGTTCGATAGATATACTAAATAACTGTAAATACAGAAAAGAACATTTTTGTAAGCAAGCAAAATGATAAAGAAACCAGGCAACATAGGATGGTAATATATAGAAGTGAAAAAAAGAAAAAAGAAAAAGAAAGAAGAAAAGAAAAAAGGAAAAAAGGGAAAAAAAAGGAAAAGAAGAAGAAAAGAAAAAAGGAAAAGAAGAAGAAAAGAAAAAAAGGAAAAAAAGAAGAAAAGAAAAAAAGGAAAAAAAGAAAAGAAAAAGGAAAAAAAGAAAAGAAAAAGGAAAAAAAGAAAAGAAAAAGGAAAAAAAGAAAAGAAAAAGGAAAAAAAGAAAAGAAAAAGGAAAAAAAGAAAAGAAAAAGGAAAAAAAGAAAAGAAAAAGAAAAAAAAAAGAAAAAGGAAAAAAAGAAAAGAAAAAGAAAAAAAAAAGAAAAAAAGAAAAGAAAAAAAAGAAAAAAAAAGAAAAAAATAAAGAAAGAAAAGAAAAGAAAAAAGAAAAAAGAAAAAAAGCAAAGAAAAATACAGTTCAATGGTGGTTGTGTTTCAAGTTCCTGTAACAAGGAGTTTGCAGCAGTTTGTATCAAAAAATCTAATGTAGATTAAGACAATTTTAAAACTGAAACTACAAATACTTTCAATGTCTGAAATTGAAGTGAAAAACAAAATTTCCATAATTTGTTATTGATCTCGTCACTTCATTAGTATATCAAATATAAAAGTAGGGACTACATAGCTCTGTAAACATCAGAGTCACAAAAAACTGAATAAAAATCAGTTAATATATAGATATGATGCAGGGAAGGTCACTGTAAAAAATAAAGTTCATGGATCAGCCAAAATTTGACCAATTCTTCCATAACCCATTGCCCTATCAACACAAAATCTCATTGAAATTGGGGACTTTTGGAGTGACTGCGTGATGTGAACATACCTCTCCTGTGTTGTAGCTAACTAAACATGGACTCGCCCCAAAATTCAATCATTTTTTTCTGTAGCCCATGAATTACAATGAAATTTAGTGGAATAGTGTGAAATGGACAACAGGAGAATAGATAAAATTTTTGGGCAGATCCAGTCACAATTACTTCCCCTGACAATGGTATTAGCAGAGGTCTGCTCTCTTGGAGTGCGTTCTAGTTGAAATATATAGCTACAGTATAGCAGGAAAAAAAACAAAAAAATCTTGGACAAAACATACAACTAAGACAACGGAAAAAATCTATTAGAAATAATAATAATAATAATGATAATAATACTGTTCTTATTTACAAGAGGCAACCTACCAGATGCCTCAACCCAGGGAATATGCCATCAAATATGACAAGTAAAAAATCTTGGGAAAAGTATATAGTGATTAGAATAACCTAAAATAATTAGGATTTGAAAAATTCAATTGCATCTTAAACCATGTCATTTTTGCTCAAAGTTATTAGTTTCTACAATAATAATTTAGATATTTATTGGAATCTGCTTATTTTAGCAAGTGGACATAATTGTTAATTACCCATCATTGATAAAACTCAAACAAGAAATACTAATCACTGCTTACCGAAGCTGACTTAATAGTATATATTTTAGTGTTTCAAGCCCATGATTTTGATTTGTACGAATCAGCTTATATTTAGGCATTGTTTCAGTCAATAGAGTACAGTCTGCAAAAATTTCAAAGTTATAGCATGTAAAGAAAATGTTTTTAGTCTGGTTGAAATTTTTCTTCACAAGAGATTCTGAATTGATGAAAGTAGATTATTTGAATCATTTTAATTTTTCTGGGATGAAAATTCCTAGCAAAATGTGACAGGAATTGTGTCACTAATCATTAGTTGATGTTACGGAGGCTGTTCAATCAAACCTTCAAAATAAAATCAAACAATCCTATGTATTATTCTGCTTGTT